>JAODKC010000137.1:27388123-27400313 GCA_026777985.1 Mormyrops attenuatus | reverse complement strand
TGCTCTCACCTGAGGAAGGTGGTTTGGGCTAACAGAAGCGTTCCAAAATACCTGCGCTTGTGCAACTGCAAAGGATCATTTCATCATTACTTAAAACGATTTCCTTTGAAGGATTGCAGCCACCTTTAAACCACGGCTCGGACTGGGAGACACCAGCAACAGGATCGGTGTCTGTAGTCACTGCCCTGCCTGGTCAGGCTTCCATGTCCCCCCAACTGCCACCACCTGGTGACCCTCACTTGTTTTAATTTGCTTAATTTGTTTTTGCTTAATTGGTGGGCTGTAACATTTCATGGTACCCCACCAACAGGACTGGACCCTAACGTTTGGATCCTTGGAGATGCACTAGCAGACACACATTGACACACTTGCGTGTGCACCCGCACTGTCTTGTGCACGCGCACACACAATCGCTCGCAGACACACAGCCGGAAACATGCTGGGCGGAAGAAGGTAATTAATCAACCCGTTGGTTCGGTAAATGAGCTGAGGTAGAACAGAAAAGCTCACCGATGCCCCGGGCCGTTAGGAAAAGGGCAGTGGGAGGGGGTGTCCTTAAGAAATGAGATCCCCGTCTTCCTACAGTAAGAGGATTAGAGAGGAAGCCCCAATATTTTGGCTCAAAGCCTAAAGAATCCCCCCCCCCATGATTATTCATGGAATGTCCTTGTGCAGGTCAGGTCAGGTCCCTCCGCCTGTGGGATACATTGTCTGAAAGCAAGAATCACTGGTACAGTGACCTGGGTGCCAGAGGGATGCCCATCCCTCTTTAGGGCCAGGTAAATGTGGGCAATGACGACATGGTTAGCATGCGGGCCTTACAGCGTGGGCGGGAAAAGCAGACCACACAAAGTCGGCCGTCTTCCTGCTGGCGCCAGTGCTGCACAGTTTCACAAAGGAAGAAATTTGCTCATTTGTCTATTCAAACCAAAGTATACATCAGAACACACACCTGCTGCCAGGAGAGGGGGGACGGGACGGTGGCTGCTCGCTCTATCACTGGTGCCGGGCCCATTCAGCATTGGGGATTAGTTCTGGTGCGGTGCACTTAGCCAGAGGACTCAGGCAGGCGTGGGGATGAGGGCACCGGCACAGTGTGGAATCGGAGCCTGCATCTGCTTTTCTCATTATTGGGGAGAGAGAAAGGGACAGAGCCCCCCCTTTCCCCTTTCTCATATCAGGGGGAGAGAGAAAGGGACAGAGCCCCCCCTTTCCCATTGTTACAGCAGTCAGCTCCCAGCGCGGAGACACTGGGGCAATTAGCGGCCCTCCAGGGGCCCCGAGGAGCCGCTCGGAGCGGAGATGAGCTCTGTGTGAGATGTGGGGGGCAAGGGAGAGGCATCTGGGAGGTCTCCCTGGAGAGAGAGGCGTCCTGTAATCAGGCGCCGGATTTAAGGGCTGGTAATGACAAGGTGTCTGCTGCAGGTGAATCTCCGGTCTGTCCTCCTTTGTAATTATCTCCTCTTTGATGAAGAGCGTCGCCCCAGGGGACTGCATGTGCTGGCGAGTGCACACACACACACAGACACAGACACACAGAGCTGTCTCACCGCTGCAGTGTGAGGGCATGGCATTACGTCATGGTAATCACTCCACTCACCTTCATATATCATACATGCGATAAACGGTAGGTGTCAATACCGTAAAAATGAAGGCTTTTTCCCAGCCAGTAACAGCCCCCCAGTCACAGAAACCCCTCATGTTACAGTGAAAGTAAAGAGTAACTAAAGATTCTCACTAGTAGCTTTTGATAAATTTTGGCTCCGTCGTGTGAAAAATCTTCAGTACTGTACTTATTTTTAAATTTAAAAAAGGGAATAAAAATAAATGCCTAAAAAAGGTTCCGGTGCGCTGCTCCAGTATGTACCCTCACTGAAAAAGCACTGCAAGAAAAACTTGTGTTATTAATCTCTCATTTCAGGGAAGGCAGTGCTGGTTAGCATGTTAGCATCTCCTACAGCAAACAGCGTGATTCATACGTACCTTCCTGTGCCTGGTGACGGACTTGCATCCCATCCCATGGGTGAAGTTTGTTCAGGAGTACCGTGTAACCGGCGATTTTACAGCCGATTTAGCGTGTTCAGTGAGCTGCCCCAATGTTCGAAGGGCATGCCCGTGTCATAGTGCCACAATCACTGTTTTTGTGAAGGTCACCACTTTGCGCTCCGTGACTCGCGGTGCTGGCCGACAGATTTCTGGTGCTGGTGTCGCCGTGTTTGGATGGGCCCGCTGGGATGGGGGGGGGGGGTCAATGAAGGCTGAGCAGCCAATCGGCACGGTTTCTAAGGCTGCGCGTGACTCAGGGATCAGCTGCTGGTGCCAAGCTGGAGGATCCGGCTTCCGTTAAAACGGTGGTCAGTTATCAGCAGTTGCCATGGAAACACTGATGCTGGTTTTGGAGACGATGGTCAAGGATCTGCGAGCAAGACGTTTGCTCACCGGGAAAAAGCTCTCTGAGGCTTTACGGGCCTCCAAAGTTTCTGTGAGAAGAGTGTATTTGTTTTTCCAGCCATGGTGAGTGCTGGTGCTCTGATTTTGAAATTCCGTATTTTACCGAAAACTAGAGAATGTAGCTCTGACTCTGCAGCTGCTGTGCTTAGATGGGCGCTCTGCTAGCAGTCACTGAGCCGCCGTACACAACTGTGACGTCAGAGGTGTGAGCCTCCCCTCATCCCAGAAAGGGATTTACAGCCGTCAGTGTGCGAATTGAGTGAGGGACTCACTTCAGTTGGGCACTCTGGGCAGCCAGTATAAATGTCTCCCAGGCAGCACTTAGCGATGTGGCCAAGCTCTTTATTCCCCTTAAAATGGCGACCCCGGCCCAGGGTGAGGTGGCCGTCCTTAAAGCTTGGTTTGTGGGCCTTGCCAGTGCTGCAGGAGCTGCTTGAGCAGAGGCGGAGCGTTTGTGCAGCACTCTGGAAACATTGTGATGATGTTTGTTCATTGCGGAACTCTTGGTGCAAACCTGTGCTCTCCCAAGGTTAAATAAGTGGAACTCTTCTCAGCCATAGCTGCTTATACTTTGTAATTACCTGTAATACCTGCCTAGTTAATTACTGCCCTTCAGGATGAAAGTCGCCTCTTCAGACAAAGGTGAAAAGACGAAAGGGCGTTTTCCTGAGACACGTGGCTTTCGCTGGCAAAAATTGCCGACTCGCTAGATCAGCTCCAAGTCAGTTGCAATCCACAAGTAGGGCCCCCCCCCCGACCCCCTTCCACAGCCTCACCTGCAGTATCCCTTTAAAGAAGGAAGAATTCTAAATACTTGCTGTGGGGGTGCTGTCCTAGGAGGCCTGTGAATGTGGCATTTGTGTATGTCTGTGTGTGTGTATGTTTGTGTGTCTGTCTGTTTGTGTGTGTCTGTTTGTGTGTGTGTGTGTGTGTGTGTCTGTCTGTGTGTGTCTATCTGTTTGTGTGTGTGTGTGTGTATGGGTGTGTGTCTGGGTGTGTGTGTGTGTGTGTGTGTATGGGTGTGTGTCTGTCTGTTTGTGTGTGTGTGTGTCTGTCTGTCTGGGTGTCTGTCTGTTTGTGTGTGTGTGCCTGTGTGTCTGTTTGTGTGTGTGTGTGCCTGTGTGTCTGTTTGTGTGTGTGTGTGTGTGTGTGTCTCCTCTTCATGAAAATGACCTGATGCTCACTTTCTCTCTTTCCACAGCAGGCCACTTACCTCCCTTCCTTTCTCAGCTTCATACCATATCCTGCACCTCTTCACTGCCTTGTTAACTATGTGCGTTTCTCTCTCTCGCGCTCTCTGTCTCTGTCTCTGTCTCTCTCACTCTCTCTCCCTCTCTCTCTCTCACACACACACACACACACACACATACACGCTCTTTCAGTCTCTCTCTCACCTTCTGCACACTGATTCCGTCCCTGACTTCCAGGTCGAGGAGCCTTTGTGTGACTTTGAAACCAACTTCAGCAAGAACAGAGCCGAGCTCATCAACGCTGAAGCTGAGGACTGATTCTGGTCCATAAGGCTCCTGTGACTGAGATGTGTGTGTGTGTCTTTCTCTCTGTCAGGTAGGGGAAGTAAGGACACAAAATTATATATGGCTGTGATCTCATGGGTGTGCAAATGTGTGTGCACTTGTGTTCACTCTGACAGCTGCTGGGGAGGGAAATTTGTGTATTTGAACTTGACAGTTTGCCTGTCCATGACAGAGCACTGAGTGTGTATGTACGTGTGTGTAAGGGTGTGTGTGCTGGGGGGGCTTTGGGTGTGGGAATGGCTGATTGTGCGCTGGAGGGGCTTCAGCGAACAGTCATGTACTACAACCTTGTACTGTCCAGGGAATCTGTCTTAAATATAAACCTTATGTCTATCTAGTTTTTATATAGAATGCTTAAATCATAGCGGCAGTCTGTCCTGCCTGTGTTTTAGTGACGATGAACAGTGTTTGAGGCACACTGAGTCCTGTTTACCCCATGAAATGTCCTTAATTGTGAGCCAGTCCGCTTTTGTTGATCGGCCATGATGAAAACCTTGTTTTTCATTCCAGTGACGAGTGACGCCTCGGGCGTCTGTCAGGACTGTGAGTCCTGTGTCACCTCCTGGCCACTCACCGCATCGCTCACTGTGGAAATCGGGCCCTTTCTGATATGAGCAGTTGCTGCTGGGGGCTGAGCGCCACTGGGCGGATGGGATCACAGGCTTTGTTTTCCAGCCTGTTCCCTGGCAGTTGTGGTCGTCTGTCATGCGCCTGCTGGCTATATGGTGTGTTTTGTTAATTGATATGAATGACACGCATTCTGTGACGAGGACTTTAGCAGCCATGCGGGACATCTGCCTACAAACTGGGTCACAGACAGAGAAAATGTTGGTGGAGATGGGGAGGGCCATCTGAATGAGGCAGGGGGGGTGTAAACAGAACTGCCCCTCTCCCCAATGTCCTTGTTCAATCCACCCTGCCCCAGTGTCCTGCTGTCACACCCGTTGAAGGCCACATGTTTGTTTGGCAGGCAGAGAGAAGTCGATAATGCATTTGTTCCTGAAATGCAGATACAACCCAGACCCCTGAAACCCTTCCCCCCCAGTCAGCCTACCATGTGGAGTGTCACCCTAATCTGTTGTGGCGCGGGTGCGGTTTGTCAAAGAATACAGCCCTGTGACAGATGGAATTCAGAAACCGCTGGGTGACATGCTGTAAAAGCGGGCCCCTTGGCTGAGGTGTGCTGCGCTGTAAGTGAACCGAGGCCAAGGTTATTCAACTGGTCAGGTAATGCACATGTTACATAAATCATTATAAATGAGCTTGGGGGTCTGGTTTTCTTGTTCCTCCTGGTCTCCCTCCCTCATTACCTCATGGGATAGCCCCTCATTTACGTCAGTCACTAGAGTGAGTCTCAGAGTGGGTCTGAAATATACCCCTGCCTCGGATTTCACTGGCACAGCCCCACTGCCTCTTAATTGCCTCTCCTTCCTCAGCCTACAGGAGATGGTTGTGTTCCTACTTACCCAATTTACCACGGCAATTACCCTGGCAACAGCCACCGGGAGTGCCCCTCCTGTTGCGCCGAGTGCATTAATGTGCAGGGGTGGGGGTAAGCTTGTGTGCTGGTCCTAGAGGCTGCAATGCTCATAAATCAGGCTGCAGTGAACAAGGCTTCTCAATGCTACCTCTGAGGCTATTCCTGCCTTACTGCCGTTTAGCTAATGCCATGATAATTACTTTAATCATTTCCAAATTGAGAGAAAAGTGTGTGTGTATGATGTGCAGTCCTCTGTCACTGCCTTTCCCAAACTCACAGACCAGCTCTGCTCCAGCCTCACAGAGGTACAGCATGTAGTCGCAACACAGGGGGTTCCTCACAGCTGGGAAGACGAGCTGTGTGCTGATTGGCTGCTAGAGGCAGCCAATAAAATTACAGAGTTAGGATCAGCAAGCTTGTAGCCCTTCCTTTATCCCTCTATGTCTCTCGCTTTTTCTCCCCCTCCTATGTATTTTAAATGAACCGTGTGACCGTTGCCCCTTGTGGAGTCTGCCGTCAGTTTTGCCCCCCGCGGAGGGCATTTACAAGCCGATTAAGAGTCGGACATTTTAATCACGGGTCATGTCATCAGTCCCGCTGGAGCCCAAGCCAAAGAATGCGGCAGCAGTCTCCTGCTTGATTTGCGGTGCAGGGCCAATCAAGAGCACAGTTTGCTGCGCGCTGGACCTCTGCCGTCACTGCAGGGAGACTTTTTCTTTTTCCGCTAATTCCCAGCTAAAAATTCCTTGTGTGACCCACAGTGTACCCAGCTCACTCTGCTCCCTTACATACCTAAATGCCTCATGTTTATGGGGGAGCCTGCTTATCTTAGACTAGAGGTCTATTTTGGTAGGTTGGCATAAACTCTTTAAGCGCCTGTTTGAGAAGTGGCCTGTGAGCTTCCCACTGAGTGTTGTTTCCTGCAGTTGTACCCAGAGTTCCCGCTGTTCCTTCTTCGTGTGTCGTACTGAACGGTGATTAGAAAGAGGGCTGCTGTGGAATCGGGGGGTTTCTGGGGATGGGGGGGAAGGGGGGTGGCGACAGCGCCAGCATGAAACCTGCCAAGTGAGGCGACAGTGCCGCTTCTAATTGGATAATAAAATGTAGAAACAAATAGGTCATTTGCTGTCTGCCAGGTGTCCTGTGTGAATTGCAAACTCAACGTCAAACGCGACTGACGCGTGCCGACTGCGCAGGTGGATTTAGCTGCTCCGATACGAAGCCAAAAGGCTGCTGCAAGGAATTAGCATGTTGGTTGATGTCCATAAGGAGTAGGAAGCTGGTGCCTCGATGTGATGGGAATGTGTCGCCGCTTTCTCATCCCTGGGCTGGAGCTCCAGCAGGAAGTTCTCCCTGGAGGTTGGATGGGTTTAGGGAGAACCAGGGAAGCTAACCAACAGTTGGAGGGTGTACCTCACATCTACACGCCCTCGCTATCGAGAGCTCAGGCCTCATCCGATCGGATGCATCGTAGTCGAATGCACCGTCCCAGATCCTCAGCTCCAGTCCTGTCAAACTGTTTAACTCCTCATTGGGGGGCAGGAGGGGGGACAGAAGGACATTTAATTGATTGTATAATAGACTAATTAACCCGTGCAATAATAATTTATTAGTACCATCATCCCACCGCTATTTATTACTTCTCCCTATACTGTTATCTTTGATTTCATAATTGTACTATGTGTGACTATATGTTGTTTGTATGTTGTATGGTGCTATGTTGCTACTAGAAACTGAATTTCCCAGAGGAACCTTCCCAAGGGATTAATAAAGTTTTCTACCTACCTACCTACCTTAACCTTTACGGTGGTGTCATATCTATCCCAGGCATCATCGAATCAGGAGCCAGAGCCATTCCCACTCTGAACACACGGTGCTGTTGCATGGACACCGTCACCTCCTTAATTTTTTGGAGGTGACCCCTCAGTGCCGCCTAATCAGTGCTGATTGGTGGCTTCCATGTGGCCGGATAGGCAAACTCCGGATGCTGTACCATCGGCATAAATCATCCTCTTAAACGGCACATTAAGTATTAATCATTTTCAGCCGTGCCGCTGTCACCTGCCACACGGGGCGCCGGTGCACAAAGTTTGATTAATGGGAAAGGGGCTCCAAGGGGCCACGTGGTGCCCTCCTGCCCCAGTTGTTGGGGAGGGGGGCAGCTCCATCAGGGGTTGTAACACTGACCCCTGTGAGGAAGCCAGATGGATCGTTTAGTAGCATGAATAATTAGCTCTGCTTGCCAGGCTCTCCGTTCTTGCCTTGCCCTCCAGATTACAAGGTTCTTCGCAAAGCACCATTGGCCACGGCTCCAGTGAAATCCTCTCTGCTGCCGGATCTGCCATCAGCTCCATCCTCAATGGCTGTCATCAGCTCTTGCCGCTGGTGACAGGTATTTGCCTAGGCCTATGCCGAAATCACACTGCTGGTCTGGTGCAGGCGCTTGGCTCACTTTGCTACCACGGATGATCTCCATCTCCCTGGGTGATGCCATAATCGGTTGAGATTTGCTGTCTCTTGCTGCTTATTGAAGAGTTAGATTTTAATAGCCTACCATTAATCTGCCTTCTGTCTCTTGAATGCAAGTGCTGCTCAGGCCTCAGCATATCTGTGCATACGTGAGCATATCTGTGCATACCTGAGCATAGCTGTGCATACGTGAGCATATCTGTGCATACCTGAGCATATCTGTGCAGACGTGAGCATATCTGTGCATACCTGAGCATATCTGTGCATACGTGAGCCTTTCCTGGGTCAGCTATGACCATCTGCGTGTTGCTGCACCCAGGCGCACCTAAGCGCCTACCTTTTACGAGAGGCTGGTCCTTAAGGGTACATCTGTGAGGAAGGTCCTTATATAAGGAGCTCAAAGGTGGGCCAGACATGGACCATTGACCATGACAGCTGGAAAGGGAAAACAGCATCTTTACCTAGAATAACGAGCACCCAAGGACTACCATTCATGGGAATGAACATGTGTGAATCCCACCCCTGCCCCATCCCCCTACTTCAGACAGAGACCTGATTTTGGACAGCGGGAGTCCCGTCTCTTCATCTCAGCCCATCCCGGCATCCCGGCATGTGAAGTTTGTCATTATGGAGGCCTGCAATGGCCCGGTCGCCTTGTGGGAGCACTTTGGTCCGCTTTGAGAGAGCGCCGTCTTTCCCCAGCTGAGGTATGATCACCAATCAGGACAGGGGCTCACGCATTAATGGATCTTCGTCTCGTGCTTCATTGTGAATCCAGCAGCGTGAGTTTAGCATCAGCCTCCTGTCAGGATTTCATTGATGTACCTGAGTTTCAGTTTCCCTGGTCGCTTACCAGGCTTTGTGCTGCTCTTGGTGGGCGGGCAGAGTCGGTAATGGATGGAGGTGGGACCAGTTCATGGGGTGGGGGCACCACCACACAAAGACTATGTTCTTCTTTCTTTCCTTTTTCTTCCTCAAAGTGTCTTTTTCAAGCCTGGATCTTTAACTTAAAGGGAGGAGCCCTTTGCAAACTTACCTCTTCATTGGCACCAGACTGCAGGCGCAAATTTAAAATAACTTTGATGAGAGTGTGAGCTTTCTATTCTGCATCTGACTCTGCGTTTGGTGCTGGTGACCTCGGTTTGAGTTCATTCACTTTACAGGTTAGGTGTAAAGGTGTGCGTACTTCATTACCCATTACCATCTGTTGGTGGTCAGCTTGGTGGGGGTGGGGCAAAGATTAGAGCAAAAAAGACATGCTTTAGGATGTGAGATTGAGGTAAAGTGACACCTTCTCATCAGCCCGTACGAATTTCCCGCAAGATGATGTGTTGTACCTTTGGGGGCACAGAGCTCCACTTGAAGCAATGTAATAAAACAGGCGCCGCTAATCGAGTCTACTGTTTTACTCCATTCCACAGGGAGGTGGGTCTGTCCATCTGGGATGGAGTGTGGTTCTTTAAGCGATTCCAGAGCCACAGCCCTGCATTGTCAGTTTAGGGATTTCCCAAGGGATATAGCTGGACAGATGCCCCCGATCCCGGGGTAGGATGGGGGGGTTGGCCAGCGCGTCCCTCTCATAAGATGTAAGGTGCCTTTCAGCTGCTCTAAAATCATGGTGCCAGAGTTTAAGAGGAAAAAATACTTCCAGGCTTGGACCAGATGCAGCCATTTACTCTGCAGCACCTTTCATCTCCACAGCGAGTGGTCAATCAGACCCAGCCCCCCACGACCAGACATCCAATCAGCTTTTTGATCCATTGTTGCTTTTATGAACCTTTTTGCCCTGGTTCTGTGACTGAGCTTCAGAGACCCTAGGTTTGGCTGCTGGGTCCTTCTCCTAATTGTGCTACATCTTTGTGCAGCCTGTGAGCTGTTAGGCAGTATAGTTTTAGTATGACTGTAAATATGAAGAATACAATCATGTGACAGTGTCTGTGTGTCTGAGGCAGCCCTCGCTGTGGTTGTGCATGATTGGTTAAGAGTGGGTGGTGGGCGGGGCAAAGGAATTTGACTGGCACATTCATTCTTGTCATCTGTATCTTATTACCACTGTTACAGGGAGTGTCGTTTGTTTCACGGTCCCCAGAAACATGCCCACTCCCCGATGTCTGATCCCGTTCCCTGCCGGGACCCTTTCCAAAGGCTCAGTGCCAATGTCGCTTTCTTGTGTTTTTCTCTTGTGTCTTTCCCTTCTCTCCCTCCCCCCAGATGACCCCATCTCCTCCTTTATACCCAAATAATGTTCCTGCCCCCCCCCCCATTTCCCCTCAGGTCTCACAGACCTTTTTCCCATCTTTCCCATCTTTTTTCCCATCCCGAACACTGACAGATGGTGGACATGGATGCATGAACTGTGAAACTCCAGTTTTGACAGTTCACATATAGTGTGCTTCTGAGGGATCTGCTCTGCTTATCTATCTACTTAATGCTATCTAGTTAATGTCTATTTATGGGTGACTTTGGGCTTCTGGCTACGTGTAAGCACAGTCAGCTTTCAAGCTGGTACTTGAATGATGAAGATTAAGGTGTCATCTGATATGGGGGGGGGTGCAGGGGGTGGTGGTGCTGTAGCTGACAGGACCATGTGACATGGGTTTGGGGGCGGGGTCATTGCTTGGGCATGATCAGATAGTCTGGTTGAATCAGGTCATTATGCTGGGGCGTCACCTAGGTTACCAGGACAGAACACAGTAATTTACGTGTTTTAACAACAAAAACATGGTCCGTTCCCCCAAAGAGGCCACACCCCCTCTCTCGAGCTGCAGATATATACGGACATTAGTTGTGTTTGCCCAGCTGCAGTCGCTGCACCGCTGCGCATTTCTGCCATGTGGAAATAGGCGCATTAATTATCCCTGCGCTCCTTTCACAGCCGTGTGAGGAAGAAGCCATAATTAGCCCTGAATCTCATCGTTTTATTTCAGAACAGCGCCTCACAGTGGTTGATTCTCCTCTCCCCCAGTGTTTCCGAAGGATGGATTTGTTATTATTTTGCCAAGAAACATTCATTGAAAAGAATGAGAATATGATGAGCGAGCTTCATCGCCACAGCCACACCACAGGAACGTATGAACCAGCACACATGACTGAAGCTTGTTTTGTGTTTAACCCACTGGCTGATTTTCTAATCATGGGTTGTGTGTTTATTTAAATAAGAAGTATAATATGATTAACATTGTTTACAGGGCTGGTGCGGTGGTTTAGTGGGCGGCATTATTGCCTCAAACCTCTGGAGCTTGGGCTTTGAATCATGTGTGTGTGGACTTTGTATCTTCTGCTGGTGTCTGTACTGGTTTACTTCTGCAGTTAGGTGAATTGGTGTGATGGCATCCCATCCTGTGCAGGGTGTCCTCTGCCTGCTGAGACAGGCTCAGTGTGACCCCAAACTGGGTAAGTGGCCAGAGAAGGAGTACGGCATTCTGCGTGTTGCCTAAAGTGACACTACTGCTATAGGCTTTTACAGAAGAACTGCCCAAGTGTGTAAGTCAGAGGGGAGACTGCAGCCCTCCGCTGTGGGTTCAGTGGCGAGGTCACATGCCTGCTCTCCAGAGGTGGAGATTTCAGGCCCTGAGAATAGAAATCCAGACCAAGATTTTGTTCCAACCATCTAGTAGAGTACTCTGAGACTGTAACTCTTTATACTCAAACTGGTTGGTTGAAACAAAATCTTGGTCTGGATTTGTACTCTCTGGACCTGAACTCTCCACCTCTGGCCGGTTACCTGTGGCCGGTAATTTTACTTTGTTGCACCTTATCGACTAAATACAGCTCTTGTCTCTTATTTGGAGGCGGTATAAGTTAGTTAACCACCTCCCGTGTTGACGAGCTCTGTGTGGGAGACTGGGCCATAGAGATAAGTGCTTGTGGCAGGTCTCATTGTCTTATCCGCCGCCCCCCCCCGTCCCACTTTGAGCGTCGCTCAGTGTGTGTGTGTGTGTGGGGGGGGGGTGTTGCCACCGACGGTTTGCCATGGAAATGGGGTGTTCTCCATCTTACCTTTCTGACGGGAAAGCCATGATGCAGCATGACCGTTCGGGCTCCTTGCTGCTCTGTGAGGAAGCGTTTGCCCGTAAGTGTGATTTTTTTTGTGGGGGGGGGGGGGCAGGAGTGGGTGAGCGTGTCAGACTCGCTTCCTGACGCTTACATGCCCAGACTTGCCCTGCTGGGCGCCGCCCCCGCGGGGGGGGGGGGGGGGGGGGGGGTGGGGGGGGGGGGGGGGGGGGGGGGGGGGGCGGGGGGGGGGGGGGGGGGG
>JAODKC010000137.1:27359726-27373127 GCA_026777985.1 Mormyrops attenuatus | reverse complement strand
GGGGGGGCGGGCGGGCGCCCGCCGCGCGCGGGTGACGCCGGGCCAGGGTGCTGAGTCCTAACCATTTTTAGTATTGATGGGTTACCGAGACTGCCAGCAGGGGTGTAGAAACCCCCCCCTTATCATTAATACACAACCCTGTCAGGTTCTTATACATGGTCCGAGCAGGAAATGCAAATCAGCACACCAGTGTCACCAAAGAAAGATGCTATCATGCTCCTGAGCATCCAAAAACCTATGCAGCGCATTGGCTCTCTCTCTTTCTCTCTCTCTCCCTCAGGGGACAGAGAACAGCAGAACAGGTGGACAAGGCAGTGCTTATGTTAGTGAGCTGGTTTATTTAGCGTAGCAGAGCCAGCTAGCTGCTAGCAAGGCTACAGCCAAGCAGATGGCTAAACAAGCCCCATAAATCTGCACGCCAAGTCTGCATCTTCGCGGCGTCTCCCACAAGCGCTGGTGCTGCTTTCTCTTGTTAATTTCTCAGTGTGGGCCTGGTGCTTTGGCCTGCCTCTCCTGTAAGATGGGGAGCCCCCTTAAAGCTCAGGCTGGGGCTGCTGGCCTCTTGGGGTTTATTCTCCAGCAGGGACTCGCATCAGAGGGGCTGCGAGAGAGAAGCCTCGCCCACATCCCTTACCAGCAGTGGCTTCCCGCTCCCCTCTCCTTATCCTTATCCTCCCACCGACTTAATCCTCTAAATAGCCCAGGCTCTGCAGCTCTCTCTCTCTTTCTCCCTCTCTCCCACTTTCTCCATTCCCGCTTATTTCGGAGTGGTGAGATGGATGGCGAAGGCTGCTTCAGCACAGTATCTTTTAAACTGTACAAATGTATGAGATGCCCGTGAGACACCGCGAAGAGGAGTAATGCAGTGCGGCATGTGGGCGGCATGCAGCTGAAGACGCAGCCTCACTCCCCCCGGGGGCTGAGACCCCAGACGTCATGCCCCAATCAGTCCAGGTGCTCATTCATTAATGGGACTGACCAGAACCAGCAAATGGCATGTTTGTCTTTAGAGCCAAATGTTGTTGGACCTTGTACATAGTAACCTGTGGTGCATCAGTGAAACATATGGGGAGTGGGTCAGCATCATTCAGTAATTAGGTTTGGTAAAGTTGTGTTTTTTTATATAGATTGAATAGTTTTCAAGGTGCTTTATAAGGCTGGGTCGTGGCAATGTTTGAAAATGGAGCTGAGTTCTTTAATGATGACTCAACCGTCAACAAAAATGTAGTGATTTTCAGTTTGATTCCCACCCCTCTGCCCTTTGTCTGTATGGGATTTCATCAGCTCCTCTGCTTTCCTCCCAAAAGCCTGCAGCTGGTCTCTAAATTGTCCATCACGAATGATTGTGAGAGTGTGATGGACTGGCATTCTATCCAGGGTGTCCCCTGCCTTGCGCCTTGTGATGGACTGGCATCCCGTCCAGGGTGTTCCCTGCCTTGTGTCCTGTGATGGACTGGCATCCCGTACAGGGTGTCCCCTGCCTTGTGCCTTGTGATGGACTGGCATCCCGTCCAGGGTGTCCCCTGCCTTGTGTCCTGTGATGGACTGGCATCCCGTCCAGGGTGTCCCCTGCCTTGTGTCCTGTGATGGACTGGCATCCCCTCCAGGGTGTCCCCTGCCTTGTGCCCTGTGATGGACTGGCATCCCGTCCAGGGTGTCCCCCGCCTCGTGTCCTGTGATGGACTGGCATCCCGTCCAGGGTGTCCCCTGCCTTGTGTCCTGTGATGGACTGGCATCGCGTCCAGGGTGTCCACTGCCTTGTGCCCTGTAATGGACCGGCATCCCGTCCAAGGTGTCCCCCGCCTCATTTACTGTGCTTTGTGGGATAGGCTTCAGGTGTATCATAACTTTGCTTTGGTTTAACATGGTCATGGAACATGGATGATGGATGGATGAAGTCCGACCTCACCTGGTGGTTATCATCTAACAAAAGCCCTCAACTTGACATGCTAACAGGGTGTTAGCATGTCAGGAATGAGCCCAACTGTCACAGGAAGATTAATCGGCAATTTCATTCACTCTGAATAAAAGACCAACCTGCTAAGCAATTTAATTAATACAGCTGCCCATTATGTCATGGGTTCACTGCATCTCTAAACAGAAGCTATTGCATGCTACCTGTCTAGCTGCTCATTAAGTCTTTGCAGACATGCATCCGTTAGGGCTCTGAGAAAGCTCAACTGATGCTTAATTAGCCTGCCACTCGGGTGAAAGTTGAAAGCAAGTCTGAGTAATTGAAGAACAAAGCCGGAGATTAATATTTCATCAGGGAATTCTGTGTGTCGATCAATAAGACGCGGCGTTCACCTGATGTGTGTCATTGTTCTGCATTAATTATGTATGCAGTATAGCTAAGTGTGAGCCTGTAAAGAGTTTGTGTGTATATGCAGTGTAGTTAAGCATGTAAAGAGCGTGTGTGCATGTACAATAGGGCCAAGCATGTAAAAAGCGTGTGCATATACAGTATAGAAAAGCGTGTAAAGAGTATGTGTCTATATATATTATAGCTGTGTGTTTAGAGCGTGTGTTTTCCTCACGAAGGCGTCTCCCCAGGCTGCTAACGTCCAATTAGCCAGCAAGGCGGGGGGGACACCGCAGAGGGGCAAGAGGGGAGGTCAGGGTGGTGGGGGGTTGGGGTT
Organism: Mormyrops attenuatus; assembly: GCA_026777985.1. Lineage (NCBI taxonomy): Eukaryota > Metazoa > Chordata > Actinopteri > Osteoglossiformes > Mormyridae > Mormyrops > Mormyrops attenuatus. Next base: position 27,370,488 of record JAODKC010000137.1, on the reverse strand, counting down.
GGTGTCATTTGCAGGGCATATTCCGAGGAGTCCAGCCAGGCAGGGTGGCCATTGCTGTGATGGGAAGCAGACATCAAAGTGGGACACGCTTTAAATGTCCCCAGCAAGCCATCAGCAACCTGGAGGTGCTGTTAAACAAATAGTTACGCTCCTGCCTTTAATGTCAGGACTCATTCATCCTGGGAGTATCTGACAGCTTGAGGTTTGTTTCTTTGCCTGGTTTTTAATATGCTAACCATTCTGTTGGCTTTCTGAAGTTATTTTGGTTGCTGTGAAGTTAAACCAAAAAAATTGTGTCTCTCTGTGATCTGGTCTTTTTTTTTAAGTGAAATATTCAACATATATGGAATGATGGCCCTACAGTATCGGGGCTTCTGAAAATTTGGCCTGGATGACTCACATTTATTTGGTTTGGAAGAAACTTGTGACATACTGGGGGAAAAATACCGGCCAGGACCAGCCATGTACATATAATATTTCAGTCAGTCTAGTGAAGTCTGCCTGCTGATAGCGGCTGTGCTGATAGCAGAACCAGGCGATAATCGCCCCCCCTGGGCTGAAGACGAAGCAGCAGTAAGTGGAGTCCTCCAGGATGCCCCCCCCCACCCCACTCTCCGAGGTCGCAGTGCCCCCCTCTTCCACGGATGTCTGCCTCGTGTATTAGGAAAATTTCCAACCCAAACCGCAGGGAATGAAATACGGGCTGCTTGGGTGCCGGTGGGGGGGTGTTCTTTGAAGGAAAAACAGACTGTGATGGCCCAGATGGAGCGTCCCACCCTGGGGAGGGAGTAAGAGGCCCCTCGCAGAAGGAACTGCAGTCGCAATGCGATTAGGGGAATACTTTTTGAACAGGATTATTAAAATGCAAAACAAATGTGCCCAACACATTCAGCAGCCAAAATGAAGGAGCCTCGTGCTGTTTTTAACCCCGGCAGACGGTGTGGCTCTGTGTTTAATGGCTGGCTTCTGTGCCGCTGCATTAGAATGTAATTACCTGGGGGAGAGAGGCCTGGGAGTGCACCAGCAGGGGGTAATCTAAGCGAGATCGGGGGGGTATGGCAAGAACAGGGTCGACATGATTCACTGCAGATGTCTAGTGGCTCCCTTGAAGTGTTACATTGTCTGTGGCCAGGCACTGGCTGATCCTTCTGTACAACTGTGCACAATGCAGTGATGGCGTCCCCATCCATTCCTGGGTGTGATGTAGTGATGAGGCCTCCAACTATTCCTGGATGTGATGCAGTGATGCCATCTCTATCCATTCCTGAGTGTGATGCAATGATGGGGCCTCCATCCATTCCAGGGTGTGATGCAGTGATGGGCTCTCCATCCATTCCTGGGCGTGATGCAATGATGGCGTCTCCATCCATTTCTCAGAGTGATGCGACAATGGCATCTCCATCCATTTTTCGGTGTGATGCAGTGATGGCGTCTCCATCCATTCCTGGGTGTGATGCAGTGATGGCATCTCCATACATTTCTGTTTACTAGAAGCAGATTCCCAAAGCAGGAATATCACCCACTCTCCTAGGGTATGTGGTACTGGTTTCTACACCAGTTATGCTGGCAGATTGTCTGTATGAGGTTTACTGGTAAATATAGCGCTGACTTTTGTATTGGTTCTGCTGCTGAACAGTTTGCTCACTGTCTGTCAGGAAATGTAAGTTCGGGAGATGTTGGTTGTTGGATAATAAGAAATCGAAAAGCAAGAGAAACTGAGTGGAGTTAGACGTAAAAAAAGCTCATATCAGGTGAATCAGAAGGATCTGTCAATAAAAGTGGTTCATTGAAAGGCTGGACCTCCCTCACTCATTGTAGGGCAGCTTTACCTTGCAGCTTGGTTGTGGCTACAGATATAAACAGCACAATAACAGTCATGGACACAGGCGACTCCGTAAGTCTCTGGCTTTCCAGTTCCCCTAAACCACATCTTATCACGCCACTCAATCAGAATTGTCTCATCTCAGTCTAAAACCTTACAACCTTCCCTATTAATTTGACCTAATGCCACCCTGTGGTATTTACCTTTCAACATCAGCTCTTTTAAATCAATGTATTGGTACAATCAGACCGGGCTGAAACTGCTGGCCTCTGTAAACCATGTGTGTGTGTGTGTGTGTGTGCGAGCGGGTATACCTTACCTTATAGGCACACAATGTCTCCACAACGTGATGAATACCCGTTTTTTTCCCTTATGGGGACCAGTTTCAATTTAATAAAAATCTGTGACTGCAATGAAAAAACTAAAAATGCAAAAACTCTTGTATTTTCCTTGGTTACTTATGGTTATGGTTAGGGCTGAGTATGGGTTAAGGCTGTCATAGTTAGCGTTAGTATTTTTCTCATAGAAGTGAATGAGCGGTCCCCATAAAGATATGTTTCCCCGACACGTGTGTGTGTATGTGTTTGTGTGTGTGTGTGTGTGTGTGTGTGTGTGTGTGTGTGTGTTGGGTCTGCAGGCCTGGAGGATGCAGGAACAGAATGGCCCGCTACCTCGGTCACTATGACCGCTGCCTGAGGGTCAGTGCTGTAGTTAGTGCATCGCCCTGCGCCCGGTCCCTGCTGGCGGCCTGGGTGCCTTTCAGATAACAGCGCTCGTAATTCCCCCTTCTGCCAGCTAACGGGCAACAGCCAAAAACCCAACAATGGGAATAAACTGCTTCATAAACAGTATTCATGAAAATCAGCTTTGGACCTGCTGGGTCTGACAGGATCTCATATAATGTACTGCTTATTATGCCTATAAAGGATGTGACCTCTGAGATGGCTGCCTTAAAATGCCCGAGTGGAGTGTTCAGTATGTTACGTCTGGTGTTAGAGTGTGAATTGTTTTTTATTTGTGATCGTATGGACACTTTGTTTTTAGTTTGCATTTAATGTATTTGTGTTCAGATATTTCAGTGTGTTAGTGATGCACCTGTAGAAAATGAAAGATGAATCTGCGGGCCAGATGTACTTAGAGATCTCTTCTAAGTGGGAAATGAGCCGACAAAGCCCCTCCACAACGGAAAATGGCCGATCGTCCGATGTAATCATCTCCTTATTTCAGTAGTTGTATCTTTAGCTCTGGTGCTGATAACTTTGAATATTGATAAAGTGTAAATATCATGACATGAGCAGCCGCACAGGGCAACATCTTGCCGGGGGCGGCACGTGGCGCCCGCACAAAAATTTGGTGGTGACATTTGTGCGAATGGTGTTCTGTCGTCACATCAATGTACGTCACATAAATGATATCATTTCACCGTGTGGGTCAGTTAACCTTGTTGGAGTGGGTGCCCTGTTTCTTGCTTGCACAGTACTAATGCAGTTAGTAAAACCACTTTTTAAATGTATCGCTATTCATTTGTATAGTTCCAAATTTCTTAATAAAAATGACTGCAGAATGGTGTTTTCTTTCCTTGGCCGGGGAGGTGGAAAGGGTGGGAGATAAACAGATAAATTTTGTGGGGAGGGTGGCCGGTGCTGAAGAGGGGGTTTTCACAGGGTGCCATACAAGCTAGAACCACCAATAGCTGCGGTGGATGCTGATGCTGCCACATTGTGCTTCCCGAGTGACGCTCTCCCTCCCCCCTCAGCGGCCGGCTGCACCTTCGAGGAGGACTCGGACCCAGGCCTCTGCGAGTACAGCCAGGGCGAGGAGGACGACTTTGATTGGCAACTCATCCGGACCTACAGCTTGCCATACGCCACCTCTGATCTGCTGAGCGGTGAGTGTCCCCCCCCCCACCTTAAATGCACACGCCCTGCTGTTTGGGCCCATGAATACACAAGAACAACATGAAACAGAAGTTAAATCCGACACAGCGCGTGGCGCTGCTGGCAGAGGGCGCTCCTGAGCTCCCGCTGAGAACAGCACGGTCACACCTTGATGAAACGTCTGGGTGAGTTTGACACTGCTGGCGAGGCCTTATGGGTAGTGAGCAGGGTTCCGGAACAGCGACTTCTCTGCCATTATCCTGATGTCGACCCTTCGCCAAAAGTGTTTATGAAGTTCTGCTCTTGTGTCTGTTCAGCACGTAGACAGTAGCTGTGACTGCGTGCATCTGTGCCTCTGCGTTCCCAGGTGGACTGGCGGAGGCCAGAACGTGGTTCATGTGAGGTTTAAAGGTCAAGACTGTGGGGTGGGGGGATGGGGGGGGTCTGTCTTCTTGTCAGCAGCCTGTCCAGCCAGGTGGCACGTCAGGAGAGGGCCAGCTTCTGCAGCCCACCCTGGGAGTGAGTTCCCCTCCCCCTACCTTTGGGTGTAATTAAAATCCGCCCTCACCTTGGGCACCATGTTCTCCTCTCCCTGGGGCCATCAGACATGATAGAGGGGCGGGGAAATGACGGGGGGGTAGGATGATGTGTGGTCGGCCTTGAAGAACGTCTTTGAAGTTTTACTTGTTTGCAACGCCGCTAATAAGCACACACAGACACGGGTACGCCGGCTAGGTACTGCACAGCGAAACAAAAGCAGTCTGTCAGTCTCCCCTGATACTTGTGTCTGAGTCACAAAGCCAGCGAACCCCCTTAGCCACAACGTGATATCAGCTGTGTTTGAACTCTGAGGTATAGGGGGTCAAGATTTTGCCTTGACTGCAGGACTGCCTGAATATTAAACTTTGTGACCTTAGATATGGCTCACATTGTACCCATATCTACAAGTGTACCTTTAGATGCTGGTTATAGTACGCTGGTGTCAGTGTATCCTTAGTTACTTAAATGTAAAATTAGCTACGGGTCTCTATGTACATCATCACAAGGCTACAGGTCTGGGTTTATCCTCAGCTCCCCGTCTCAGTGTGTTACGATCTACAAGGCCCAATATACCCTCAGCTACAGGTCCTGGTTTATCCTCAGCTCCCCGTCTCAGTGTGTTACGATCTACAAGGCCCAATATGCCCTCAGCTACAGGTCCGGGTTTATCCTCAGCTCCCCGTCTCAGTGAGTTACGGTTTACAAGGCCCTAAATACCCTCAGCTACAGGTCTGGGTTTATCCTCAGCTCCCGGTCTCAGTGTGTTATGGTCGCTCCCCGTCTCAGTGTTTTATGGTCTACAAGGCCCAATGTACCTTTAGCTACAAGTCCAGGTTTATCCTCAGCACCCAATCTCAGTGTATTACGGTGTTACAAGGCCTATTGTACCCTTAGCTACAGGTCCTGTTTTTCCCCAGGTGTCAGGCTCAGTGTCTTAGGGGCTACAGGGTCTGGTTGAACCATTAACCATCATCCGTTATCACATGCCTGGTGAGAATGGCCCCGGCTCCGGATTAGTGGGTTTTCCGAGATAACGTTATTAGTGAGCATGGTCAGGCTTTTTCTTACATCTCTGCGAACATGTGGCTGGGGGAGAGAGGTAGAGAGAAGCGGGCAGGGGGACGATAAGCCATAATGAAGGCGGAGGCCTGGCAGCATGCGTCCGGGGTGTTTCCTGGGCAGCCAGTGGTGCTCCCTCATCCGTATGAGCCGGATGCGTAAGCGACCAGGCCGCTGTGTGTGGGCAGCGTGTGAGGCGGCTGCTTCAAACCCGGCAGAGCGAATCCGGCCCCGGCGGCTGACAGGAGAACTCGCGCCCACCTCCCCCCCAACAAACGGATCGCCTGCCGCCACTTTGCCGGTTTCACGGTTGACTGCGGCATCACGCTCCGCTTGCCAACGGGCGGCCAATTAGAGGGCAGGACGTCAGCGCTGCTACTTTTGTCTCCCTATCAGATGTATGAAATCATTTCGCCTACAGGCTGTCAAACGGCATTTGTTGTGATGGATCAGCCACCCCCCCCCCCCACACACACACATGCACACCCACTCCAGCGAATGACTTCACCGCACACAATACACTTTACTTCCCGTTAATCTGGGCAGAATGTCTGCCTGTTTACAGCTGTTAAGGCTGGCAGGAGGGCAAGCAGAAGAAAGACATTCAGCTGTGGTGTTTTGGCGACCCCTTTTTGGTAGCTGTCTTCTTGACACCAAATTCCAAAGTTTTAGAATCATTCGTTCGTCTGAGATCCTTTCCACCATGTCACACTGGTGTAGTTTTTAACATCCCAGTCCCAAGTGCCCCTTAAACACACCCCTTCTTAAAAATGCTTATATATAAACCAGGCGGAGTTTACTGTGACATCAGACTTTGATGGGAAAAAATAGCTTTTCCGCTATTTTTTTTTTCAGCTTCAAAGCATCAGCCTGGCAAATATCTCTTCTCAGTATCTGTTGTCAGGACACGGGTGGCGCAGTGGTTAAGGGCATGAACCCATAGTGAATGTTGCCATTTCCAGGATCCAGTAGGTGCCGAAAATGGCTGGATAAAAACGCGTTGCTACCTGAATGGGTACCTGCGCGTCGCTCCAAATAGGCACATCAGATATGTAACCATGTGAAAGGTAACAACTGGCCCCTCGGGAGTGTAAAATTGCATTTTCCTGCTCTTCCCCTGTGCTCAGCAGATTATCTTGCCACATACTCCAGGTGCCTATCAGCTGGGGGACATCGGGCTCTGACGGACAGTGGCGACACGCCGCCGCTCTCAGTACTGTGAATGGGAAGGCGCCGTTCTGGAGAACCTACATCTCTGTGCATGGATACAAGGCACAGTGGCACCACGGCTCAGTGCATAGCGACGGAGCATCACACCCTCTGTAGCCGCCTGTGTAATTCTCACCCCTGGCTCTCCATGTGGAGTTTGTATGTTCTCGGGCAGGTTTACATTTACGTTTACGCTTATTGATTTAGCAGTTGCTTTTGTTGAAAGCCATGTACATGGGCGGCGGATAATACATCACAAGCCGACAGCTGTCAAGGAGCCAGCTTAGGTATATATAACAGTGATCAGTAAGAGTAGCTAGAGTGTTACTTTGTGAAACATTGCAAGAGCCCAACAGGACAGCTGTGCAAATCAAAAGTGCCATACGGACTAGGTGTCGACGAGACGAGTACGAAATGCAGGAGCGTGCGGTTCTTCGTCTGAGAGGCCGTAACCAAGGGTGGCAGACAAAGACGGAGCAGGTCAGTGGTCTGATGAGTTATTTGAGGTTTTCCCAGAAAAGATCAGCTCTGGGGAGTTTCTTGAAGGTTGAGAGGGACTCTGCCGACTGAATTCGGACACATATACACCTCTGAGGAAACACACCAGGCTATTTTCTTGTGGCAGGGTTGCTGTCCTCAGACCGGCGATTGGCGGTTCCCGTTCTCCTGCTGTGACTGGTTCTGTGTGTGAGTGTGAGCCTTGTGATGGATTGGCAGTCCGTTTAGGATGCGTCCTGCCTCGTCCCGTGTGCCCCCGGATACTGGGTAATCAATTATGAAAGATGGATAAACATAATATTGGCATAAATAAATACATAAAAAAGTCTATAATGTAATGAGAAGACAGTACATGCCCCCCGACTGATAGTTTAATTTAAAACCTCGCTATCATTACCTGTGCTATTCTTAAAAACAAAAACTATGCATCTTATAAATGAATGTTGTTATGTTTCAGCACCTTCCCAGAAGCGATCACCTACCGTGATTACGGGCAGTGCCAGTTGGGAGCGCTGACATGCGTATGCAGGGTGGCACTAAGGCGATAATGGGAGGGATGGAATGACAGCGGCACCATTTACAGGCGTGGGAGTTCGTGTATTGGTATTGAACATCACCGCCCCCCCCCACCCCCACATACAGACATCCTGCGGTATCTGCTGGAAGCCAGCATATTGTGGGAGTCTGTTCAAAGATAATGACTGAAAGTCTGGGGAAGTATGTTTGTGCAGGTTCCTTCCTGCAGGTTAGGTCAGTTGACATCTCTAAATTGGCTACAGGTTGTCATTTTGTGCCCTTTGATGGACCAGCATCCCATCCAGGGTGTCCCCTGCCTTGTGCCCTGTGATGGACCGGCATCCCATCCAGGGTGTCCCCTGTCTCATACCCCATGACCCTCCTGGGATATACGGTTATGTAAGATGGATGGATATTTATGGATGTGATCTGTGATCTTTTTGCCGGCTGTTGTCAGAGGATGGAGTTATGTTCACGGTTAGCTGACAGCCCTCCCCAGGCAGGGCCCCCCTCTCCCTGGAGCATGGCGATTCAGAGAGGAATGCTACGTAGGAGATCTCTTCTTGCAGGGAGGCTGGTGAACAAAACGCCATTGTGCGAGCAGGCAATCGCTGACGACTTCTAGGAGTAATAAGCTGTTGTTTTCACAGAGCACGATGCCCATCCCGGACGCTTCCGTGGTGACAATGGCGTCTTTGAGCTGAGAGTGGCGACTGTGCTGCTCACTTCCGCGGAGATGCCGACCCAGATGCCCCCTTCCACTGTGAGCCTCACAGCTTCGTCATGGCGGCATGGAAACAGCTAGGATGGGCTACAAAGCTTTTAAGCTTCTGCTGAGGTTTTAAATGAGCTTTCTTTCAACTTTGAAGGCATTCTTTTGACAAAAGGTGTCATAGCATGGCACGCCTGACACAGCTGCCGCTGGTGATAACGTGAGACGGCTGCTTGTTAGCAAATGAAAGGCGTGTGGATTACGGCGCCCCCTGGGGCCCTCTGAGACATGCGACACCGCCGCTTGCCGCCAGGATGCATGAGACATAGTGGGAGTCTCGAGGACCCCGCCACTGCCGCCCAGGGTGGCGGGCATGGCGCTGATCATGCGGGCCACTCTGCACGTTTTAGCGGCACAGGTGGGTTTTTGAAAGCCGCTTCCTCACGCCGGCGCAATAAACAACCGCACTCCATTTCAAACGGCGCGGCAGATGGGGGGGAATCCCTACACAGCGATAAGTGGCTCTATCTGCAGACGCTAATGTATCACGTCAGTAATTTGCGGCCAGCCGCAGTTGAGTGTCTTAAATTAACGCAAGTGTCTTGCATAAAGCACTGCTTGCAATAGTCAGGGACGTCCAGGACGCGTCCTGGGGGGCCGGGGGAGGGGCACACATCCAGAACAGCAGGAATAGATCGGAAAATGACTCCAAGACTTTGGTTAAAGAAAACAGGTCACCGGGGCAATGCGGGCGGTCCAAGGGCACGCCAAATCAGCCTCATCTCCTCACTATGATAACGCTGTCGCCTGCTCCAGAAGTGTAGCTGAAGCCTGAATGCCAACAGTTATGGTTTAGCGAATATGCAGGACCCTGTGTGTAAAAGGGTCTGTGTCCGGGGACTGAAGTGGGACAGCCAAGCAGATGAACAGCAGCCCAAACCGAAATGTGAAATGTGGTCCGCAAATGTAGACAGATTGCCTGCACGATATACGGCCTGCATGAACGATGGAGCGAGAATTTCACTGTATACCTTAGTGTTCTGATGGATAATGAAAATGTTTTATACTGTACATGCTGTCTGAGGTGCTCTGCTCGTTGCGTTTGATGCTGGTTAAGCCTCGTTAACTTAGATCAAAGGAGACAGGTCTGTCAGAGACTGCCGTGGTTATGATTTAATGAGAAAAGATAGATATAAATACAGATTTAAGGTATACGTACAGTATCTAGGTAAAAGTATATATATGTAGTCAAAACACACATAGCTATACTGATATTTTTGGGAATATATAGGTGTGTGTATGTATGTATGTGTGTATATATAGATATGTGTATGTATACATATGTAGATATATGGGTATATACACTGTATATGTGGTATAATAGCTATAAGAGAGAATGCATAGGTATATAGTTGCTCATGGACTTCCAAAAGGTGCTCATCATCATCTTGTTTGTCATGAATATTTAGAACTGTAATGTAGTTAATTTTGGACACATTAACATTCTCACACAGCTATTGACTGGATCCTGTGAAGGCAGCTTATAAAAAGTCTGAATCTCATCAGAAGTCTTGTCAAAACTTATAATCAATGAACTTCCCTGTTTTCCTCGCAGCAGTGACAATGAAATCCACATTATAATTTAAAGTGTAAATCACTATGTCTTGAAAGTGACAGTTTAATGTGAATTACACTTTTGTATTCGTCAGTTAAATAAATAAAATGAGTTTGCTGGACGGCATGAAGTTACTGTGTCTTATTTAAGTAAAAAGCAGAATCGCCGGCACAGTGGCTGTTGCTCTCGTTTGTACTGCTTCTAACTTTGGGATTGCGTTCTCTTCTTCTCACCCAGTTCCGTATCATGTCATTTTGATCATTTATTCCACGGAAGAATAATATCTGGCTTTAATTAGGAGTCCAGTGGGTTGGAAATCTCCTAAATGCATTCCGGTTTGAAAGAATAGCATGATTTGTATCCAAGGACAAGACAGCCATTGAGATCACCGTGGTAACACTGCAGCGATTCCGCTCTTATGCCTTCCATGGCATGCTTTCCCACAATGCATTTCCTTTTTCATCTTTGCTCCTGAAACATGAGCTTGAAATCTCGCCCGTGAGTTTCTGGCTTGGCCTGCGTTGGCCCCCGTTGGCCGCTAACAGGAGCGCCGCGGCCTGCGGTAAAGTCGGCCGGCCTGTTGGGGGCAGTGATCTCATAAGCTGCATAAGTGAGCGTGTCAGGCGGCCCTTCAGGTGAACGGAGACGCTTCTGGAGTAAATGATGAGCACCGAGCACCGGTGGCAGGGGAGGCCACACAGGGTCATATGATCATGACCCCGCCAGGCACCTGCACTAGGCACCTGTCGCTTTGCGGCAGGCATTAAATGGGAACAGAGTGTGCCAATACTAACCCCCCCCCGTTCTGTCATGAATGGCTCTGTCCGCGGTACCACTCTGCTGATGGGGGGGGGGGGGGGGGGGGGGGGGGGGGGGGGGGGGGGGGGGGGGGGGGGGGGGGGGGGGGGGGGGGG
>JAODKC010000137.1:27332432-27356552 GCA_026777985.1 Mormyrops attenuatus | reverse complement strand
CCCCCCCCCCCCCCCCCCCCCCCCCCCCCCCCCCCCCCCCCCCCCCCCCCCCCCCCCCCCCCCCCCCAAGCAAGCACCAAGAGACTGCATAAACCCCGCCCTCAGTTGCTGCATCTGACCACAGGGGCCATGGGCAGCTGGTAATGAGCCAAGCCTCCCTGTCACACCTTATTATTCTCCATTAATACTTACAGTGAGCCTGTTTCTGTTAAAATGAGATTTTATGATGGTCTGCAGGGAATGGATGTATGCTCTGGGAGCTTAACAGCATTGGAGTTTAAAAAAGGACCAGAGATACTGGGAGAAATAAAATAAGGAGACCATGAACTCGCTGGTAACGGCGCACCACTGCGCATCTTCTGCCGAGGCCTGTCAATGGCATTACGCTGTATACAGTGCCTGGGGAGGCTGGATTGTGGTGCGGATTGTGGTAAGGGTGGTGTAGGATGGAGGTGAAGAGCACAATAAGGAGGATGGAGAGGATGGCGGTGAGAAGGGTAATGAGGATGGTGGTTATGAGGGTGGTGGTGAGGATGGTGGTGAGGATGGAGGTGAGAGTGGTGGTGAGCAGGGTTGTGAGGTGGGCAATAAGGAGGGTGGTGAGGATGGAGGTGAGGAGGGTGATGAGAATGGAGGTGAGGAGGGTGGTGAGGATGGAGGTGAGGGTGGTGAGGATGGAGGTGAGGAGGGTGGTGAGGGATTGTGAGGATGGCAGATTTATCTGAAATGGGGGAAGAGTGGAGGGAAATAATAGTGTGAAAGAGAAGAGACTGACAGAGAGATGCAGCTCTGCATTTACCCTCCTTATTACTCTTGTGTAGTATATGTTTAAATATAAATATGCAAAGTGTATATATTAATAATAATCCAGATAAATAATCATATGACCCTGGCCATGAACAAATGGGGAGAAGATGAATGGAGAGACAATGATTGTAAATGATATTATTATGTGTCATGAGAGAGCTTCAGTATGCCATACATAGTGGTGCAGTCACTGACCCTGATTCCGTGTTTGTGTGTGTTTGGGCGTGGGGGTGGGGGGGGCGATTGAATGTCATGTGGATGTCATGCATTTTCTCCCCATGTTCATTTCCTCAGAGTAACCCGACCTCCAGAGAAATGCAGTCCAGGGTGTCCTTGTGATTCCTGTGCTAAACCTCACACTCACTGTGATCAGGGCATCATACAGTATAGCATGCATTTACACATTATTCATCCATCCATCTATCCATTCCATACCCGCTTGTTCTATGCAGGGTCGCGGGGGGTACGGAGCCTCCGGGAGGGGGGTACGGAGCCTCCAGGAGCTATGGGCGGAAGGCAGGGAACAACCCAGGATGGGGCTCCAACCCATCACAGGGCACACATCAATCACACACACATTCACACCTGCGGACAGTTTGGTACCTTCTATTCACCTTAGTATGTTTTTGGACAGTGGGGGAAACCAGAGAATTTTGAGGCTAGGGCAGAGCCTCGAACTCTGAGGCAACAGTGCTAACCACCGCGCCGCCATGGAGCCCCCGCTGCGTGTTACATATCACACATGTCACCGCCGATGTTAAGGAGTATGCTCTTGCTTTAGCTAATTTAGAGGAATGTAATTTAATTGCACAGCACCTGGCCAAAAGCGAGCTATATTTTTAGGCCGGCTGTCACCTCCGCTGACTCGCCCGCTGCCCGCTCACTCGCTCTGGGCCCCTCCCCCGTTTGGGGTGCCAGCTGGGAGAGGAAGGAACAGAAGAGGGGGGGAGGAGGAAAAGTTTGTGTGCAGCAAGAAACACAGCATGACGCGGAGATGCTGCTCACAGGCCGGTAATGAGGCTGATCTTGCGTGACCCGAAGATCAGTCAGAGAGCCTCCCGCATCCGTCTGACTGCATTCTGAGGGGCAAATCAAAGTTAACTTCTTTTTTTTAATAGCCAGCGGCGATGGAAGGTAGATGAAAACCCGAATCACCTGGAGTGAATCTTCTGAGGAAGGTGTTTGATAACGTAGGTAAAGGGGTGGGGGCGAGGGTGATGATGGAGGGTGGGGTCAGCGAGCCTGTGGACACATAGGGAGAGTGCATGGTGCGAGAGGCTCCCTACCACAGCACCCAGGAAGATGTAGAGGTGTTTGTCAGCGGGGGTGGGTCAGGGGGTCCGGTTCGGATGTAGCCGTAGGATGTAGGATGTATGCTGGCAGGAGCAGCCGGGGTGTCGAGTTGTGAAGCCTAGGCTGTGTTTGATTCGCCTCTCGTGTGATGCCTGTATCTGTGTTGATCAGTATAAGCACTTAACGCCACGATGCTGACACCTTGGAGCAGCGAGTCCATCTCCGCAGTTCCCGCCCGGCCTACCTGCTCGCCGGATACCTTGGGGAGGCACATTTAATCCCATCTTCAGACTTGTGCGACCTTGGCGGTGGAGGTATAGCTGTGGGGGGGTGGTTGTGGACCTGCCCATGCTGCACTTGCTGCGGCTCAAACCGTCGCATCCCTCTCGCCATTCCTGACGTTCCTGTTCTCCGGGGGGCAAGATGTAGGCCCCCCCCCCACCCCCACCCCTATCCCTCTCGCAGAGCTGTTAAGCTACGCAGCACTTTGCCTTACTATGTGCTTGCGGCCACGTGTGTTTATATGCATTTGATGCCCCCCCTCACAGACCCCCAGCATGCTTGTTACCTCATTGGAGGCTCTTCCCCCCATAATTTTACCGGCCGCAGAGATAGTGACAGACGTAGCTCCCAGAGAATTCCAGCCCCCATTATAGACCATCAGACCCTCCTGTGGAATCAGACGAGCTGGGGGGGGTTTTGTCCCAGTGCGTCCTGCTCCTGGGCCTGCTGTATTTGGGTATGAGTCCCTACTGGGGAGTAAATATTGGGAATGAGCGCCAAGGGGCCCTTGGTTATTTTAGTTGTGTCCTTTGCTTTTTCCAACATGTTTTCGCTTCAGCTTCAGTCCTGCTGAGCCCTCCTCCCCCCACCCCCAGTCAGATACAGGCATACCGGCTGGCAGGGTCTGCTTTCGGGCAGTGGGCCACTGGGTCGATGGCGCCAAGCCGGTGGCCCCCGGTCTGCGTGCCCCACCTCATCACTCATGCCAGTGTTTGACTCAGTACGTTTACATGCACAGCTAAGTCGAGCTACGGTTATAGCTCTGTTACGCCATTTAATGGGTCTACTGTCCTTGTCCCAGTATACATGCATGAGAGCGGAATCAATTTATCGACCAAAGTATATTTGACTCCCCTACAATAGGTGGCGGTATTGCTCCTTTCAGCTTCTTAGTATTGGGCTTTTTCCAGTTGACCTTTTACGTCACAGACATAAAAAATTATAAAACTAATAATAGTGGGTGTGTGGACAGCTGAAGTGACACAAGCTTTAATTGCGATCTGGTCGGAAGAACAGATACAACAAGATCAGTATAGCATAACAAGGAATAAAGTATTTTGTATAATACAGTGGTACCTCGGTATACAGTACGTCCGCTTTGGAATAAGTCCAACTTGGTATACGTCCTGTTTGGATGCGAAAAAGTTTGTTTGGTATACGACCTTTGTTTGGAATACGACTCGCGTGCTAGAATTTGTATGGGTCAAAATGAGTCACGACACCGCGCGCTACCCTTGTCTACCTCTCTCGAGACAAAGCCACGACTGCCCACGAGCGTCAGTACGCCAGTTGCTACCATTCAGTGAACAACCCATGCAATAACTCTGTGAATTTTCACATGATTTTGTGTTTTTTCGCGTTTTTTCAGCAAGGTAAAGTGAGGTTAAATTTTCATTTATTTCATCTAATTGCTTTTGTGTTCATGTATTTTAGTGTTAAGCAGTGTTTAAATTATTCTATACAACCCCATCAATGTATAATATACCAATAACAGTAGGATTTTTTTTCATGGGAACGGCTTAATCATTTTCCCTTTATTTCTTATGGGGAAAATTTGTTTGGTATGCGTCCTGTTTGGTATAAGTCCAAGGATCTGGAACAGTTAAGGACGTATACCGAGGTACCACTGTATACTATGACAGCACGGTATTGGAAAATTTTTAGATAATGCAGTGTGATTTTGTTGTAAGAAATATTGGGGTATTTATGAACCAAAAAAAAAACGTTCATCATAAGTTTCTCCCAAACCTATCTAGGAATGATTTAAACAGCAAGGATGAAAATGATTATGATTGTCTTGGAGAACGCAAACGGCGCTCATGCAGAAGCAGAGGAGGTAAACTTTAAAATGATTTTTAAACATATACTAATTAATTTTGGAAAGGAATAATAATTAAAATTGCAAAACTTATTTTTCCTGACAGGATAAAAATGTTTTAGTGAGACTTAAACTCCCTGTGCTATAATATCTGTACCAAATTGAAGGCAAGAAAAAGCCTGATCTTAATCTAGCTGACTAGCAATGTTCGAAATCGATATGCATAACATGCGATGTTGGTATTAATATTGGACATCGTCCAGCCCTACAATATACTACAGCCATTTTTCAAATTCAGTACAAAACACCATGCCTCGTGTTGTGACTGTGAAGCATGCAGTTTGAGTCCGATTGAACGTATACATGCTGAAGAAACCAAATCCCAATCGCGTTATCCGGGTTTCTTAGTCCGACTTTGAGATATTCGATTTAGTGCGATTTCAGTCGTTATTTTTACATGTACTTCAGAAGTCCGGTTTGAGTCGGACTAACACAGTAATTTGATTTTCTTAGTGTGCATGTTAACATAGTGCCTGATGGAGTGTGAAATTACTACCCCCCCCCCAATTATTCCCGTTCATTAGTGCCCCCACCTCTTCCCAGCCCCCCCACAAGATTCCCTTTGGTTTTTTGAACTTATCTGGAAGATTAAAGGAAAACCCATCACACAGATCTCACCACACTGAGAGCACATGGCTGGGATGCATTCTCAAACAATCTTTTTTTACCTCTGGGCTCCGAACCACCGTTGGAGAACTGTCGGGTGTCGCTGGAGGGATTCGTCGATGTAGCCTGTGGTGCCTGTCTCAGTGATCCAGGTAACGGTGGCACGGTGGTACGACGGTGGCACAATGCTTCAAATGGGGGTCCCAAGGGTGTAAAAAAATGCATACAACATGTGGAAGGCAGCGCTACCTGCGAGGAAACGGTGTCTACTCTGGTCAAACATGAATCGTGCATGGATCTCATGGGAATCACAACTGGATCTCATGGGATTCTCACCCAGATCTTATAGAGATCTCACAGGGATCTCACATGTTCTGTAACGTGGGAGCTAGCCATCTCACCAGTCCTAAGGCTTTCCTAATGCTGCTGGCCCCCTTCCTCACCTCCTGCCCCGTCCTTCCGGTGTGCAGTCACTGTCCTTTCACAGTGCACTGCTCCGGTGGGTGGGGAGATCCAGGCACGGCAGGCATTTATGTGCTTGAAGAAAGCGACCTCGTCGGGTGGTAAAGGATCAACATATGGGGCCAAACTTGATGTTCCGAATAAGAAGTAGTTTGGGACTAAAGATTATTGTGGTTCTATTTAAATGTAGACCCTGCCTCAAATCAGATTGTTTTCTGACTAATTTCTAGTGTTTATTTTATGTATGGAATACTGTGAATTACACTAAACATATGAGACACTTGGGTGGCCCTGTGGCGGCCATGCTGGTTCACATCTCAGGGCTTAAGCCTTTGATCCTGCTGGGTTTCTCTGGGTCACCCTGGGGGGGGGGGGGGCACCCGCTTTCCTCCTGTCCCAGAAAAACACAGAGGTGGCTGAATTAGTGTCTCAGAATTAATCCAGACTCTCAGTCACCTTGTACTGCATAAGTGACATGAAACGCATTGATAGATTGATCGCTGTGCTGGAAAAAGTGACATTCAGGTCCATTCCTGAGCTGTGAGGAAGAGACGTTGCCAGGTAGCTGTTTTGCATACTGCTGTTGATGATCCTGCCACAGAGGTCGCATCTGTCACAGAGAAGCGTCAGGCTCTGTGCCTTTAGACTGCCGACCTTTGGGGTACAGAGCTACGTGTCTGTTAGGAAAAAAGGCACAAGGAACAGCTTTGCAGATGCATGGCAAGTTTATATATTTCAGTCAGCTCAGTATTAAATGTTCCCTTTCTACTTGTTAAAATCTTTTAAAATAATATGCCACCCAGCCCTCATCATAACTGTGAAAGGAGCACAGTGGGGGTCTGACTGACAGCCGGGGGGCGACGGACACGCTGTAGGTGTTGGAACACATGCTGTGTCGCGATACCGCTCTTCACCAGACCTGTGGAGCCCCCAGTCTGGGCAACGAGGGGCCCATTACTCAGGCATCCCTCTCTGCTAGACCCATGGGGCCCCAGCCTGGCGGACAAGGGGCCCATCACTCACGCCTCCCTCTCTGCCAGACCCACGGGGGCCCCAGCCTGGCGGACGAGGGGCCCGTCACTCATGCCTCCCTCTCTGCCAGACCCACGGGGCCCCCAGCCTGGCGGACGAGGGGCCCGTCACTCAGGCATCCCTCTATGCCAGACCCACGGGGCCCCCAGCCTGGCAAACAAGGGGCCCGTCACTCAAGCCTCCCTCTATGCCAGACCCATGGGGCCCCCAGCCTGGCGGACGAGGGCCCCGTCACTCATGCCTCTCTCTCTGCTTTCTCTCACTTTCCCAGCACTGAACAAAGGGGATACCATGAAAAGGCTTGTAGTTCAGTGATTAGCACTTGACTGTAGCTGAAAGTGTGTGTGTGTGTGACTACACTGGAGAAGGGTTTCTAAAGAAATAATGAAGAAATAAATATCTATGCGTCTGCCTGTGTATGCAGCTTCACTGAGCCTTTCCCTGAGGATGCCATTATATGCTCACTGGCTACTTCATACCTGTTCAGCTACTTGTTGAAGCAAATACCTAATGAGCCAATCATATATCAGCAGCTCAATATATAATATCATGTGGATACAGGTCACAAGCTTCAGTTAATGTTCACATCAAACACCAGAATGGGGAAGAAAGGGGATTTAAGTGACGTTGAATGTGGCATCATTGTTGGTGCCAGATGGGCTGGTATCAGTATTTCAGAAACTGCTGATCTACTGGGATTTTCACGCACAACCATCTCCAGGGTTTACAGAAAATGGGCTGAAAAGGAAAAAACATCCAGTGAGTTCAAAAATGCCTTACTAATGGCAGAGGTCAGACAAGAATACCCAGACTGGTTCAAGCTAATAGAAAGGCAGCAGTAACTGTACAGCATGCACAGAGTGCCTAGGCCAGTTTGACTCCGTTTGAACGTCTACATGCCGGAGTAATGCTCCATTCAATAATCTGAGGTTCGTCACATCCAACCAGTCTCCCGTTCGAGCTACACATCTCGGAACAAACATGGCTGCCTCCGCGGACATGCTTTTGCTGTTGCTCTCCGAACACAAAAAGCTCATGGAGAGACAAGTTAAAAGGTTTATAAATCAGTTTCAAAGCGATATTCTTTTTTTTTTCGACAGGCAAACAAATCACAAACAAACAGCATGCTAGGATACTCTTTATGCTCATGATAGGGCATTCTCTATTTAGACCATGTACAATTACATTTCTAACTATTACACTATTGAGCAAATATGTACCTTAAACATTTTTTGCAATTTTGCAGAGTGCTTTATATAATTTTATTAATAATGACAGTACAGGACGGTAGTGTAGGACTTCCAGGGCTGAAGGTGTCTGATTTTGCGACATGAACCAGAGGACCTGTAGCATCCTGGTTCCTGTCTGTAGTATCTGGCACCGCTTCTTCCCCGAACACTCTGCCAAGAGGGTGGGGGTGTCAGAGTGCGGCTGGGGGGGGGGGGGTCAGGACAGCGAGTTGCCTCATGCGGGCGGAGAAAGAACGAGAGGTTTTAGGTCTATCTGGAACTGCCAGTGATTCATGAAGTGTGTGTGCCTTTGGTTCTCCACACACCCTTACGTTTCATGGCCGCCACACGTATCCTGCGTCGATTCCACGCATCGTTTGTGCAGCTGTGCGTGGAATTAACACTACACTTATGCAAGATGCTGTGTCGCCAGAAATCTGTAATATGGTCACCTTTTGTCACAGTACTATGTGTTTATATACAGTACAGTACAGTATAGCACAGTACAGTACAGTATTACAGTAGCATCTGATTTTGTTTCTTTTTTTATAATGAGCGGCTGGAAGAATTTTTCAGAGGCAAGACAAAAAATATTCCATGTACCAAGTACAGTGTACAGACTGCAATGAAATTCTTACCTGAATGTCTTCTCCATAGACTAAACAAAACAGTGCAAGGTTACAGTACAAAAAATACTAAATAGGGCTGGTTTGAAGTGCAATATTAGTATCGACATTGCAAGTTAAGCAAATGCAATTCTCATATCGTATGGACCACAGTCAGATCAGGCTTTTGCATACCTTCATACTGTCAGAACAGTGTACCATTGTTTTTTCATAAACAACATAATTTTTCAATATAGTTCTGGAATGTAGAAATCTTGGTTATAAAATTCGCCGAGAGTGGGTGTGTGTGTGTGTGTGTGTGGGGTGGGGGGGGGTATATAACATTTATATTCTCATAAGAAACAAACTTTGCAAGCTTTGCAATTTCATTGACTGTTTCCTTTCAGGATTATCTAGATTATGTTAAGAAAAAAAAAGATGGAGGAGAGGGCTGATCACTGTCTGCCTGTCTGTCTGATCACTGTGTGACTGTCTGTCTGATCACTGTCTGCCTGTCTGTCTGATCACTGTGTGACTGTCTGTCTGATCACTGTCTGCCTGATCACTGTCTGCCTGTCTGTCTGATCACTGTGTGACTGTCTGTCTGATCACTGTTTGCCTGTCAGCCTGGTAAAGTAGCATGAAACCCGGAGCAAATTCTGTTTGTCCACATCCTGCAGATGAGTGCACTACTGCAGGGGAAGTGACCCGAAAGTGGGGCCAGGGGTCGCTGAACAGAACGGGGGGGGGGCTTCCTGCTAAAGCCTACACTCCTAGGGGAGCCGAAGGCTGTTCTCCGCAGGCGATGTTTCAGGTGCCCACGTCCTCGACCCGCCCCCCGCCCCTGTTTTGCTCCACTAGGCCATTCAGTGCCTCCTTTGACTTCATAAGCATATAATATTTCATACAAGGCAAAGACCCTTTTGCCCATTTGGATATTCCATGCCTGCTGTTAGCAGGATTTATCTTGTGCTGATATGAATAAATCGAAAGACTACTGAGAGGCTTATTCAGATCTTTGTCACCTTTTTTGTGTCTCTTTGTCCTGATCTAAACTGAATCCAAGCGTATTTTTCCCTGGTGACTTTTGAAAATCCGAGTGGGTATTAAGTCAGGCCCCAGGGGTCGAGCCGCTGAAGTGTTTGCCTGCTGCCTTTGCGTCTCCGTTCAGTCGCTTTGGGAGACTCGCATGCCGAGCCTTTAATTCTGCCGCTTGCTGGCCCTGCTCCTTGCCGAGCCCCCCCCCCCCAGCGTGCTGTGTTCCCTTTGAAGCATGCTTCTTAAGCTGAGCACAGCGGGTGGGGCGGGGCTCAGCTTACGCCGTGCAGCCCCAGCGTGGTTCCACGCGAGTTGAGCTCGGCTCCGAGCGACGCGGCGCTTTGCTAGGCAGCCCCGTGTCCTCGCTCCTCCCTCCCACCTCACCATTCTCCAGTTTCCCGCGTTGGCCTCCTCTGTGTACTTATTTGCCGTGACGGCCCGGCATCCCCTCCGGGGTCTCCCCCGCATCATGCTCTTCCTGGGACCGGCTCCAGCCTCCTTAATACTCAAACGCTTAGGTTTAATTGCTTTCCCGCAGCACCGTAACACAGACAGCAGACATCAGTGTAAATACGTGAGACCTGGAGTCACCCATTCAGTATCTGCTCACAGGATATCTGAGAGCTTTGCTCTCCATTTACCGGCCTTTGCCTACTCTGCACGGTCCTCTAAACCAGTGTATGTCAGTTCGGTCCTCTGGGCCCCCCAGACAGTCCACATTTTTCCTCCCTCTCAGCTCCCAGCCAGACAGGAACATTGAATACCTGGGAGCTGGGAAGAAGCAAAAATGTGGACGGTCTGTCGGTCCCCACGGACTGTGTTTGGAAACACTGCTCTAAGCCTTTTTCTGCCCTGAGTGTTTGTAATTTGTAAATTCACCATATTCTTAAAGAACGATGCATTTAGTTTTCTTTGGTAATTGTGACTAAAGTAGAACTTAACATTTAACTTGTCGGGGGTGTCGTACCATCCAAGGTGTCCCCTGCCGCATGCCCTCTGTTCTCATTGGCCAGATATGTCATGGAAGATGCATGGATCAACTATAAAGGAGCAAAGGTTTGAAATACTGGATGTTTTTTCTTCTCTAAGGCATGTTATTGGGTTTGTTATCTGCCGGTAAGCCTCTGCTGTATGTCCACAAGTTAGCTTCGGGGTGAGGGTTTCGCTTGTGTCTGTTAATGGTGGATGCTGAACATGGAATTTTTTTTTCAAACCACATTCGAAAATTCACTGGCATGTGAGAGTGGAGTGAGTAGCAGCGGCCCTGCCCCCACCCCTCATCGTCGGCTGACAGCCGTCGCTTCTTAAATGCGGAGATGAAACAGTGGGGGGGGGGGCAAAGGCAGAGGGGCTAGAGAAACGCGGCTGTTTTCTCAGCTAGAGGGATTGGCTCGGCTGAATTGTAATGCCTTCTTTCCATTACCTTCTCTGCTCTTCCGCTTGCCACGGCAACAAGCGGATGGCTCACTCGCCCCGAGCCAGGATTGCCCGAACGGCCGTGTGCGTGCAGTTAAATAAATGCCTGGGTTACATCAGGATACACGGGCAGGACACAGCGAGACATCTTGGGGGGGTGTGTATCCACAGCGCTGCCGCACAAACACATCCCACTGAGTGTTCGTGTGTTAGGGGTGGGGGGGGGAGCACTAAAAGAGTAAACAGATCATACCCAGAGTGCTGCTCTGACAACAGCGGTGATGTAGTTAGGGTGAGCAATGCAGTGCTTAGGGGCTTAGGGGCTGCTTTCCGTGGGAGTGCTCCCATGGTCACATGATCACACTGACAAGGCTGCATGCAGATGTATAATTAATCAGTGAATAACAGAGCAAACTCTGTGTACTGGGTCTAGCTGGATGAAGCCCTTGAATAGTGCAGCAGAAAGCTTGTTTCTCTGTCCTTCAATGACCTCAGAGTGGCAAGTGCAAGGTGGACGCT
Source organism: Mormyrops attenuatus (assembly GCA_026777985.1). Lineage (NCBI taxonomy): Eukaryota > Metazoa > Chordata > Actinopteri > Osteoglossiformes > Mormyridae > Mormyrops > Mormyrops attenuatus. The sequence continues at coordinate 27,345,384 of JAODKC010000137.1, read as the reverse complement.
TTTGGAGAACATGTCTGTGTGAATATAGAGAAAGCAGGCAGCACGCGCCACCAATAAGCACGGGAATCTCCATGCGAGCCAGTCGGCCGTAGCCATGGACGAGGGGGTAAGGGGGTGATTCACACTCCTCTAACAGTCTGTTTGAGATTAGATAGAAACCTTCCATTAAAACACATCTCTCGGTAGTTTGTGGAAGAAGAAAAGTATCCTGATAACAGAATGTTCAGCTGCCATCACTCACGTTAGTCCGTCTGCTGCAGTTAGACGCTCTGTTATTCACTCTTTATGGACGGGAGGTTGATGGCAAAGCTGCAGCAGCACGACTGAACCTTCGATCCCAGGGTTCTGTTGCTGCCCCCTCCTCCTGTGTTATTGAGTATGATTTGGGGGGACAGACAGGGGTTTAGCATGCTGCTAGCAGTGCTGAATAAGACTTTTGCAGGGGTTTAGCGTGCTGTTAGCGGTGATGAATGAGGCTTTGCAGTGGTTTAGCATGCTGCTGGTGGTGCTCAATGAGGCTTTGCAGTGGTTTAGCATGCTGCTAGCGGTGCTGAATGATGCTTTGCAGTAGTTTAGCATGCTGCTGGTGTTGCTGAATGAGGCTTTGCAGTAGTTTAGCATGCTGTTGCTGAATGAAGCTTTGCAGTGGTTTAGCATGCTGCTGGCGGTGCTGAATGAGGCTTTGCAGTGCCCCGATGTGTGGATGCTGTGACTCTCCCTCCCTAGATTCTGGTCATCGCTTATAGATGCTGGGCCGTTTCGCCGTCCCGTCACTTCCGCCTTCATAGGGCCAGCTTGGCGTCCTATGCCTCAGGGTACATTAACTAGAGGTTCACCTGTAGAGGTTACCCATGTGCCCCTGTTGCCGGACCTAAACTGCCACTCTCTCATCCATACCACAGAACCAAGGCTGCAGTAGGATCACCTCCGGACCCTTGGGGGTGCTGTCGTGCGGCACCTGGGGGTCATCGCAGCATCCTCCTCCTCCGCAGTGCTCCTTGGGGGAGGGGCCTGTCAGCTGACCGGTCTGACAGCAGATGTTCGATTCAGACGGTACTAACCGGACATATGGGCCCCCTGTATCTTGTGGTTCTGCTTTATTGGCAGCTCTGTGAAATATTCATGGGGGTCTGGAAGGCTGAGGAGGGGCTCTCCCTGCCCTGGGTGGTCGCCCCCGCTTCCAGCAGCACTGTTATCTGCCCTCTGCTTCCCGGCAGAATTCCCTGGGGTTGTGCCACAGAAAAGCCAAAATCCCAAACCTTGCTTGGCAAGCTCACCGGTATTTCCCCTTTATTCCAGAGCCATGTTCTGCTGAAGGTTAGGCTTTAGGTAGGCCCAAGGCCAAGGCCTTCGTTTTATAAAACGAGGAGCAAAAGCCATGTTGGTTTTATTTACGTTATACAACCAAAAAAAAACAAACAAATATACAAAAACCTCGTACAAGCAGCTACAAGGAACTTTCTTTACTTTGTTGAAATCCCTTTTCTTGCCATGTCCTTTGAGCACCAGGGCAGACCTGGAGTCCTCCTTCGTTCTGGAGGATGCCGTTCCATTTAGGCCGGAATCTCCCGAGAGGGGGGTTAACCTACCCACCCATGTGCTGAACATTTATTGGATGTTATTTTCTGTATCCTCCTACATTAAAGTTTCACAGTAAAGTAAAGTAACTAAACTATCTAGCAGGGATAATATCCCCCTTTTAATCACGTTTGTAAATGTGGGGACTGGTTTGTGTCTTTCAAGTCCTCTGTTCATTTGTAATTGTTCTTGATTGAATGACTTTTTACTGTGATTTATTAGCGTTGCTTTTAAGTCCCATTGACGTCTGCCTAAAGCTCTACAATTAAATTCCTGCAACACCGAGTGAGAATGGTGACCCCAGGGATTACTAATGTCTTAAAAATGTCCACTGTGGCAATTATGCCTAAAATAAATGTTTGAGAACAAATGAAGATGGGATGTTGGTTTTTGCCATTCTTAGTCCCTCCAATCTGCTCCCACTATCCGGAAGGCTCAGTATTCATTGGGCTAATATAATCAGTCTTGGATATTGGATTCGTTTTTAAAATGCTATGTCACAAACCTCACCTTGAGCCTTCTGCAGCCATTGAGGTGAACTGTTTTCTCCGGAGTAGCCAGGCTCAGTGGGCAAGTGGCTATGATTTCTGGCCTGGTACACATCTGGGACAGCATTGGCTGACTCCATCCAATCCGTCACCTGGCTCGTTTTCCACATTTGCATATGGCAGGTGAATCGTTATTAATGTGCTGGAGTCACACATTTAAATAAGCCTTTTAGACTTCTTTACTTGTTACTTTTCCGCGGGTCTTACATTCATCAGTTTTGTCAGCTGGTTCCTGGCTGCACGACATGAATCAAATTAAATCGTATTTGGTACAGCACAGTTTTACAACCGCACCGTCAGTAGGTGCCATAAAGTCGTTTTCCAAGAGGGTTATGAAAGGAGCCGTTAAATACGCTTCCTGACACGCTGCAGACTGATGTAGCTGCCTACCGGTGACGTATCTGCCAGTAGCTGCATGGCTCATGCCCGTGTGTATGTATTGCAACGAGAAAAACCAGGTCCAAGAAATGCCGGGGGTTCCGGAAAAGGTGAACAAGAACGGCGCCGCTTTCTGCAAACGTTTCACCTACTTAATCCTGCTGTGGGCTTCGGTATCATAGGAGTTGTTTTGTTCAATCTGACAGGCAAGTTTTAAAAAAAGGCCATATCATGCTCCACACGTCCCTCCCCCGGTTCGTGTCCCTGTGTCTCATCTGATTATTCTCCCAGAATCCCCCTGGCAGTCTCAGCTGCAGACTGCTCTGTGGGTTTACCCAGGTGTGAGGCTATGGAATGGATTTCAGTTTCTCCTTAAATCCTAAAAGTAGAGTATTTAGGTAATCATACAAATGGCCAACAGCACTGGCAGGTGCCCCAGATCTGACAGATATCCTCTAGGGTGAAGGTGAGCTGTGGGCTTTGGGCTGCTGCTGTGCATTTCGGTAGTGTGTAGAGGGAGGTGGCCAGTGGGAGCGTAAATGCCCCACCTCCCTGTGATGAGAAATGAGAGGAAGGAGAGCTTACTCGGGCTCCACACTTGCAGATTGCTCATAACTCGCCTAGCTACCCCCTGGGGGCCTGAGGGCGACTGGAGGTTACCCTCAGAGTTTGCCTGAAGAAAAAGGAGGCCGTGGAGAGACAAGAAGAAAGGGGTGCCCTCGTCGCAGAGAGGGAGTCCCCCCGCCCTTTGCTGGCTAGCAGCAAGAAAGGGCCCTCAAGGCAGCAGATTCCCCTTCTCGCCTCTGATGCTCTCTACATTTACGTGTCCCCCCCCCACCCCGGTCAGGATGCTGAGAGGAGGGAGAGGCTGACAGCCAACCTGGGGCTCAGCAGCACAGCTGCTCCTGATCTCCTGATCAGTGTAGAGCCACAGCTACCTGCATGAAAGCAATGGAGAGTGCGCCTCTGACTCAGCTCTATGGCACTTTCTCTGTGTTACTTCATATCATTAGGGGCTGCAGTTCAGGTTCCGTAAGATATGCGAATTGTAGCACATGCTGTAGCCTCACAGCTCCAGGACGGGGGTCCCATGACCCCCCCTCCCAACCCCGGGCTCAGTGTGTGGGGTGTGAATGTTCTGTCCTCAGTGAAGATATAGGTAAGGTTTCCTCACACAACCCAAAAGCATGCATTCAGTTCTGGTGTTAGTGTTCAGTTGTGTGTGTGTGGAAACCTGTTGTTTTGACGTTGTGGGGACCATATTTCAGGTCCCCACAAAGATCTGTGAATGCAATCAAAAAGCTAAAACTGCCAAAAGTCTCATATTTTGTTTGGTTACTTATGGTTAAGGTTAGGGCTAGGTAGGGGTTAAGGTTGTCAGGTTGAGATTAGAGTTTTGCACACAGAAATGACTGGAGAGTCCTGCAACTGGCATCCTCTCCTATGTTTTGCATCATACTTCTGCGATCAGCTCCTGGCTGACCTCAGTCCTGTAATGGATAAGCTGGATGGATGGATGGATGGATATTTTGCACAAGAACAGAAAACAAAGCAGCTTGATTGTAAATAAATTATGGGCAGTTTTTCTTTGTCCTCAGTGAGCAACATGTTATTATGGCCAAAACGTATCAAATACACACTGTCCCCAAGAACAATCACGTCCATAAGTGAATATCATGTGAAGGCAGGCATTGTTACTATTCATGAATAAAAATGAGTCCGGTGAGCTGGGTAGGCGCTGGGTGCGCGCACTGTAACAAATGACTGTGAAGAATCGTACCCGCAGTCAGCCTGTCCCAGTTTCCGGCTCCCCCTTCCAGAAAAAAGCTGTCCCCATAGGCCACAAGCCTGCCGAGTGCTTTTTTAAGCCAGCGAGTACATAGCGCCCCTAGCAGGTATTTCGCGGTATCACAGTTGTGATGTTTGGGTTTTTATTGTCCCCCCCCAGCATATACTTTCATCCACAGCTGGGGGGTGGGGGAGGGCTTGTGTTGGGCAAACCAAACATCTGCCTCTGTCTTCTCAGAGAGGAGTGAGACTGGAGAGGAGGAGGGAATGGTGAAGCTTGATAGAGGTTGGGGTAAATCATGGTCCTGGTGGGGGGAGTGGGTTTGTCATGGTGGGGGGAGTGGGTTTGTTATGGTGGGGGGAGGGTAACGAAAGCAGGGAGGGCAGCAGGGACTGGAGGATCGAGTAACATTTTGGAGAACATGATGTTTGGGTGACGGGAGAGTAAAGTAGGCATTGTTACTGGTGGTGTTTTGACCCTAGTATGGAGAAAAGGATGGAGACCATGTGAGTGCCAGGCCTGGGTGGAGCTGCGGGTGGTGTGTAATGGGGGGGGGGGAGGTGCGCTGTCAGGCCTCGCTGTGCCCCAGCAGCCTGGTGTTGCTGTATCTGGCGTGGCACACCTGCCGGAATTGGAGCGGCTGTTACATCAGCCGTTTCACACCGTTCCTGACAGACTTGCACCCTGGCAATCGCTCGGCGCCCAGCTCTTTGATATATCATTAGAGTGGCTTTTAGCCCTGTGCCGACCGTCAAGCCGGGCCCCCGGCACTGCGTCTGAAAGCCCCAGCCGGACGTGGACTTTGAAAGACTTGCCTTGAAGGTGGTGGAGATCTCCCAGCGAGGATCCCGCCTGTGTGTGTGCAGGTGGGAGTGGGGGCTGTTGAAATTTAGGATCTAATCCCCGGCCTGTGTAAAACTGACGAGTGATAGGGGAGGGGGTGTTGACCTTCCCGAATGATAAATGTTATAGAGCATTCTTATTCATCATTTCAGCAGAAAATATGATCTTTTTATTCTGGAAGAAGGAAAGCAGTATATTTCTCAGGAGTGGGAGTGCCCCCCCCCTTCCAAGGTGATATCAGTGTGTGGAGCTGAGAGAGACATGAGATACATTTGAGGAGCTACAGGTAAAATGAGAGGGAGAACAAGAGGCCCCCCGCTGACGTGAAAAGCCTGTGATTCCACTCAAACCGAAGGCAGCTCTGCATCTCTGGTGGACCTTTGGAGAAAAACCTCAGCGGGAAGGAAGGAAAAGGCACAAGGAAGGAGACGCATCAAAGCCGCGGGAGTCAGATAATCGGCTTCTTGTCGTCTTGCAGTCCCATGTTAAAAGGAACAATGGGAAATTGAAGTAAATAAAACAGTTTATCTCTGACTTTTGTGGTAATTCTTCTGTTATTTGGAAATAGGCCCTCCGATATCAAAGAGAGAGCACTTTTAGGAAGACTCACCAAAAGACTTTAAATAATACATGAGAGGCGTCACGGATCAAAGTGTCTGTGACCCCTCTGTCTTTACCTCTCTGCCTCTTTCATGGTGCATCTGTGATAGCATCTTCCAGACCCAGGACGCAGGCTCCAGTCTTAGCATGCTTTGTGTGACTTATTTAATCCACGTTCGGTCCCAATCTCATCGTGCGTGGCATTTTGTCCTTGGAGCCAGGGTCGTGGTTGGGGAGAGGGTGTGGTTGGATGCGGCTTTATCAAATCTTTGGAGATCATTGGCAATATTTCTGGGCTAGAATGTTTCGGTACAGACGTGTTTTTTGTTATAGGAACTATGAATGGATGCAGGAATAGTGGGAGTGGAGCGACGCCAGGCGGGATTCATGCAGGAGATCATAATTACAAACATGTTATTAACATGGACGAGCTGAAGAAAGGGGCATCTGTAAATGCATCCCTCACCGCCCCGTCTTCCTGTCACCCAGGCACCCGCTCAGGGTGTGTGACCCCCACCCCCGTCAGCCAGGTCTGTCTGTCACCAGGCTTGATGTTCTGTCACGTCTTGCAGAGGCTGTCTGGATACATGATGGTGGTAATTCCATCACCAGTGCTGGCGGAGCCCACCCCCGGATCCCTCGGTTAAACACTCCCAGCCCGCCTCCACCCCCCCAAGCGTGCTGCTTTCTGCGGGCTTATTGCCTGATATCCGCGTGTGGCAGCACCTACGCTGTAATTCAACACCAATTTACCTCGATGGGAGGCAGTTTAGTTGAAAAGAGCAAGGTCAGTGTCATATCGCCGGGGATGGACCAGGAACTTCAGTTTTCGCACACGACGCTGGATTCCCTCCAGGCCAGGTTATGCAATAAAACAAGAAGTAAAGGCTGATTTTATGGATATCTTGCACGTTTTTTGCATTGACGGTTGAATATTTTTAGAAGTGGCTAAATTTAGCATGTTTTGTTGCTTTTTGTTTTTGTTCTGCCGCTGTGAATCTGGCCAATGCTGATTTGCAAGTAGCAAGCGAGCCACTGCGTCAGAATTTGTCTATGCAGTATGGAAAAGCAGATGGGAAAAAACAGTGTTTATTTTGAAGATCAGCAGATTCAGGGACCGGCCAAAGTTTATTTTTATGTCTTTTCAAGTGAAATTTATGATAAGTTTCAAGGCGGACGAAATGCCGTCTGTCCGCTGTAACATCCTCTGACGAACTGCTCTGATCTGGTGGCCGTAGAGCCTCTTCGTCCTTTTGGGTCACTTAAAAATCTTGTTTAGACCACGGTCAGCGGTCAAGTTGTGCTTCTCCAGGCTATTAAGTAGAAGACAGCAATCATTACGATGAGTTTTGCTGCAGAAAAACACATAATCCTTTCTTCCCTGAAGGTAATCGTGAGCAGACTGCAAAAGCTTTATCCACTGATGACTAATGTGTGTTGCTCACATCGCTATACATGGTAAGAAAAGTTCGCTCACCCTACCTCCACCGCCATCTCTCTTTGTGCGCAAAAAATATGCCGTGCGCAGGACTGTAAGCTACCCCTCCACCCCCCGAAACAGACGGCCCGTCGGTGGAGTACGGGCCCAGTGCCACCAGTGAGATCTTCCTTGTTCCCTGCCCCCGCCCACCACATCCCAAAATATCCCACCCCCACCAAGGGCTGTCCAACACCTTTCCGCTGGGAGACAGGGAAAGAGGGGGCTGCTTTTCTTCCTTTTCTCCGCTCCTGGTGATATTTACCCTGTGAGACGGGGGTGGAATGCCCTGGCACCTCCCATCACTGGGCACATGCCCGTCTTGAGCCCTTTTAGCATGTGAAGCTTCTGCCAGTCGATGTGTTTGCAGACTGACCTCCTCCTCAGCAAATTGTGGCGATAAAGCACACAACAGATAAAGAGCATCGCGGCATTCAGCTAGAGGGTGGCCTCCTCACGTTGGGACTGATAGAGACAATCCCAAGTCTGATCCTCCTGTCGATATCTTATGGACGTCACTCAGAGCAGCCACAGATATTTTGAGTGCACGGGAAGGGGTGGGTGACTTGGTCAAACAGCAGGCTGCTACCGTCAATGCTGACTGGGGCCATCAACGAGATGTTCATTGTAATAAGAAGCACAGATACATAAATCCATCAGTCCCTCAATGCATCCATATTCTCGCTGGTCAGGGTTGCAGGGGACCCGTAGCCTATTTCAGGCAGACTAGGACACAAAAATGGGTTACATCCAGGGCTGCATGGCCATCCATCATACGTAACTGTTTATCCTGTATGGGGTGGCTGGGAGGCAGGGGGACACCCCGTTTCGGATATCAGTGCACCACAGAGCACCCTAAATCATACACTCTGGGAAGTGTAGAGACAGCAGGTCACCAGTTATGACTGTCATAGGAAACCCTTGTATACATTCAGAGAACATGCAGAGGTTAAGGGCACCATGGGACCAGAGCACTTAATGATTCAGGGTATAAGTTCAGATCCCAGCACTCAGCTTGTCTGGGCCGCTCTGCTCGCTGGGGGGCATCTGAGGGTGTGTCCAGACTACAGTTCAGGGCTGATTGCCGAAAGCTTTCAATCAGCCATCGATTTATTCAAAGATTCTGTTCCCAGAAATCTGGCATTCCCGTGAAGTATTTCTCAGTTGTACCGGATTTTATTTTGTGGGGCCGTGCTGGAGCATTAAGGAATGAGCACCCTCCGCTTCACCCAGTGTTTTATTACTGCTTAAAGCAGGAGATGTGAGGTGCCACAAATGACAGGAATTTGAAAAGAGAGGGAATAGGCTTTGGGGCATTCAAGGAAACCATCTCCGCTTGCAGATTGGCTACGGAGACATGATTTATGATGCAGAATGAGGAGTGAAATCTTTTTGTGCTAAACGGAGGTGATGATGTAGCCATTTTCAATGGGGCAGTTGAACTGAATATTATGGAAACCCAGGCTATTCTAGGGAACGTTGGGGACAGGGCGCTTTTAGAAGAGGGGAAGGAGAGATGAGATTGGGGACGGGACAATCTAGTGCTATGTGTGGGGCCTAAACGCAGAGCGGGTCACGCTGACACCCTTCAGGAGGCGGGGCCTGGGTGCCATCACTGACGAGATGCAGGTGTCTGATTCGAGCCGAAGCAAGTCGTTGTTTTAAGGACTTGCGCGATGTCTGCTGCGTGTTACCAAATATGGAATCCACATGTTATGTAATGTGTTTTGCTGTTGGAGGGAGGGTCAGTGTTGCATTTCCAGCCAACACTGACCACACTCTGATTGGCCGATAAAACCATGATGTCATTGTGTACAGGCTCCATTTAATCTGAAGTCTAAAAAGGACCCTTTTGTAGGAATGCTTTCACTGAGAATTAGATGTGTTGTGTTCATTACAGGGTTGTGTGGTGACTCATTGGTGTGTGGGTTGTTATGTGTGTGTGGAGTTTGCATGTAATCCCCGTGTGGGTTTCTGTCGAGTATTCCAGTTTATACTCACAGTCCAAAGATGTGAGTTAGATGTCTCGAAATTGTGTGTTAGTGTGTGATCTGTGATAGACTGACATTTCATCCTGAGCACCGGTCTCCTCCACCTTGTCCTCTGTGATGGACTGGCATCCCGTCCAGGGTTTCCCCTGCCTTGTGCCCTGTGATGGACTGGCATCCTGTCCAGGATGTCCACTGCCTCGTGCCCTGTGATGGACTGGCATCCCATCCAGGGTGTCCCCCGCCTGGATAAGTGCTTACAGTATGGATGAGGGATAGATGGTTATTACAAATGGCATCACAGATTGTAATAGATGTAGTAAATATAAGTAACAGCATTGACAGTGTCTAGCTTATATGTGGGGATGTCATCCTGGAATTGGGCCGAATGAGAATTGACCCTGGGTGAGCGGTCGTTTATGTCCAGCAGGGTGTGGACTGGATATGCAGCATTTTAATTGCTTATTGCCAGATCATAGCCAGCCCTTTGTCCTGGAAGCACAGCCCCAGAGAGGTGTATTCTCAGTGTTTCTCAGGTTGCCTGTCTTTGCCCCTCGTTCTCTGGCCTCTGCCTGAGATGTTCCCATGTTTCCTGGACTCCCCCTTCTGCTCTAACTTTCCTCCTCCCTCTGTTAAGGTCCAAAAATGCATTTAATATATTTAGCAGGCTCTTTTATCCAAACTGACATGCTTTATTTTTGAGAAAGCAGGGTCTCTATAGCAATTGCTCAAGGGCCCATCGGTTTAAATCCCGATCCTGATTGCAGGCACTAACCCTCAGAGCCACAAAACCACCAGTGAGATCTCCAATCAGATCCCCTGCATCTTCACTTCCTGCGTGTTCCAACAGGAAATTAAGCTTATAGCGCCATATTTGGCTTGCCATGGTGGCCTGAGGATGTCACGTCACCAGATTCCCTCCGCCCCACAGGCTGGTCCTGAGGCGGTGCTGCTCAATCTCACTGTCCTGGGCCCTGAAGGTCAGGGGGCCATCTGGGGGCCTTGGCGGCTGGCTCAAGTCAAGTGTTCCTCAAGGCTGACGCCCTGGCCTGATTGCCATGTCAGCATGATTAATGCCAGGAAGCCGGTCGGCTCCGCCGCACGTTACCCATCATACCCTTCTTCCTTTACCTGTCCCAGTGTCCTCGCTGCCCTTGCCTGTCACACACCCCAGTGGTATCATAAACAAAAACAGCAGGGGCGGCCCTCTGTGTGCTCCCAAAGGAGGGCTCTGGAGGGCTGTCTAATGAGAGTTCCTGGAAGTTTGGTGGCAGAATGAACCTTTTAGGAGATGGAGGGGGTGGGCAGCTGGGAGTTTGTGCATAGCAGGGATTCAGCTGTTCATTTTGTGGAGGTTTAGCTCGGATCTCTGAGGAATGTCCTGTGAGAAGAATCCGCTGCATAGAGCAGTCAGCGGTTTTTCTGCAGTGGAGCAGCCGTGAGCGACAGACCCCGTTACTGCCTGTCAGGTGCTTAATGCCTCTTCCTGCTCCTTGCCTTTGGGCTGCAGCAGGCAGCTTTTCGCAGAACTGGGTGCCATTTCTGAGAGACAGCAATACCGCGCCGGTTAACAAAACGAGAAAATGATTTTCTTTCTGGAGATTACCAGTGTAGGCTGGTACAGCCCGGGGCTTTGTGATAGCAACTAATTATTAATTATTACCAGAAGCTGTGCATAGCTTGCAACTTAAATACATGGAAATAGTACAGGTTTTTGCAGTTCTTATTTCAATGGCTGCAGCTGTTGTATCCGCCCCTTTAAAAGTGCTCAGATGCCTTTTGTCTTCCTCCCCCCTCAGGTTCCTACATGATCGTCAACTGCTCCCAGCATGCCGCGGGGCAGCGGGCGCACCTCCTGCTGCAGACGCTCAGTGAGAATGACACCCACTGCGTCCAGTTCAGCTACTTCCTGTACAGCCGCGATGGCCACAGCCCGGGGGCGCTGCGGGCGTATGTGCGGGTCAACGGCGGGCCTCTGGGCAGCCCCGTCTGGAATGCATCCGGCTCACATGGGCGCCAGTGGCACCAGGTGGAGATGGCTGTCAGCACCTTCTGGCCCAATGAGTACCAGGTGAGGCTGCCGCTGGACACCCTGCCTGAAGAAGGTTCCCATGCATGACAGTACCCCTGTGAGGTGCAGCTGAAAGGGGACAAGGCCACGTCACAGGATATGACATCACTTGGCTACATGGAGGCGTTTTCCTGTCTGGCGGCTCAGAGGCTAGCCCTGTGGCCTCACACCTCCAGGTTTATAAGTTTGAATCGCAGCGAATGTTCTTGCCTCTCTGCTTACGTGAGTTTCCTTACGAACCCTCGTGACCTCACAAAGTACAAAAGCATGGAAATAGTACAGGTTTGTCTGAGTGCGCTAAAATGCGATGGATTGGCATCCCACCCACCGTGTCGCCTGTGGTATACTTCTGGAGATGGGCTCCAGGCTCACCACCACCCTCTACTGATAGACATGGCCAGTCGTAACTTCATGAAGCCCTTAGTCATAGTCATCCTAGACACTTTCTCCAGTGCTTGTGGTGGTCTACACTGGTACAGAAGCTCTCAGGATGGTGCAGTGAATCTTGTACCACTGTGTCAGGACCCCCTTCCCCACCAGGCATGGTGAGTGCCCGCAAAGGTGCCACATCAGTGGAGCATGTCATGGGGGCCTCCCATCAAGTGATGGGGGTGGTCGGTGTTAATGACGCCCTCGTGATCTGTTTAATTAACTTCGATTCTCTTGCGGATCCGGGACAGGTTAACGCCAACGGGGTGGACCCCAGTGAGGCCTTGGAGAGAGTTGCGTTGCCCAAACTATTCTGTTCCCCATGGATTTTTGCCCTACCAGATGGAACAGCTTGTGTGCTTCTCACAAAAGGCCCATATCGATCGATCGGTGCCTGATTCCCTCAACTTTGTGAGCCCGCCTGTGCCAGCGAGGAGGGGCCGTCCTGCCGTGTCCATAAATTCAATTTTTCAGCGCTGTGCATTGAGTGGAACTGTCACGGCACAATTAAGCTGAGTGGGGGAGTGGTTTATCGAAAATCTCCCCGGCTTAATTAACCGCCACATAGCAGCAAGAGATGTGACCTTCATATGTAAACGATGGTGGCTGGGAATTGGGAACCTGCAACATTGCGGCCTTCGTGTCACACACAGCGACACCATGATGCTTTGATGTTACATGTATCCAAACGTTATTGATCGGCATGTAACACAGATCTCGGGTTCTCTCCCTCTCTCTCCCTCCCTCTCTCTCTCCCTCTCTGTCTCTCTCTCTCTCACTCTTTCTCTCTCTCTTGCAGACACATCCACTAACGGAGCTCCAAACCCGTAAATTGATTAGTGGGAGATGGGGTGCGGTGGGGGGTGTCGTTGTTAACACGCCCTTCTTTTGCCCTCATCCTCGTTGCCTAAAACTGTTAATGAAGGGAAAACAGCTGTAATGGAATGGGGGTGGGGGGCTGGGAGGGGACTGCAATCAGGCAGCTGCAGTTCTGTCCAGTGCGCCACTGGCATCACAGAGCTTGGGCTTCTGCAATCTTCCCCACTTCAATAAATCAGAATCTGAGTAATAAGATTAGAGCACTCTGGATCGATGCGGTCCGCCTCCATGTGCCCTCTAAGTCCGCCCCACCCTCCAAAGCAGCCCTCCCCTCGAAACCACGGCCCGGATCAGATTCCTCGTTGCCGCCCTGTTCTGGTGCGGCTCGCGTGGTTACCGTGATTTACTCTGCCAGTTGCCTTGCGGTGACAT
>JAODKC010000137.1:27318801-27329582 GCA_026777985.1 Mormyrops attenuatus | reverse complement strand
CCCCCCCCCCCCCCCCCCCCGTGTGATCAAATATTAAAGATGTTATCCAGGCCGCCAGGCCTGACAGTGAGCGCCAGGCCTGAGACTCTTTCTCTCTCTCTTTCGCTCCATCTCTCTTTTCCTTACGTTTCCATTTCCTCACTCAAGCTCACGAGAAAGAAAATCAGCGCCTCCCTGTGAGGTGATCTCGGTATGTGGCGGCACAGGACTAGATAAAGGCGCTGTGACTGCGTCTCCTTCCCCACGCACACCGCAGGCTCTGCCTGCTCTCTGGCTCCCCCTAGCTGTCAGTGTGCATTTGACTTTCAGCTCCGGAGATTAATAAAGGGGGGGTCGACTACAGTTGGTGGTCAGGAAGGAGTTTCTCGGAGCACTCCCTTCAGATGCGGCCTGTGATGATAGCATGCTGCCACGTGGCTGCGAGGCGGTTGGTGCATAAGCTGTGTGGACGGGTCTCAGCTTGGGTAATGAAGTGCTCTGCTGGACAGAGGGGCCTCCTGTTGTTGTCTTTGTCTTGTGGGTAGCTGCAATGAGGGAGAAGCTCCCTCCAAATATGAACTGGGGCAAAACAGACCCCGGAGGCGGGGATACCGGTGCTGTGTGGGGGAGTCTTGGTACAGCCACATGGAGGAATGCTGCATTCGTCCAAACAGCTCTGTAGAAAATCAGGGTGGAGATGGGACCTGCATTTCAGTGACTCTCTCTGACTCTCCTGCCAGTGGGCGACTCGTTGTCCTACCCCATTCCACCATAACCAGATATGTCCTTTCCCGCAATTCCAGCTGGACTCTCTTTTCTGACAGATGTCAGAAACCTGGGAATGTTTAAAGTCTCATTATCCTGCTCTGATGCCACATAACGGAGAACATGCACCCTTGGCCTGAGAACAGTACAGCTTTGCCAAGGTGTGGTTCTCATCCGAGAAGATGGGGGGCTTTTTTTAATGTCTGCCAGTAAGGGTTTGGGCTCGCTGCGTAAATGACGCCCCTGTGGAAATTTTCTTCGGGACACTGATCTTCTTGAAAACCCTAAAGATGTGGGTGTTTTCAGCCAGTTTCAGTTACGCCCTGCAGTCATAATGGCCAAGATGTAAAAAGAAATAAATTAAAAAATCAACAGCAGCATCCACAGGCGTGGTCCAGTTCAGTCAAGACAAATGATTTGCTTTTCTTTCCTGATGTGACCTGTGAGTGACGGAACCTTTGTCAGGCTGTGTTGTTTATCTTTGTTGTATCGCCATATACTTCAGTTCCCTGTGGAAAGATAAACCGCCGGTTTGTTTGGGTTTTCGCTTTACCGTCTCGGGTGAATCGCTTTCCGGAAATGAGGACAGGAGTGAGTTGGGCTGGGGAGCAGGAGGGGGTAGGAGTGAGCTGGCAGGAGGGGGCAGGAGTGAGTTGGGTGGAGGCAAGTGCAGTTGTTATCGCGGGCATGCAGATCACGCACCCGACTGGCACATGTGGTGAGCTGTGTTTGGTGGGCAGCGGCGGGCGGCGCCAGCAGGGCTGGGAGGGCAATTTTCAGTTTTTGTAACAGGGAGAAAGAAAGAGCACGGCTCCTGAGTTTAATCCTCCCCCCGACTCGGGTTCTGCGCTGTGCCGGTTACCGGGAACCGGAACCATAGGCGATTAGGTGCCATTTTGAAGGCAGCCTGCTGTCTGCAGGGTTGGGGGGAGGGGGGTGTTAGTTCACGCCTTGTGCAAACAAACCCCAAGCTGCAGCTCAGCTCACTGCTGACACGTCTGGCCAGCCGAGCCCCATGATGGGCCCCTCACTGCTCTGGGTCTGGCTGATCCCAGGTCAGCCCCGTGCCACATGCCACAGATGGTCAGCTGACTTCTCTGGGCCACCTGAGATGGAGGGGGGGGTGCCTTATCCTTCCATCTCAGCCTGATCCAGGGAAGCTGTTGCTTTATGCCTGTCGAATGCAGTGCCTCATAAACATCTGCCAAAACAGAGAAAAACAACAAGGCCTGTATGTTTCCGTTTACGTAGGGACGAGAATCTATTACGACACTGACAGGCATTATAATCTAATAATGCCTCTCATCACTGCTGTTGATTTTTGCTTGCTGACTGATTAAAGTGAGTATGATTCCAAGTCAGTATTTGCTAATTCTCAGTTTCTTTTTTGGCGAGAAACTAGCGATCGAGCCGTCTTCCAGACCGCCTATCCAGAGCAGGGTCGTGGTAGGCCTGGAGCCTGTCCCAGGAAGCAGGCCACACCAAACAAATCAATGCATTATGGGTAATGTGACTGTGAGAAGAGCTGGGACTGCCCAAAGGAATCCTCCACACACAATGGCGGATGAAGCCGACTCCGTACAGCCAGCCGAGTGTAAATCGAACCACAACCACAGTAATAAAAAGACATGCCATTTATTTCACATGTGCTTTTGTCTAGAGTGACTGACAGATGAGGAAAGTATGAGATCTGACAGTCTCCTGGGGGAGGCCGGGGCTAAGGGCTGCGTTCAAAAGCCGGTGAAATGGTTCCTTGGTCAGCCATGGGATTTGACCTAATGACATTTCAAAAATGGGCACAGATTCCGAACCCACTGAGCTGGACACCAGCGACATCCCACCAAAAAAAAGACACAAGAATGCTATTGAATAAGAGAATCTGTGTGGGTCTCTCTGCATACCTGCCCCCCCTGTCAGCTGTTATTCGCTCATTGTGACTGGAGCAGGCCTGATAACAGGCAGGAGGCAGATGGAGGTGGCCTCTGCCGTCTTGTTGGATTGCACGGTAGCGTCCTGCTCTGGGGGCCAGGGACGCGTCCACGCGCTCTGGGGACAGTAGCAATACCTGCAGTAATTTCCGATAAGCTGGCGGCCTGAACAACAGAGGGACTGACGAGGCCCTCACATCCCAGCTGTACTGATGAGGCCATTATCTCCGTAGAACCCCAGGGGGGCACCAGTGATGGGGGGGGGGGGGGGGGGAGTGGTTAAATAGCAGCAGCCGGTGTGAAGTTTTCTGGACCGAAAGGTGAAGTCTTTTGTTGGCTGTCAGCTCCCCCCCCGCCCCCAACCCCTCCACAGCTGAACAATAGGAGCTCCTGATTCATCCGCCCATCCCAACCAGTTCCAGTTCCTGCCAGTGACAGTGTCACCGCTTAGACTGCCCATTGTTGTCGTGGGAACACTGCGTGTCAGCCGGCATCTGTCATTCGGGCAGAGTCGGCCTTTGCAGCACGGGAGCGCTTTTCCCTGTGGGGGGTAATGTTGTTATGTTGTGTGATTGCTTTGTGGATGTTGTTACCGCTTATAAGAATTAAATGCCCCCCGGGGCAGGTACAGTAACCCACCATGGCCTCACAGCAGCCCTGATTGAATAAGTGCCTGTTGAAAATGGATAGATGGGCTTTATTCTGCAGGAAAAGGTCCTAAGCTATTTATACAGCTGGGGAATAGTTGGGTTAAGTAACCTCTGTGCCAAGGCACTGCAGCGTTTTCTTACCTAAGATGGAAACCGTCTAGCTCTCATGTCCCTTTTCATGGACATTCCTTGCCAGGGCCTTAGGGCTGAAAGCCCACAGAGACCATAATCCTCGGCTGAGGAGCTCAAGCGGGTCGCGTTTCCACAATGCCAGAGCTGCGGTCTGTTGATGGAGAGCGATATTCACAATGGCTTGATCTCTCACCTAGACCCAGAGGTGCACATTTCAGGTAGAGAAAGTAAAAATCCAGACCTAGATTTTGTGTCAGCCAACCAGTTGAGTATAAAGAGTCACAGTCACAGAGTGCTCAACTGGTTGGTTGAAACAAAATCTCGGTCTGGATTTTTACTTTCTGGACCTGAAATATCCATCTCTACTTCACACAGCTTGGTTTCTTTACCTTGAAATAAACCATTTTTAGTCCCTGCTTCTGAAGGTGAGGTACTGAAGGGTGTAAGGGAGCACTCCAAGGGGCGGGGGTGCTGGGGGGCGGGGCAGACGTGCGCACATGCAGCTGAGCCACGTGCAGCCTTGGGAGTGTGAGGCAGCGGCGCCCCCTGCTGAGGCAGGGAAAGCCACCAATAGGAAAATGACCTGCCTGGTCAGTGTTGTGCCTTCAAAACCGTAGGTCAGGCTGATGGACTCTGCCAGATATTGGCCTCAAGAGATTATTTCTAACCTGCCTGGCAACTCCAGCTGAATCCACTTTCTTGCTTTTCACAGGTGCTGTTTGAGGCAACGGTGTCCAAGGAGCGCCAGGGCTATATCGGCATGGATGACATCCTGCTCCTGAACTACCCCTGCTGTACGTACCCTTTAACCTTTACTGTCCCAAACAACATGTAGTGCTAAAGGGTCAAGCTCAGTGCTGATTGGCTGAAGGCTTAAACCCCGCCCCCTCACTCCAGACTTCCAGCATTTTGGGCTGTTCCAGCTGTTGGGAACGGTGCGCAGCAGTGCCCTGTAGCTGTGTTCTGATGCCACTGGACCTTCAGCTTTTAATCTTCTTTAGCTCACCAGGCCCCCTACTTACCAGCTGCCATGGAGCCAATTATCTGCCATTAACTGCAAGGCAAAGCTGGCAAAAGTCACTGCAAAACTGCCTCTTAACTCAGCAGTGTTCCATCAGGGACGACGGGCTGCCTCCAGAGTGGCTGTCCTCTTGGGGAGCAGCTGTTGTACCCATGACAGATTCAGAGTTTCAGATGCGTGTGTGTCTTGGTGTGTGTAAGTGTCATGGGGTGTGGGGGTGTCAGAAATGCATGCTAGCCTGTTATTGGTCATGGTCTCAGATGGCACAAACCAGGATGAGCGGAACAGCTGTGTAGTATCGATCACATGATCTGGACAAGAAGTGACTAATTACACCGCAGTCAATGACTCATCTACCTTAATGAGATCATTTGCCTCGCTGTCGAGCCCTGGCCCCGGATGCTCCCCAGACTCTTACCCAAAACGACTTCATGCACACGCAGACAGCTGCTTATTCTCCATAAGTCAGGACCTCCAATCAGATCGTCCACCTTGCTGATGAGGCGTATTCCTGTTAGTATTCCAAGGTGCAAATGTCGAGATGCTATCCTCTGTCATTCTGTGTTTGAAGAGATCACCCCCCACCCCCCCCCTTCCCGATCGCGTGTCTCCCAGGGTGCCCCTCAGACGATCCATCAGCAGGAATCTTTCTCATCTCCAAACTTGTAATAGAAACAGTGGGGAGCAGTAGAAATAACATAAGTGTGAGGCTGTAAGGATATTACCAAGAATTACTGAGAATGGCGATGAGCAAACAAGCCGTTGATTCACCCGGAAAAATAGCTGATTTGCAAAAGCAGTTTAGGTTTAGGGGTTAATTTGATGCTGTGAGAAATGTTTGTCTATTTAAAGATATATAAACTGAATGAACTGACAGACTGGAAAGGCTTTATAGAAACCAGAGCAGTATTTAGCAGGAGTTATTTTAGGGCAGAGTCTGTTTGTGTGAATCATTTTTGCAAAGCATATCTGTTTACTTTAATAAATGAAGTAGACCAAGTCCTTTCATATATTAACACTTTCTGAGGATACGTCTGAGCGAACAGGTTTATGGGGCTGTGCAGTCATTTGCAAGGCCCCTCCCATGCGTCACCCAGGAACCCTGTCATCAGCTGTCACCACAGATGGTCCAGCTGGAACTTCAGAACCATATTGTACCTATTAAATAATAACATAATTATAAAGCTCAGACCACTGTCAGGATGTGTCTCTGCCAGTCCCGTCATGTTCTCATTTGGCCAGCAGATGTCGCTGGCCATCCCATCTGTTCATAAGGTTTTCAAGCCGAATTTGTCAAGTACTCACATCTGTTTCCCCTTTATGGTTCACATTTGATTCCTACTGTTTAGTTGCAACGACCCGCACCTGTCCCTTGTCACACCCTTGTTATCAGTGTATATAGGTGCCTGGCCTTGCCCTGTGCCTTTGTTGGTCAATGTATATGTTAGTGTTCTGTCTTTGTTCCCACGTCTTGGTAAATTGTACTGGTGTTCTCAGTTGCTGTTTGCCCTGCCTTTTCCTGTGTTTAGTTCAGCCCTGTTCCCTTTTGAGTTAGACTCCTTGCCTCCTATTCTGACCCCTCACAGTCATTTTGTTTAAATGAAGTCCTCTTTGGTTATTCTCAAGCTGAATTTGGATTGTCACTCCTCTTGTCTCCAGTCTTGACAAACACACCCCTTAGACTGATAGTTTTAGCAGTTTTCAAATAGTCTGTCCCACAAAAAAGTATGAAAAAAATGGCTAACGGTCTGCAGCTCTGTGTCCCAGCAAGATTGCTAAGCATGCTTGACCTTTCTCTTGTTTTCTCTTGAGCCCCTAATCTCTCTACCAAACTAGCATTGCAGTCGAATGAAATAATTATTGTCGTACAACTGCCTTGGGATAAAGTCTGACATATTTAGATCATACTTTATTCTGTGAAAAAGGGATCCCATTTATGGTCAACATTAATGTGTATGCGTGGGGGTATATATTTGTTTATTTTATTTGGTTATTCTGTATTGCAGTACAGCCACAGCTAAGTACGTCAGTGTTGGTGTGAGAGGCCATTACTCTTGTGGCTTTGCACATAGAGGGGCCCAACTGATATTATTGCTCCACGAAGCAAGGAATCACTTGTTTTGAAAAACTTCCCACGTGACTCCCATCTTAAAATACAGGAAGTCCCACCCCTCCTGTCTGTCAGTCTCCAGGCATGATTGGTACATCAGAACTCATCCTGATTGGCTAACACATAGATGGACAGCATGATGTATTCACCTAAAATGCACTGCTTAGTGTACGGAAATATCCTCTTTTGAGCTGGTTCTGCTGTTGCCGCTATCTGGGCAGAAAGCATAAATATTATTAGGAAGGGACTGCAGTCACAACCGTGTGACAAAGGGATTAGTCACTGGACCAGAGGTTTATTGAGCAGAATCCCTTTCAGGGCAGGTATTGGACCCTCAAACATTAAGGTGGAATCCATAGAAAATGTCAGCAAAACTGCGGGAAAAGACAGACATCAGTTTTCTGGTCCAGGTTACTGGAGGACAGATGAATAAGACCACATCATCAAACACAGACACTGAAAAAATGGTCCCCAAAATGTCAAAATAACAGGATTTTATCAGATTGTGGGGACAAATTGTAATATATACATAACCCACACACACACACACACACACACACACACACACACACACACACACACACACACACACTGAATAAGAGGCAAATAGCCAAATGACTGAAAGCGTGATAATGGTATTCATCTGCCTCTCTATTTTAAAGCACTTTCACTTGAAATATTTATGACAATAAATGAGAATAAATACAAGCATCAGAGCATCAGCATAACATTTTAGATGCAGACAAGTCAACACGATTTGACCTAAATGGATCAGTCGTTGACTTCACTCACTGCTACCCCAACATTCATCCAAGTGAAACTGCAGAAAAGTTGGGGCATTCAGGAATTATGAGTGGCGTCCATGGCAACACACTCTGACAGAACTGCTTTATCAGGGTGGAAAATGGAGAGAAACAGCTGGTTTTCAAAGGGCCTGTCGGGGAGCGGTCCTTCCGCATTTCTATTCCCAGTGGCCCCGCAGATGACTGCACAATGCATAAAACATCCCACACTGTGCCAATTTCACACCTGTGTTGATTCAGAGTGGATCGAGGTTCTGTCCTGTGTGCGCTGCCCCCTTAAAAGCCAGTCAAACAGACTTCATTAAAGTAAAAGCCTAGTGCCTCTCACCACTGTAGGCCTGTCTCACTATATTTCAGTGCCTCGTTTGTACATTTGTTCTGGCCGCAGCACTAAAAAGTAAGAGTTCATCTGGATCATTGAAAGTGAGCTGTGAACATTACTGCTTAAAGAGGCTGAAGTCTGGAGCTTCCTGAGGATGCGAAGCTGTGCTTCCTGTCGCTCTGTGGAGGTCCTATGAGGCCTTATGAGATGATTCTGTAGTCGCATTGTACACACTTTGTTTATTTTTCTCCATAAACGGTTGCTGTTACAGTTACAGTATAAAAAGTGAAATTTATCTTTCCATTTTACTGTTAACTTATCACTGTTATGTTATCTTCACTATTATGGTTAAGTGTGTTAAGTCCCGCATTATTTACGCTGAATTTGAGGGAATTATTAATGAATGTCAGGCCATTCGTTGTGGAAAAATTACCTCACTGTCACTCTTCTGCACCCTGTCTCTCTCACAAACACACCCTAACTTTCCGGAAAGAAACACAACACAAATAAAATAGCAAATAAAAGATCTTCTCCTAGAGAGCCATAGGAGTAAATATAGGAGATTTACTGAATCTCTGCTTGGTAATAAATGGGACTTTCTGCCAGCACTATTCATGAAGTTAATGATTCTGAGTTTCTGGTCATTGAGTAACTTACTTTATGGCGTTTTCCAAATAAATGTCAGCTCTGGCTCCATTTTTGGCCGGCTTCATACTCATTCTTACGATGTACCAGCAAACACCGTGAGATGAGAATTGTGACTGACACAACCGCTATGTACCGCTGTGTTATCAGCCTTGCTATTTGTAGTATGCAGTTAACTAACCAAGCTAGGTGCAGATTGCACAGTTATACAAGATAATCTTTATGAAACTTAATCGACAGGAGATGATTAAATTTCACCATTTTACATAGGCTTTTATTGATTAACTGTTGGTTATGATACAAGGTCTTCACTGAGTTAAGTTCACATACAACGCTGTACCGTGATTCTCCGCTCACCGCTCCCTCTTTGTCTCTTTACTCGCGGGTCTGGAAGTGAGCGTCTGCCTGCCAGAGCGGGAGTTGAGAATAAACCATTTTAACGGAGGTTAGGGGTTCTCCAAATAAAAACTGTAAGAAAACTATGCAATAAATAATGTAATGAGATATATTAATCGTATGTGCTTTTTGTAAACCAGACATTATATGTGATGTTATTGAGGAGAATGATCCCCCCCATTCCCCCCAAATCTACGCCTATGGGCAAAGCATGTCTATCAGGTCATTTGCAAACTGCCACAACGTTGCATAGATATCGCCCCCGATTATTGATTCCACATTCCGCCCATGTCTGTGCGGTGCATTTCAACGCCAACACGGATGTTAATGAGATCTCTACGCGATGTTTAACCTACAGTTGTTTTTCCAGATTAGGGTTATACTATATGCATTAATATATTATACGGCAGATTTATTCTGTTTACTTTGCATGTAGGAATACTGTCTAAAACCATTTACCAAACAAACAATTTAACTGATTAAAAGTTGTCTATTTATTATTTAAAATTTTGACAACATAACATAACCAGTAACATTAGGGTTAACAGTTATGCTGAACTGATTAAAGCAAAATTATTGGAGAAAAAAAATGCGCTTGCTGAAACAAACACAGCATATGTAATAATTTAGATATTGTTAATGAGGCTAAATGGACCGCGATCATTTAATGACATTCTGATAACTAATTATTAATTACTAATTTTCAGTAACTTGCACAATGCTGGTGTCATGTGACAGTGATGCCCCCGTGCCCACAGACAAGGCACCCCATTTCTCCCGCCTGGGGGATGTGGAGGTCAACGCCGGGCAGAACGCCACCTTCCAGTGCGTGGCGTCGGGACGGGCCTCGGAGTCGGAGAAGTTCCTGCTGGAGGTAAGTGGAGCCCCAGTGGGTGGTGGCTGGGGCATGGTGGACTTGGCAGGGAGCGCGGTGACATCGACATTCTCTGATTTACAGTGTTGGCAGGTTACCAGTCCAAGTTCTTTACTTCTACACAAGATGGCCGTACTAAGACACCGGCACTTTGAACGATGCTTTTTACTGCACATCAGTCTTTGGCGATTAAAAAGAGAAGCACTTCACTGTTTTCAGCTTCCTGATGTTAATAGGCTATTACGTATGTAAGATGATGTGCTGTGTTTTTTGGATCTCAGATGTCCCAGTGGTTGAATTGCTCTGGAAATTAAACTGCTAAGAACTTGGCATATTTAAATTCCCTGGATTTTGATCATCAAGTTTTCACTGGCGAGTTTTCAAAGTGTGTTTTTCATGGGACTTGCTTGCATCTAAGCACCTGTTTTCCACACCAAAATGGCCGCTGCGATGCCCGCGGGTTTCCTCTCTTTGCTTAGCCATCCGGGTGGGAGGGGTAGCCTCTACCTTGTGCCAAACAAATGGCCATGTCACCTTTCAGAGGCGAGCATGCAGGCAGACTGTCCGACGCCCTTGACACCTCTGACCCTGAGAGGTTCTCCCCTGTGGGACAGGACTCCTGTGTGATGTTATGACCTCACTTGTACTGAGAGTTCATTTTTTACTCTTGTAGCCATATCTTCTTTTATTCTGGTTTATTGTATGCGTTGGTTCATATGGGGCTGGACCAGCCTTCATCCAAACACATTATTTGCCCCAACAGGCTGTTGCTGTAAAATTATTGCTCTGTTGTTATAAAATATTTTGCCTCCTTTCAAAAGAGAGCCAGCCATATTGTCTCCTGCTCTTCGGGGCTTATGTTGTGTTATGTTGGCTTGGGAAAGAGGAAGTGGAAAAGGGGAAAAGGGAAAGAGGAAATGGTAAAGGGAAAATGGGTAAAGAGAAAAGGGGGAAGGGGACAGGCAAAAGGGGAAAGAGGAAACGGAAAAGGGATAAAAGGAAAATGGGAAAGAGGAAGATTAGCCTGAAAGCTTACCTCTTCCCCTTTTTATGTTTTCCCTTTCCTCTTTTGCCTTTTTCCCTTTCCCCCTTCTCCCTTTCCTCCTTCCCCTTTTGCCTCTTTCCCTCCTTCAACTTTCCCCTTTCCCTCTTTACA
>JAODKC010000137.1:27289102-27311867 GCA_026777985.1 Mormyrops attenuatus | reverse complement strand
GCCCCCCTCCCCCATCGCACCACCCCAGCTGCTGAGGGCCGGCTCCACCTACC
This sequence comes from Mormyrops attenuatus, assembly GCA_026777985.1. Lineage (NCBI taxonomy): Eukaryota > Metazoa > Chordata > Actinopteri > Osteoglossiformes > Mormyridae > Mormyrops > Mormyrops attenuatus. The sequence continues at coordinate 27,311,814 of JAODKC010000137.1, read as the reverse complement.
TGATCATCCAGCTAAACACCAACTCCATCCTGGGGGATGGGCCCATCATCCGGCGGGAGATCGAGTACCGCGCCAGCCAGTCGCCCTGGTCCGAGGTGCATGGCGTCAACATGGTCACCTACAAGTTGTGGCACCTGGACCCGGACACAGAGTACCACATCAGCGTGCTACTGACCCGGCCTGGCGACGGGGGCACCGGGCCCCCAGGGCCCCCGCTCATCAGCCGGACCAAGTGTGCGGGTAAGACCCTAAATTCTACCTCCGAGGAGACAGGTCTAGTTACTTACTGAGGCACAATGAGTAGCACTACAGCCTGCTGTCTCCAAGGTTTTGGCTTTGGCTATGTGACACTCACTTTGTGTTTGTGTGGGTATATCCCTCCAGTCTAAACATGTGCCAATGGAAGTCGTGTCTCTAAATTTCCCACAGTACATTGCTGTGTGCCCTGAGATGGACTGGAATCTCGCCCAGGGTGTCCCCTGCCTTGTCTTCTGTGATAGATTGGCATCCTGTCCCAGGTGTCCCCTGCCTTGTGTTCTATGATAGACTGGCATCCCATCCCGGGTGTTCCCTGCCTTGTGTTCTGTGATAGACTGGCATTCCGTCCTGGGTGTCCCCTGGCTGGTCCCCGGTGATGGAATGGCATCCCGTCCAGGGCGTCCCCTGCCTTGTCCCCTGTGATGGACTGGTATCCCGTCCAGGGCGTCCCATGCCTAGTCCCCTGTGATGGACTGGCATCCCATCCAAGGTGTCCCCTGCCTTGTCCCCTGTGATGGACTGGCATCCCGTCCAGGGTGTCCCCTCACTTGTCCCCTGTAATGGACTGGCATGCCATCCAGGGTGTTTCCTGCCCCATGCCCTGTGATGCCTGGAATAGGCCCCTCACCCAGATAAACAATTATTAAACATAGAGGTATACTTGCTTCAAATGCTTATTTTTTAAATATAATTTTAATAAAATTTGAAACTCTGCGGACACGGAGGAGTAAATATTTTTGTTTTATTTTATTTTTTATTTATATACGTGTTTTGACTCTGTGGTAGCTTTTAATTACAACGTAAGGAAGATCTAGTGTAGTGGAAAGTGAGGTGCTAATTACTGAACTCTTTTACACCTTGTGTAGGGTTTTAGAGTTTTTTTATGAGCATGGAGAAGCCCTTTTGCGTAACAGATGTGTGCCGATAACAGCCATTTGAAAGGGAGTCTTTCTGCACACCACAGAATTGAGAATGACTGCCCTTTTGACTGCAGTGTCATGGCGCTACAGTGATGCCAACTGATGGCATGGAGCTGCGGGCTTGGAGACAGCCCCCATGCGCCCCCCCAGGCCCACTTTGCTGGAGTCTAGGTTGCTTTTCCGCTGCATGAAATCCTATTTCTGGTGTGACAAAGATTCGTGCAAGAAAGACAACAAAAAAAGGACTTCAGAAATCGCCAGAAAGATGTTTGTCTGTACGTGAGCCCTGTGAATCGTTAATTTCTTCTCAGAATCCCTCCCCCCCCTTAACAACAACCTAAAAAGTGTCTGCCGTACAGCATGCACTAAGCTAGGAGCCACAAGTCAGAGAATGTGTTTCCGACGCCCAGTAAAGGTTTTACTGCAAGTGAGCCAGCGAATGGATCCCTATGACATGAGAATGGGAGACTGAGGGGGAGTGAGAGGGTTTGCGGAGCTGGGGTGGGGGAATGGACAATACAAAGTACAGCTTTAGGGTTTTGGGGGGGGCAGCTGGCCGTGACGACAACAGACTGGGACACAAGCATCCATTTCCTTCATTACAATCCCAACTGCTGGCCTGGATTCAGAGAGAGAGAGCGACTGCGGAGCAGCTTGTTATTGTCGACTTGCTCTATGTCTGCTGCATCAGGCAGGTGAGTTTCTGACTAGACAGGGGAAAAAATCACTCAGAATCTGGGAATTCACAGTGGGGGTCTTATGAGCGTCTCATGTGACCCCGGTAGGCAGAGGTATCTGACTGTTCTGTATCCATAGCAACCGTCCTGTCTTCCTCATGTACCCAGAACACCACCCCACCCACCTCCAAAAGCCTCAGATTGCGTATCTGATGGTCTTTCTGCCTGCCACAGCCATGCACCAGGCTGAGGGGGGACCCTCGCTGTACAGAGAAATGGGGGTTGGGGCACTCAGATTAAAACACTAGTCTTCAATACCTCTGATAGCAGCACAAGTACAGGAAGTCGTAGCTTCTTGGAGGATGATCTGGGTAGATATCATGGTCGGTTTGGCTGAAAGCTTCAGCATTATTGTTTGCTGGTTGGAGATGTAATTTAGATGTAGTACAGGAGAGCAGAATAAAATGATGGGGAAATTAAGCCAGTTATCAGTCACACACTGTGTTCAGCTGTGACGCGCCACGGCTCATGGGGTGAGATGTGAGTCTGCAGCCACCGAGCGCATTTGCGGCCCATACTGCCAGCTGTCCCACACACGACGGATCTATAGCTGCTGAATTTCCCAAAATGCTGGGCACGGCACCCTTTGAAGGAGGAGCTCAGCGTTGCTTTCAGAGTGATTCATCAGGCCAGACTTCAAGTTCGAAGCCTCTGTACCGACTGACCTGTCCAGGAGGGGCCCGCTGTCTACTAGCAGTCCATCATGATCATGGCTGCCATGGGAATTGGAGGGAGATGCAGTGGTGCTTCAATTTAGGGGACGAGGGCCTGGGTGGTAGTAACTTTTTGGCTGGTGAACTGGGTTTCCAGGAGGTTTGTAACCTTTACTTTCACGCCTGCAAGTTATTAGAATAAGACAGCAGTCATGCAGAGTACCCAACCCAACAGGGGATTGAGACGCTGCAGACTGAAGTTGGTTCCACTTCCTGTAAATTTGCACAAACAAATAATTCTTTGACCTATCGTGTTTTGGCTCCAGTAGCCCCCCCTTCCCCCTTCTCCCGATCTTCTAAACTGCCAGGACTGGACATAAAATGAACCCGTCAGATTGTGGGCAGGGATCAGGTGTTGCATCCTGAATTGTTCCAGTCCAATTCTCTTCTGTACACTTGGGGAAAATTATAGATCTCTTTTGATAAATGTACCAGTCAAGCAACAAAGCGATGCCATTCTGTGGGGCTCATGAAACGAGCGCGGATAAATAACTTCTCACTTTGCAGATGGCTTTTTTGTAAGTGAATTTGCAGATAGAGAGCAGTAGGTGCATCACAACTGGGAAGGTGAGTCACTGTCTTTGTGCCTCGGGTCCATCTTCCAATATCCTTTGGACTTTTGATTATTCCAGTAGTCAACCCCCCCATGCAGATACCCCCCCAGTACTGCCAACCGCTTTTGTGGGTGAGGAGCAAGTATTTGCTGTCACCATTTAGTCAATGTCTCTCAAAAAAGCAAGCACAGCTTTTCCAAATTATAAGGACATACAGATGAAGACCCTTCCCATTGGAAGTACTGAATGGACACTGTTTTGTTCCCACCTCCACCTCGGGTGATTGGCCATCGTGTGAGTAGTACAGGAATCCATGGCTAAAGCGCTAATGGGTTGCAGGCCATTACTAAGAGTGTGTGAATGATCTATTTGTCTCAAATCAATCAATACATTTCTGACGAGCTAACACGTAATGATATTAAAAAGCCTCATTTTCCTCACATTATCGACTATGCATAAGAGGCCGGTTGAGTTGGATCGAAGTGATTTTCTTTTGCCCTATCACTGCAGAAACATAACGTTGGGTGAATGGAGCAGCGTGAATCATAGTGATCGCCAGTGGTGATTTTCAGGTAGCTTTGCCATAGACACAGGATGTGCTTCTAGAATCATTAGGATTGAGGTGGGAGAGACAGCTGGTAAAATATTTAGGCTTTATTAAACTTTGATTCGAACATGAGGGCAGAGACAGTGTGAGGGATAGTGGAAGGAGAAAAAATCTATTTTAGTGCAAATGTGGGGCTTTAATTACAGTCAGCACCCCCCTCCCCACCCTCTGGACAGGAAGGATGATTTGACATAAGCAGGGCTGGTGGGGACAAGGACCTGAAGGTGTTCGAATGTCCTCTTCCCTACTCCTGCGTTGAGGTGCTGACCAGTTGGACAGCGGCGGAGAGCAAAGAATGATGAGGGCACAGTGGGGGCCAGCTGGGGCCCCGGCAGGCACTGGGATGTGAGTTTGGTGGCATGCAGCTGACAGGCGGCCAGTACACCCACGAGGCGACGTTTCAGTTATCGACGGCCAGCGCTACTTGGAGCCCTTTGAGCGAGTCGCCGTGGAGACCAGCTGTCGGGCGGAGAATTGAGTCTCACCGTGGCTCGACTGGGGCCAGTGCTGTGGAGACGAAATACCTCACAGAGGTGCCACGTTCCCCCATAGGGGTTCATTTTGACTGCATTTTACGGCACACTTCATCCTGTCCATGTGAGTAACGCACTGTGGAATTTCGGATGGTGTTTCAGACAGGGGAAACATCTTCCCTTCGTCATTGTCACCCAGGAGAGAGGCATGGCTGGAGATGGATGTCTAGATGACGGCGGTGTTTGGACGCCATACCTGGATGCTCCCGTCTGCAAGCATTTCCGTTCAGCAGCACTCAGGAGCATTGCAATCTGGGGTGCTTCCGTTCGGACACAGTGCTGCACCTGACAGCATCACATACGGCCCTGGGTTCCGGCCTCATCAATCATGTGGTGTGCCACTATGGGGGGGCAGCAAGGGACAGGCACACACACACACACACACAGCTTGGCATGGATGGTGGGGGCACGGAGGGGTGAATGACAGGGATAGCAGCCAGCTTGGAAAAAATGAAACCAACTACCCCCCCAAAGCACTCTCCACAAAGAGGAAACAGAACCGCTGTTCATTCGTAGTGCTGCTCTGACATTTGGAGGCCGCTCTCTGACGGGCTTGTGCTCACGTCCTGTCTTAGATCAAGACCTCCATTAAGGCATGATCTGCAGGGCTCTGCATGTATTTTTAGCCCTCTCCATCTCGTCCTGCACGCGTGCCCTTTTTCCGTGTCCACTCAAGGCTGCTCCTCTTTATTTCTTGTTCCCATGCGGCGTTTCATCGTGAATCTCCCCGAGCACAGCCTTGCGGCAATGAAGAGCTCCACTCTTTATCACGACCAAAGTGTCGGCAAGCAGACAAAGAAAAAAAGAAGAAGAAGATGGAGTTGTGGAAGGCTTTGGTATTGATTGCTTGGTGTGCTATCTGCTTTTCCTGCTGATGTGTTGTACGTTTGTCGCAGAGGGAGTGATAACAGAACACATGGGGGAGAGGCGCTGTTTAAGGGAAGTGTTCGGGACGGGATTCCGCCGTGTGAGTGAGCGTGTTTGCCCGAGGCTGTCTTAGTGCAGGATTTCCAGGGTCCCTAAACCAAATGCATCTCTCTGTGGCCGTTTTTTATGCTTGGAACTTGGTGGTGCCACTGAGAAAAGGACTGTTGCTCCTTGATCTGCTCTGCTTCCTTTGTCCGAGTGAGACTCCCTCTGAGTGTAAAACCTGGATGAATTTAGCCACCAGGTCGTGACCTTGTGCTGCAATCGGAGCCACTCAGGCTCCATGGATCCACTGTCACTCCATACAGTCTGGGGACATTAATCAGAAACTCCTATTAAAAGAATGAAGTGATACAGTACATTATGGACGAATATAGTTTGACAAAAGTGCATTGATTGTTTTAATAATGGACCATAACAAACCTCTCTATTGATAACATGTTGTATCCTTGAAGATCTCCTTGAAGAGCCTCGCAGCAAACCATGGTGACACCGGGTGACATTCTTTAATGCTTGCCAGCGAGTGACCCGGAATAATAGACTAGGTCTAAAAATAGGCGGCCCATCACAGTGACCCTGTGATGGTAATAATGATCAAAGCCAAACCCCCTTGAAATAGATTGTTTTCATCTGGAATTGACCCTAGGAGCTAGACGAGTGGGGGACTCAGTTAGCTCTCTGACACCATGATGGAGAAGCTGCACCCATAGCTGGTCCAATTAATTACTGTAATTGGCATCATTTCTTGCTTCTAGGGCAGTTGAATGGGACACCAGCCTCACTGGGCTAAATGCCCTGACCTCGTGCGACCCATTCAGCTCTGCCTGCAGGTCTTTTTACCACCCCCTAGTGGTTGTTTTGCTGAGCTGGGTGGGAGTTGAAGCGCATGCCGGCTGTCATTTCTGTTCCTGCCGTTTTGCTGCCTCTGAAGCACGCTAAAAGCTTACGCTAACCGCCGACTGATGTCCACTGCTGGAGGGCCTAACCACCCTCCTATACTGCCAGATACATGCTCCCCAAATCTCCCTTTCCCTGAGAACTGTCAGTGCATATGAGGGCCTGGAAATAATGACATGAATCTCATATTTGCATTGTCAGAACATCGTCGCATCAGAGGAAATATGAGTGACAGAGGTGTCATCTCCGTCTCTCTCTCCATCTCCCCCTCTTCCCCACTCTTTTCTCCTCCCTCTCACCCTCTTTTCCTCCCTATCATCCTTCCCCTCTTTCAGAGCCGATGCGGCCTTTGCGAGGCCTGACCGCCACCGAGATCCAGGCCCGCCAGCTGTCGCTGCAATGGGAGACACTAGCCTACAACCTGACCCGCTGCCACACCTACTCGGTGTCCCTGTGCTACCGCTACTCGATGGCAGCGGGCAGCGGTGGAGGTGGCGGGGGCCACAACGCCACGGTGCGCGAGTGCCTTGCTGTGGAGCACAACGTGTCGCGCTTCACGCTGCGCGACCTGCCACCATACCGCGCTGTGCACGTGCGCCTCACGCTCTCCAATCCTGAGGGAAAGAAGGAGGGCCGCGAGGTCACCTTCCAGACCGAGGAGGACAGTGAGTAACATGCCAATGTCCCGCCCCTGACATATGACCCGCCCCTTAGAGGAAGCCCAGCCCCTTGATAAATGATAAATCCTTTATTTGCCATTTGCACAAGTATGAGTACAGGTACATGAGAATTCTTCTCTTCTCCTACCCCATCTTGCTCTAAATTGCTTGGGGTTAAGGGCCTTGCTGAAGGGCCCATGGACATGTCACTATTCTGCCGAGGCTGGGACTCAAATTCTCAATCTTCTGATCACAGGCACAGAGACTTAGGCCACTGAGTCACTCAACACCTCCTTTAAAAAGTTAAACTATCAATAATCATGTCTTGAATAGACCTCAGACAACGATGCTGCCACTGAGCAAAGCTCGTTCCAGGATCCCGTCATCCTCATGCGAATGTGTTCCATAGTTATTTAAATGCACGCATGAGGCATATTTAGGCAGGATTTGCATCTGGCACCTGCTGGCTTGAATACTTTACCCAAGCGATAATGACTTAGAGAGACGGGGACTGCACGGTGTGCAAGGTGCTTAAGCTGAAGTACCTGTGTTAATGGCAAGCCAGAGGAATGGCTTATGAGTTGTTAACTGATAACGCCACATCATTTCTGCAGCTGACAGTGTTGGCCACGAAACGACACAACGTTTGAGGCTTTTATCATCTGGAACTCCCCGAGAAGACAAAGAATTTCTGAAATCACTGTTTTTTTAATGCCCAAAGAAAGTTTGCCTGTTGGGGTCCACAGTGTGACCCTGATTGTGACGGAGTAAATACTAATACTGCGGTGTCTCGTACATGCAAGCTCAGCACAGCCCCCGGTGTGAGCGCTACGAGGCTTCATCCGAGCAGTCGCTGGGGCACCTCCAGAGGGTCCGCGGCATCAGCAGAACTGGCTGACGACTGCAGAATTAGTCATGCCGCTATCGGATACGGCGGAAGCAGAGGCAGAAGAAGAAGCGTGGAAAAAGCTTGTTTTTCCAAAATGCTTGTATTCACATTAATCGTCAAACACGAACCGCAGAAGCGGGATAATTGATTCCCAGATGGTCATGCCCGTGGCCCTGTGATCGAAATATAAACAAACGTGTCGACTTTTAAAAAAAAGAGGAGGAGCCAGGAATGTTCACATGCTGCCCACCAATCAGCAGCTCTCCCTCAGCTGCCATCATGAAAACCTTAAGAGAGGTAAACGAATGGCTGCTGTCTCTGTGGAGGAACAGGAATAGAGGCCCCAGCGGTGAGGGGGGGCTGGTTCTCTGTTCGTTTAGCTGGGCTTGACAGCTCCTCACACTCTACACTGGTTTTAATGGATCCAGCCCTCGGCTGCTAGCTCTTTGGTGGTTTATCACCTCTTCTGGACTGTAACCCTCTGATGATTTTAAAAATCAAGGTTCCAGTGGGTGGAGTCAAGCTAGCAGCAGATCACCAGTCACTCAGTCCCAATTCCTCGCCTTCCCAACCATGCTGGCCCTTCATGAGCATGCTTGCAGTGACTTGGGATTTCATGGCACCTGGGAACTCTATCACCTGCTCCCCCCTCAGCCCTGCTGTCCTCCTAACATGCCCCCTCCCACCTCATGCTGGAAGGCATCCATAACCCTTGTCTCCACACCTCCATTGCCTTGACAGATAATACCCCTGGGAAGATTAATACCCCCCTAAGCCTCTGGTTTCACGTTGCACAGCCCTACGCAGGCCCCCTCACTGATGAAAGGCCAGCCAAGTACGGGGTAAATGATAAACTGTGTCTCTGGTCATTTCACAAAAGGAATAAAATGGCCGGGATGTGCTAATCTGATCTTATTCATGTCATTCCCGTTAAAACAATAAGATAGAGTCAAAACGTCACCTTTAATGGAGCACTAGAACGGTTAGGCCATGTCTTTTTTGGCACACTTAATAAAGGTTGTTTAAGTTCCCACTTCTGTAGCTATATCTCTAGCTCCAGGTGCCTGGTGTTGAAATAAAATCAAATCAGAGACACTTGGGGGGCTGTAACAGTGAACCTGCCACTCCTGGGGGTCCCTCTCCTGCTGTCTCGAATGCCCTGCTCCGACTTTCAGCCAAACGGGCCCCTCCCTCCAAGATGAGTCTGCTCTAACAACCAAAGCACTGAGGAGAAGTGACACTCTCTCACCCTGCCTCTTTTTCCACTTAACGTCAGTAGTTTCTCACTCTCTGCGCACTCTTCCCTGTAAACACACGGGTGGGCATCCCCCCACAAGGGTTTATGCTGTCAGCCCCTCCCTCACAGCAAGCCTCTGCCCTCACCTGTCTGTTTTTCTCCTCTGCCACAGTTCCTGGCGGCATTGCCCCGGAGTCGCTGACCTTCACCCCCCTGGAGGACATGATTTTCTTGAAGTGGGAGGAGCCTGTGGAGCCTAATGGACTCATCACCCAATATGAAGTGAGTCCCTGGGGCCGGAACACTCAGTAACTCACCCGCAGGCTCTGGCTATCACCTAAACACATTACTGTGTGCCATAAAGCTAAAACAAGCAGCCTGGCATCACAGGCTGCCGAAAGATCACGTTCGATCGCTCACTCCTCAGCCATGAAGCTAACTGCCCCCAGGGGACAGGGTAATTTTAAAATGCCCGGTAAGGGGTGTTTTCCGCATTGCATAGGTGCGCGAGGTCGGGAGGGTTGGGGTGGGGGTGAGGTGTGTGATGAGAATCATTCAAACTCTCTGTGATGATGTGCCTTGAGGGACCTAATCAGGGTTGCCAACTCTCAAACATCTGGCGTGATGTGCTTTCAGACTCTCACGCTCATGCAAAAAATCTTATGGCAAATCTATATTATTCCATTATAAACCTATAGTTTATATAGGTTTTAGTATCAAAAGCATCAGGGTAGTTTTCAAACTCTACAGACTAATTACAAGGTAGTAAAAGTGGTACATAAATGTAAATGCATGTGCAGACTTTTCTCTAGCTGAAAATCTCGTGCCAGCCAGCTGACTGAAGATGGGAACCCTGTGCACCACGCTGCCCCCCATCCTCCGCTCTCCTTAGAGGACCTTGTGTCTCCCTCAGCACCCACCTCTCCGGCAGTGGGATCTGTGGATTGACATGTAAAGTGGCAACTGAGCTGGATTCTCTCAGTGTAACTTGCTGATCTCCCTCCAAGTGGAGAGGGAGGAGCTTCACGCAGGCACTGAGAAATCCTTTCATTTCTGCTAGATTAAAGCATTGACTGCTTCGCGATGATCGACCGCGAGTCTTTGGTCCCTTGTGCTTCTTCTGGTTGCCATTATCTATCAGCTTTTTTTTTTTAGCTCCTTTGTAGAAGCAATTTAACTGATTCTGTGAAGTGCGAATCCTCATGTTATCGCAAACATCCAGGCCTCATGCTCTCAATTTAATGCATAGGTGTGCGGTGGGCCTCAGCCGCAGGCTTCGAGCTGCCCTGGAGTCCCCTCCTACTTCTGCCTCCTCAGCAAACGTTAAAGGGGGATTTCCCATAATGCACCCGGAATGGCCCGCTGCAAGTCTGGAGTGAAGAACAGTGTTGATGTAAAAACCATGACCTTGAAACGTATTCTTAGATAAGATAATCTAACAATTAGTCATTTAAAATACAGACATTAATGTATGCATCGTAAACAAACATCAAAGTGAATTAAAGTAATTTTTCTTGTAGCTGATTGTTAGAAGCTGATTGTTAGAAGACTAACTAGAGTGCTGTAATTATCATTCTGAGAAATCAGTGAATTCTGGCCTGAATGATGTTTAAACTCAAAAAAACGAAGATTTCCACAAGCTGCGGCACTTTCCCCAGGCTGTTGTCTAAGCATTTGGCTGTAAGAGATGGAAATGAACAGTGACTCAAAAAGAAATACAGGCAATTACAACTGTATCAATGCAAAAACAGCAGCTGTCATCATGCTTTAAAACGGCACGTCGCTCTGAGAAGAATGAGCACCAACCTCCCAGCTCCATAATACCTAATGATCTTTCTTCAAAAGATCTGGTGATTGTGAACACAATGCCTGAACTTGACCCTCGGCAGATTTTCAGGTTGTGTATTCTAATGGTTCAGCTTCTAATAAATTATTAAAGGGAAGATAAATTGGACCACAGTAATTACCAAGGCATTAGTGACGGAATTGTCAAAGGCTGTTACATACAGCCCCACTGAAAACGGTGATTTAGTCTGTCTGATTACGCTATTCTCAGACATTGGTTGCTGTAAGCACCCACAGTTCAGAATCTGTGCGCACCTTGCAGCTCCTGATGAATTTAACAAAGAAGAGGTTTTGTATATCTTAGATACTTCAAAAAGGCGCCACATTACACTTCCTGCTACGCTATAATAATTATATTCAAGTCATGTGGGACGAGAGTTTACAGAATCATTAAATGGGTGTATTTGGATAATATCTGCCTGTGGTTCGTGTTTGCATCCAAGGGTTAGCAAGTCATCTGGAACCTTCTCACACCCTGGTGGTAAACCAGATCCTCTGACTAATGATATTTCCTGAAATGGGGCCAGATGTCAAGGAATTAGTTGAATCTCTTTTGGGCAGGACTGCCCCAAATAACCTACAATTGTGCCCAAAGGGAATAGATGAAACAAGCTGTGCAAAAAAATAAATATTCAATTATGTTAGCTCCAGACTATTTGTGAGTGTCATTCAGTCCATTACATTATATGAAAGCAAGACCTATTACAGTCAAAAAAACAAATAAATTAACTGGATCACGCATCCAGCAAGATCCTTCTGAAGTCTGCCACGAATAAAAGCTCCAAATAAGGAAGTCAAAGCAGGATTATGCAAATAAACTCAGTGATAATGAATATCTGAAGAAAAAGTACTAAAGACCGAAGACTACCAAAACAATTCAGAGAAACATTGTAATTAATGGCATTTAGGAGGTGGTGTATAGAGCTTTGGAAGGAATTTGCTCACTCAGAGTCATCTGGTACCGATGCTGAGAGATCCACAAATAGAGGCGATCACCACTAACCAGCCATAGACACACATACGGTAAATATCTTTGTGAGTCACACCAAAACTTCCAGGAACATTAAGGTAACAGAGGGAGAAAAAAACACTCAAGACTGTATTGCAAGGGAACCCTGAAGAGGATGAAACTTTGTGAAAGTTTTCTTCGGAATCACACTATGGAATCAGCGCTGAGAAGAATTCTGGTCAGGTTCAGGTGTTTGTGAAACCAGCCTGACCAGAGAGAAAGAGAGAGAAAGAGAGAGAATAGATACCTGCCACTGTGCTGTGGGTGAGCCAACCACCCCACACATACAAAAATAAACACTTGGATCACTCTTGTATTTGTTTTGTGACACCTGCTGTACGTAATGGTGCATGGTCGTTGTCGTGAAAGTATACTCTGTGTTTTAATTTGGGTGGCAGTATGGGGAGGACTTCCAGGGTTGAGAGATGGTTTCCTGCCCCTGACTCTCTTTGTGTGGAATATTTTACAGGGTGGACTGATGTCGCTAGATCAGTGTTTCCCATTCTGGTCCTCGGGGACCCACAGTCAGTCCTTGTTTTTGCTCCCTCTATGGACTGTCTGTGGGTCCCCGAAATCACTGAGGAAACACTCCTCTAGACGCCTGTAGTATGTGAGCACATACAGTGCCATTGGTGGCCATTCTGTCCAGCTTGTCCACTGCCTTCTGCTCTGTACTTCCTGCATAGACACTGGGCTTCACATTGACCATTGGATAAGCAGTTTTGGAAAACAGAGGGATTGATAGTTCTTGTGTTTTCCTGTTTCAATCTAAATTTTCTTTTTCATTGAGCAGATGGATACAGATCTGCACATTATCTTCTGTCAGCTGGGATGGCTAGCAGTAAATTCACAGCCGTAGAAACGGTTTTATTGAGCTTAGTGTGTCTGATTGTTAGCGACTGACTGTCAGGGTCGCTCTCTTCACTGCGCAGATCAGCTATCAGAGCATCGAGTCATCAGACCCCGGGATCAACGTGCCAGGCCCAAGGCGGACTGTGTCCAAGCTGCGCAACGAGACCTACCACATGTTCTCCAACCTGCACCCGGGCACCACCTACCTGATCTCCGTGCGCGCCCGCACCTCCAAAGGCTTTGGCCAGACTGCCCTCACTGAGATTACCACCAACATCTCCGGTGAGCGTGGCGCTGTGGCCTTACCCGGGTGGGGGTTGTGGGCGCTTGGGGTGGCGGCGGCACTGGGGCAGTCATGCGGAAGAGGTGGGAAAACGTTCAGTCAGGCAGATGCACAAAAACAAGGAGGCAGCGAGACTAATGAAGCTAGAACACATTGCTGATCACAGAGAGCAGAGCGGCCGGTGCAGAGCATGCAGAGCGTGTGAGGAACACTGTTCTCCTGCCTTATCTGCCAGCATCTCTGTGGAGTAACGCTTCTGTGTGAAGGGAGCTCACATGAGACTCCAGTTTCCACTAACACGGGTATATTTAGGGAACCAGGAACAGGAACTCCTGATAGCATTAAATAAACCCTGTTCACGTCTCAGTACCAGGAGAGCATTGAATTGGACGAGGGCTCCTTAATTACGGACCTGGGGATTCGGGCTGTGGGATGGTGAACAGAATTTCCAAGAGTGACGGTTCTCTGCCGGAACACAGAGCCCTTTCTAGCTTCTCAAAGAGTGACGTTACTGGGACATGAAGGTCTGACTGATGGATATCTTGGGCTTTTAACCTTTTTTACGGCCGGTGGGTGCATGAGACGCGCTTGAGCGGTGTGTAATGCTGCCAAGACGGGCCTGGAATGAGAATCAGGCAAACCTGGGCCAGTTATGAGTCACGCCATCTCCTTCCTAAACCGTGCAATGCCGCCGCTTCTGTAGCGGCCGCCAAGGCGCGCCGGCCGTGTAAATCCATCCTGATGTAAGTTTGCCTTTGCAGCGAAGCCACGATACGCGAGTCGATTAGTTAAACCGTGAAGGTGAGTATGAAGTGTCCTTAATTTAATGATAAATGGCTTTGACATTAGAGAAGGCAATTACTGTCCAAATATGTTTTAAAGGGACATTATATGGACAAAAATAAAATGTGAAAATCTTAAGCTGAAAATGGAAGCCCTAAGGTGGACTTTAGTCCAAAATAGCATTGGGATTCTGCTTAGTATACTGCTAAATTTCTTTTTGCCTGTATTTCTTCTCTTCAATGGAATAAGGCACCCCAGAAGTCTAATATTTCAGGAGTTTCAATCTTCCCAGCAGTTTAATCTTTCAGGACTGAACCAAGACTGAATGGTTAACAAGGCAGATCTGTAATTGGAGGGTGACTGCTGATAGGCTGGTCTGTTTCTCTGTGATGTTTTGGTGAGTTTCTCCCTGTCATGGCCACCACATCCATGTTCATCTGCCCGTACAACCGATCACCAGTGTCCTCGATTGTAATCCTTCCTCCAGCAGTCTTGAACCATCAAACACTCTACGTGCCTCCCCTCCATTATCACTTTTCACCACCCTCAGGCCTGCAATAAACGAAAAGTCATTTCCAAAAAGCCCATAGGTTTTTTTTCCCCATGAATGTTTGCTCATACCTCAAGCATCCCTGAGTCATTACGGCCCTTGGTGTAAGACGTGCCTCATAGCAGTAAGCTCTTTAATCCTGGCTGCTGCTAGGGCAATGCTCCCCCATTACCGGCAGTCCGCCTCTGTTGTGGATGAAAGTCCGTTTCCGGCCAGCACTCTGCCAGACCTCCCCTCCACCCTCCCACAGTGCTCCCACCCCCCACTAGTGACTGACAGCTTCGGGTCACTCAGAGCGATGCCCTCAGTTTCAGCTCCCGCTGTTTGGCTGCAGAACCATCATAAATTCAGAACCCGGGTTGCCATGGCGCTTCCTGCCGAGGCTGCGCAGTTCATTAGACGGTTATGCTTTTATTAATGCGACCGCAGCTGTGGGCACCTGAACCCGACAGCTACGGGGTGCTCAGCGTGCGCAGGGACGTGGCAAGCACCCGGCAGCTTCCGGTGCCACCTGAGCATACCATCACCGTGTGCCTACCGGTCTCCGGGGTGCGGGCGGCGCTGTCACGAACAGTCAAGCGGGCCACAGGAAGGGGGGGCAGCAGGCGAGGCCTATTCTGATGCAGCAGGTGCAGGGAGGCCGCAGGGCGGAGCGGACTCCGCGTACGCGTCTTCTGTTTCAGTGTCTGCTGCAGGAATTGTGGGACAGGGACCCAGACAGGCATCTCCTGGATCACGGTCAGAGAATATGAAGCGGGACAGAGGCTCACTCAGGCCCCCCATATTCCATGTCACTGCCCCTCCCCTGGTGGCACCAATGCTGGGCCGGTATACAGAGATAGCTAGCTAAGGCGCTGGCGGCTTCCAGGAACTGACTACCGGCACTGTTGAGTGTGCTGATCATCTCTCATTTCTGCTGCGCTGTCAGCTGAATTCTGAAGCCTTGGATTAACATCTTAATTATTGATTCCTTTGGATTCGCTTCCTCTCACTAATTGACTACCGATATTAAACAGTAATCAGGGTAGCTCTGCCTTATTGCTCTGTGTTGCTCTCTGGTGATCTGCGTGACTCGCTCCACAATCCCTTTACAGCGAACCAGTCACACCCGCTCGCTTTTAATTGCATTCTGGGCCAGTACCTGCAGGAATAAAGAACATCGGGATATTAAAGGGAAGTGCGCAGTTATTTAAAGGGGATGTCTAGCATTTTTATGTGGCAGTTGCTGACATATGAGAGGGTCTGCTTGTCCCTGCAGCTCCCGCCTTTGACTACGGGGACATGCCCTCCCCTCTGAGCGAAACGGAGAATACCATCACCGTGCTGCTACGCCCTGCCCAGGCCAGGGGAGCCCCCGTCAGGTGAGGCCAGGAGGTTGTTCGAATCCTAGTTTCTTTCCTGATAAAGTCATTTTTCTGAGCCTTACTATCACTTTCCCTGTGGTAACATTAGTATCAACCTTGTCACATTTTATTAGAAAAAACAGCTCTCAGAACATGAAGATAACTGCCAGCATTTCATGTAGACCTTGATAAGGAAACTCCATAATGAATAACTGCTGGTGTGTGATTACAGACATTTCTGAAATTAATGTCTCTGAAAAGTCACATCTCAAGGTTGTAAAATAGGAAAAAACAACTTGGCTGACATTCAAACTTCAGTCAAGATACTGATTTAATTTCTCTGTTTCTGGTGCTTGGATCAAGGTATGTTGCTGCTTGTGTTTGACGCGATCCCCCTAGTGGTGCACTGTGGATAGTGCGCCTGGTTCAGAAGTCAAACCTGTAGGCACCAGTGTCCATCCTCCACTTCTCTGTGCTCTGCTCCATCCACAGCACGTACCAGGTGGTGGTGGAGGAGGACAGCACCCGGAAGGTGAAGCGGGAGCTGGGGCCACAAGACTGCTTCCCTGTGGCCACGTCCCACAGCGAGGCGCAGGCCAAGGGGGCTCCTCATTACTACACGGCTGAGCTAGCGCCCAGCAGCCTCCCCGAGGCCACGCCCTTCACCGTGGGGGACAACCACACCTACAATGGCTACTGGAACACTCCCCTTGACCCCAGGAAGACCTATCTGATCTACTTCCAGGCCATGAGCAACTTCAGAGGAGTAAGTAGCTGCTGGTATAAAAGTGAGAGGATGAACATAGATCGGCAAGAGCAGTTTGTGCATTTGTATAAAAAGACTTGACACAAAGCACACTGCGAAATGTCAGCTAATACACATCAGCCACTTCAGGATAAAGAAAAACTGAATAATTTTGACTTAAACAACTTTCAGTTAAAAAACCCAACAAATATTTGAAATACACAGTAAATTATCATCCATTCATCCATCCATCCACCCTCCATTTCCATACCCGCTTATACTGTGCAGGGATCAAATTATAATAAATATTTTATTTGGAAAGCAAATTATAATAAAGCCCAGTACTGTGTTTCTGCACCTGTATTTTGATGTTCCGGGGCACACATCAGAGTTCAGAAAATAATTACCACAGATCATTTTAAAGCAATGCGGTTTCAGAAAGTGTGGTTTGCCTTCGAGGTTTTTGTTTAATCTGCTATGGACAAAGGGGTGTCTTTCATGCTGTTGACCTCCAAGAGCTCCTTCGAGAGAATGGCCGCCGTTAAAGAAGAGCCGGTCGCCGGCGTGCTCCACTATGTGGGCAGCACTGTGTACTGGAGCTGTAGCCAGGACTAGATAATTGGTTGTGTTGATAACAGGATGGAGGCGTAGGGCGAAGAGAAGCGGGAGCGTCACATGCCTTTCGGAGAGAGTTCTCAGCTGCAGAGTGCGTGCTGGTGGGTGGCTGGAGTGTTACTGTTCGACCTCAGATGCATTGCTGAGAGGCATTGCCTTCTAGTGCCTATAGGCAACTGCTGGAAGCTTTGGACCAATCGGGAGAGTGTGGCGAGGCAAGAGCTCCTCCCCCCTCTGCCAATCCCACAGATGCTGGGGCGTGTCAGGGCAGCTGTACAAACAGCAGAGTTAACTCAGCAGCTAGCTGGCATCCCTATGACCCCGTAATCGCCCCCGGAGCAGCTGGCAGGCACGACGCACACGCACTGATGGAGCTTGATCTGGCACTGGTGCAGCAGGCCGCATAAATCAACAGTACACAAATGCCTGGTGGGGTGGGGTGGGGGGGGGGGGTTAGCTACTGAGGATCTTCTTGGAATTCTGTGTAGTTTGAGTCAAGGCTCTGCACTCTGAAAAGACTGCGGGGGCCAGGTGTTGACCGTCACTAGAAACACAGGAGAGCTCGCATCTCGAAAAGAGGCGGGAAAACTGGGCTGTTAAGGGTCAGGTCGAGTGGCACGGCCTTAACTCCACGTCGTCTCGGTCTTGGAACGCATTCCATCTTCCTGGGGGCTTCTACAGAATGAGCCTTTCTGGCTCACGGCGTCACACTGCTTGTAGAGTCTGGTCATTCTGCTTGAATGTAGGGTCAGAAGTGAAGTGGACAGAGCATTTAATGCGACGCTGCATATTTCATTTTGTGCATGAGGCTGACTTTCTCTACACATGCCTTTAGCTGTTATGTTGCCCACTCACTAACGCGTTACGATACTGCTGGAGCTTGGGGCTCCTGTTGGCTGGTCATTGGCTCCTTGATGGCGCTTGAGACAAAGCTGCATCACTGGTTTGCTTCATCCCAAACGCTCGATTGTCATTGACCTCAGTGACTCAGCCGCTTGGCCCTGGGATGTCTATGAGTGTGTCTCCACCCCTGTGGTGGAGCTCAAAGTGGTTGACACCTCAGCAGCCGAAACATTTTTTAACATCATGCTGCTTCGCAAGAGACAAGTGGTGAAAACTGGATACTCTAGATGTCTAGGTGTGTATTAACTTTAGCTATATGTTCTATAGCTCACTGTGTAGTTCCATGACCATTTAATGTATAATTTCAAGCTCCCAGCTGCAAACTCAGTCTCGCTTGTCGATGATGAAAGAAGGAACTTTTAACCAGTGTGGATACAAAATGTTTTAGAATAATTAGTCCCTGATTTTTGTGTTTTTGTTTTGCTCCGCAAAGATTTATCAGGTTTACCTCATCAAGTAAAGCAGCCGGTATTGTTTCTGTTGTCAGCTTAGACTTACTGCACTATACACAGAGTTCCTTCTCTCTCTGTCCCTGTTGCTCTCTCTCACTTTCTCTTTATTTTACCTAAAATGCACATAAATTCAGCTGGGTAATCATGCACGCATTCAGATTCTCTGACAGTATGTTCTAGAAAAACTGGACTCAGTGCCGCAGTCCATAAGGTTGCTGCTGACGTCTGTCCACATGCCGACATTTCTGGGCAGAGGGAGGGGTTCGCCGTCCTGGTGCCCTGCTCCACTGGAGGGCTCCCCCCGGCTTGGAGAGGGAGGCCAGCTAATTAACAGCACTTCCTGCCACTCCTGGGCCTTGGTGCCCGAGTCGCGGACAGCAGCGGTGATCTGTCATGATTCGGCTGCCGTGCTGACTTGTCATATACTGTGAGTGCTTCTCTAGCTGGGCGTTTTATGTATTTATTTATTTATTTAATTTTTTTGTTGATTTTCCCTTTTCGGCTGCTTACACGGGGTGTTTGTAATTCACCCACTAAACACAGGGTAATTGACAGGTCTTGCATGCAAGGGCTCGCACACGTAGGCTGGTGGGTTGGATTCAAGGATGCAAGTTAGTGTCTACATTATTTGTTCCTTTCAAGTGCTACAAAAGCTGATCATTAGGCCCCTCCCCTTTTATTTGTTTCTTCGTGCTCGCTGGGTAAGTCTTGGTGATTGACATCTGTCAGATCCAATGACAAAGTCAGATGTATTCTCATTTAGGTACATATAATTTCCTCCATAAGTCTTTCTTCAGGTGGGATGGTAAATTGAGATGGAGGATGGCAGGAAGCAATGGGGGATTTTTTTGGGGCTGGGTGGTGATGGATTTTACTTAACTGTGAGGGACATTAAAACAGAAGGCAGCTGGTTGGATGTCAGCAGGCGGTGTCAGGGCGTGGGGACAGGCTTCGGGGGTGTCTGCGGGTCGTGGGATGAGAGGAAACAAAACTCCATGGAATTACAATTAAAAACCAGGTGAAATGAGCTGCTGTTGCCTGACTTTGACCCATATAAAGTCAAACACAGCAGGACTATACAGCTGTAATGCTGGTCAGGTGGTATGCCTGGGCTTCTGGGAAAATCACGCGCTTTTCTGTAGCCGAAGAAAAAGTCTCTCAGGTGAGGCTGGCTTGTCATTTCAAAATAAGGCAAATTGCTGCATTTTCAAAAATGTGTTTTTCTCATCTGGGGTTAGCAGATATGCGCATGTCACAGAATTAGCGTGTCTGAAAGTGCTGAAGGGTATTCCTGTGAGGGGGACACATAAAAGCTTTTGCCTCAGTCTCTCTCTTTGTATGAAAATGTGCCGACAGTGATTGGTGTGAAGCTGGATCTCTGTGTTGTGGCTTGTGCCTCTCGAACACCATTAAATCACACCTGACTGCTGTTTTTCCTTCCTCTTTCAGGAAACGAGGATAAACTGCGTCCGCATCGCCCGCAAAGGTAACTCAGCGCCTCCGTTACGTAATATGTTTGTGTCAACACCATGTTTTTTGAGCTGCTTACACCCCCCAAAGCACTCTGGGCCATGTCGAGCCGCCCTCGTTGAAAAGACATATAGAAGCACCGCTGGCTCTTGCCAAATTGATGCCCGGTTCCCTGACAGAAGATCAGCCCCCAGGTGTAATTGGGTAAATAAGTTCTGATGCAATCACTCAAAACCCTCATGTGTATGATGAGTGTTCTGGCACAAAATAGCTTCTGTACGTCAACCAGGCCTAAATGAACTACCCCCTCCATACGTCAACCAGGTCTAAATGAACTACCCCCTCCATACGTCAACCAGGTCTAAATGAACTACTCTCTCTGCAAGCAAAGTTAATGGTTGTGGAATCCCCCAGATGAAAGGTTCTGTATAAATGTAATCCATTATCATCATTATTGTTATTATTCTTATTGTACCTGAACTGCCGGGCGGCCATCTTAATTACCGGGGCTGGCTTCAGGGCCGCAGGCCCCCCCGGGGCCAGAGGTCACACTGAGTCATGTTTGACTCAGCTTTTATGTTTTTTTTTTCGCCTTTGGATGTGAGTCAGACATTTCCCGGACACCCCGATGGGGTGCTCAGGCTGTGTCTGACCTGGGGGTGCTTGGGAGCATTGAGGTATCCCCTTAAGTAACTGACGCTGAGATGGGGGGCACCTTGTGAGATGGGGGGCACCATGGGGGGGGCACTTTTATCGTGTTCTGCCTATGGAGGTGGTAGACTGATGAAGTAAGTTAATGGAGTTGTGAAAAGAGCATCTTGGGGGAGTAGAGAGAAGAGAATGCCCCCCCACCCACCCCGCGCCACCAAAAACCGGCTAAGGCAACACCTGCGGCCCCCCATCTGAGGCAGGGCCTCCTCCGTTTTTCCTCACTGCTGCACAGAAGTTCCACGGAAACATGAAAAAGGACTTGTAAATTGAATTTAAGTCTGGGTGACATCAAAGGGCCCAGTCGGGAAGCTCCTTTGTGTGATATTGCCCCCCCCACCCCCATATTAGTCATGGCCCTAAATGGAGGTCCTCATGGGAGCTGCCACATCTTCCACACCAAGGCAAGCGGTGGAGGTGTCACATGGTGGTTATTTACCCCAAGGCAATATGGGTAAGGAGCAGGGTTTGTGTGCCGGGTGGGAAAAATGTTCATATTACACTGCAGTGCCCCTTACTGACCCCCTTCGCTGGACTCTGCTTAATTAGTGCCAAACCTGTGGATGGAGATCATCATCTGCTCTTTGCCCTGTCAGTCAGACTGAATTGAAGGATTCCAGATCTGTAATTTTCTTCACAAAACGATGGGTTCCAGCCAGTCCTGCAGGGTGCTTTAATCGACCCGAACACCTCACCATAATTGTGCTGCACGTGTAGCTTTTGAACTCCTTCTTTGTCGCTTCCTTTCATAGGCTGCGTTGGCCGTCGGGGGCTAACGTGGCACTAATGAGAAACGTGGCACGAACCTGATTGTTGGTGGCAGACGAAAAACAGATGGAGGCTTGTTTTCGTTTCTGAAGCGACATATTAATTAATCTCCTGGCAGCACCACAATAAGAGAAGAATCCCATTCATTTTCTAAAGTCCAGTTTAGTTATTGGACAGTCAGCAGGTGGACAGATTCATTAGAAAGATAATTTGAAGTTTGTGTCAGATATAATCGAAATTCAGAAGATTAGCATGACATCAGAGGTGTAATGAAAAAGAGATTGGAAAAGTAGCTCACCTGAATGGGTATAGGCAGCGTATACAAAATATGGCTGCCACCAAAATCAGCATCCATCCATCTTCCTTGACTGCTTATCCATTACGGGGTTGTGACGAGCCTGGAATCTCTCCCAGGAAGCCCAGGGAATGAGGCACTCTAGATGGGATGCTACCAAAATGTAACAAAAAAAAGATCTTCTCAAAAGTTCTTCTGTTGTATATTTACAAACAACCTATTTGGTGACAGCATTTTCCATCAGGGTGGTTAGTGGCGTGTTTCGGTCATGAAGCACGTGTTTCGGTCATGAAAAACAGTGTAACACCTTCAAAGGAAAGACCCACACATCACAAAGCAAGATCTTTAGAATTTTCTGTCTATTGGGATCTCCTGCAGAGGAACGTTTATGATAACCATGAAAAAACAGTATATTAGATGAAATGAGGCTGTTCTATTGATTGGTTGAGTCCAGTAAATTGCCCTCCAGTATCCTGCTTGTGTTGACAGTCTGGGGACCCTCCAGTAAAAATGGTTTGGATAGTTCCTACTAGTTTGCCCAGGATAAATTGTTAGGATGCCACCAGATGCCAGCATGGCAAGTGGTTGTGCTGATTGATAAAGCCCCCCACCCCCCCACCCTGCCCATGGAGTGCTGACAGTGCTTCTCTGAAGGGGATGTATTTGTCAGCCGGCAGTTGGAGAAACATAACAACAAAGTTACCTGTCTTCCAGGCAGGCTCCAGCCCCCCACAAAATCTGACCAGGATAAGTGGTTGGAAGATGGGTAGATTTTTTAATACATCATGC
Source organism: Mormyrops attenuatus (assembly GCA_026777985.1). Lineage (NCBI taxonomy): Eukaryota > Metazoa > Chordata > Actinopteri > Osteoglossiformes > Mormyridae > Mormyrops > Mormyrops attenuatus. The sequence continues at coordinate 27,289,473 of JAODKC010000137.1, read as the reverse complement.
TCCCGCAGCCTTAACAAAATGTTTTGCGATAATATGCCGCATTACATTAGCAGAGCAGCTGAGCACAGAAACTGCGACAGGCTCAAGTCAAGGCCAGGTGACGCTCTGGGACGGCTGCAGCACCCGGCTCCCACTGCAGCCTGTCTGCTGTGCTAAGTTTCCTAATGGGTCATTCCATATGAAAAGACCAGAGCTTCCAGTTTGATGGTCTCAGAATTGCTTAGTTTTTTTATATTTTGTAGAATGAGATGTAAGATGAAGATCACACTTCGTTCCTGCTCAATACCACCCTTTGTTTGGATTTTACGGGGGTTTGAAAAAGGGGGCGTGTCCGCGTTAACCCTCTGTGATCGGTTTGTAAGCATTTTTAG
>JAODKC010000137.1:27266590-27289002 GCA_026777985.1 Mormyrops attenuatus | reverse complement strand
AGCCCTTGATATGTACTACTAAAAAAAACACAGACTGATATAAAACAAACATCCCCACACATAAAATTATAGACCTCTTTTAAGGGTATATCTCACAATTTGCGTGTTTTCTAATGTACAGGAATATGTACATTGATGTACAGGATACATAGGATACACTAAGTTTAACCATGCCCGTGACACCCTTACTATACTAATGTCCCTTCTTTTCAGGAATTTTCCATGTTTGATATTATAAATGATATTCCTGCATTGTAAGTAGCAAGGCACATGTAACATTTTCAGAATTAACCCCTCCACACCTATCACAACTCATCATTGATAAAACAAATCAAGGTTCAGCAGAAAATGAATCCAGTTTGAATATGACTGTAACTTGGGTTTACCTGTTGAAGCCGTAATACTGAGCTGATCTGCTATAGGCAGCTGATCCTAGCCCGTCTGGGGCTTCCCTGGGGGAGCGTACGTACCCCTTGGTTCGCTCATTTAGGGGCCTGATGATGATAAAAGCCACTCGCATGCAGACTGCTATCTGCATCTAGGACACAGGTGGACCTCGGGGAAGCAGACTGCCGCCATCGTGTAGAATAAGCAGATATGCCATCCTGTTTGCCACTGTGACACATGCATGTGGTTATTTTTAATTCCAGAGCCATTTTCGGCTGTTGACCATTACAGTAGTAGCTGCTCAATCACCAGACGCTGTAGGCAGCTGAGAATTACTCAGCATTCCCGCCGGGATTAAGATATGCGAAGTGTAACATCACACTCTCTGTCTTTCTTCTTAGAAATGTTCTCACCTTTTTGTCAGAGTTTTAAATAGAATTTCACTCAGAAGGCATCTATGACCCAACTAATTCTTTAACGTTTTACTCTGTTGTGAGGTTAATTTAAAATACATGCAAATTGGATTACTTTTCCACTCATTTTAAGTAGCTGTAATTTCTAAACATAAGTGTTTATGCATTTCTGGAACTGTGAGGTCTCATTGCCAAAACAGCAGGTCAGATCAGTCATGCTTCTGTGAGCACCAATGAACTACTCATGAAACTTTGAAATTAAATTGTTAGGAGGCAAAAAGAGAAAAAAAATGTCATAGAGTGACTGTCAGACATTCCTATGGGCACAATTAAGCCACAACCCAGACAGTACCAAGACTGGCTCATCCTACTTAACTGCTCAGAAGAGAAGGGCGGTTGCCAGTAAAATCGCAAGAGACTCGCCACCCAGGCTGAGTGGCATCATTATCGGCCGAAAAAGGGTTGAACGATGATGTCTTGAAATGGGATCAGCCGTCCCTTCAACCCAACATCGGTCTCTTTGGAGACTTGCGAGATGAAGGCTATTCCTGGCAAATGTCAACATTATGTCATGCCTGGAGTGTGCCAAAAGTCATGGGACAGACCCCCATGCCTTCGGGAGTGATGTTCTGTGGCATAATGAACCTGAATTTGCCATATTTGGTGCAAGTCAAAATTACCCCTGGTACCGAGGTAAAGACCATGTGTGATGTCAAGCATGGGGGTGGCTGCATTATGCTTTGGAGGGGATTTTTATTGAACTCATTTGCAACAAGGACAGGATGGATGGATGCAAATACAGCGAAGTCCTGGACAAGGACCTGCTTTAGTTAGTGGGAGATCAGCATTGAGCAAAACCCTAAACACAAAAAAAGAATTAACAGTACAGAGGAACAGCTTTGAAGGCCGGAGTTCTATAATGGCTAAGCCGAAGGCCAGACTCCAGGGCTGGATGTGAAAATTGCTGTTCGCCAACTCTAACTGAACGGAAGCAAATTTGCTTGAGATGAGCAAAAATTCCAAATTCTTAATGTGCAGAGTTCATACAGCCTTACCCACAGCACTGTAATTGCTGCCAAAAAGGCTTATCTCTAAAATGTTAACTTGAGGGGAGTGGGGGTGGGGGCTGATTACATTTGAATGTAAAAATATTTTTTGAAACGTGAATGTGCTGGATTTGCTTTAATGAACAGGGGCAAAAATGTAATTTCCTTGCATTCAGAGTTTAAGGTGTGACTAACAAAACGTGATGAAAGTGAAGGGCTTTGCAAAGGCATTGTGTGTGTGTGGATTAGGTTTATGTTACATTGTGGGGACCAAATGTGCCCTACAATGTGATAAAAGCCTGTTATTTTGATGTTTCATTGTTCAGGTCCCCACAAAGATCTGTGAATGCAATCAAAAAATGAAAAATGTCAAAAGTCTCGTATTTTGTTTGATTACTTATGGTTAATATTAGCGCTGGGTAGGGGGTAAGGTTGTCATGTTGGGATTAGGGTCTTCCCCATAGAAATGAGTGGAGAGTCCCCACAAAGATATAATTACTAACCTGTGTGTGTGTGTGTATGTATGTATGTATGTATGTATGTGTGGTTGCGCTCGCCTGGGGAAAGATGTAATTACATATTGGTTGTCAAGGGGTACAAGGCGTGCATCATTTTATGGCAAGAATGGCTGAAATGAAGCGTGCACTGAAGCAGGGCACTGAAGCAGAGCAGTATGAATGGAGTCTCTCCCATTTTAGCCAGATGGGTAATGAAGAAAGGAGCTGCCTGCTGCAGGGAACAGGAACTCAACAGAAATCCTGAACTCATGACCTTAGGCGGTGTGAAAATGTGCCCATTTACTGGTTCCTTCTGGTAGATAATGTACCCTGTCCCCAAACCCACCTATCTACGTCACATCCATCTCCAGCCTTTGCTTCCGAAACAGGTCCATCATAATATTGTTGTTTGTCAGATCTAACCCTAAGACTGCTTCTCTGCTTCCATTTTCTTTTGCAGTAGTGCAGTTAGAAAGAAAAATCTTCAAAGAATGAGGCTGCACATCTGCCCTCCCTCCTTTTTCCAGTGTTGGCAATGTCAGGGCGATTTCTAGTGACACATATCACTTTGGATGGACCCCCCCCCCCACACACACACGCACACACACCACATTCTCTTGTTGATATACACTCACTCTTTCTCTTTTGTGTGGAAGAGGCAGAGATTGATGCGATCTCTCCTCAGATTTTGCCGTCACAGCTGGGACTTATCGTGGTGCCATACTTTCCTAAGCCACCATCGCCTGTGTTTTCATGAGAATGGCTAACTTTCCTAAGCCACCATCGCCTGTGCTCTGATGACAGTGACGAGCGTTCTGATGCCGCCATCACCTGTGCTCTGATGAGAATGACAAGCTTTCTATTGCCGCCATCACATGTGCTGTGATGAGAATGACAAGCTTTCTGTTGCCGCCATCGCCTGTGCTGTGATGAGAATGACAAGCTTTCCGATGCCGAGCTTTCCAATGCCGCTATTGCCTGTGCTGTGATGATAATAACGAGCTTTCCAATGCTGTCATTGCCTGTGCTGTGATGAGAAAGACAAACTTTCCGATGCCACCATCACCTATGCTGTGATGAGAATGACGACCTTTCTGATGCCAAGCTTTCCGATGCCACCATCACCTGTGCTGTGATGAGAATGTCAAGCTTTCTAATGCCACCATCACCTGTGCTGTGATGAGAATCATGAACTTTCCAGTGCGTTTCCTGCTTTCTGCACCCATTTGTCCCGTATCTCCTGTCTGTCTGTCTGTCTTTTTTCTTGGTGTGTCTCCTTTTGTGCCTATGTGTTATCCTGGCTCTCCTCATTTATCCGGCATCTCCTTTACATCACGCAGCAGCTTGTAAGGACCACAAGAAGGCCCTGGAGGTGTCCCAGCACTCGGAGGAGATGGGACTGATCCTGGGGGTGTGTGCTGGTGGGCTGGTGGTCCTCATCTTGCTCCTGGGGGCCATCATCATCATCATCAAGAAGGGGTAAGTTAAGGGAGCTTCTTACCACTTTTCAGTGTTTGCAAAGCAGCCTGTCCAGTGGGGAAGTTTCCTGTTTAAGGGAAAATCAGATATCTCAAGCGTCATGAAGGCCCTCTAATCAGTCCTAAACAATCAGCCATATTCACTCAAATACATTTTTGCATGCAGTCATTGACATATAGATGATTGATTTGTATGTCCTGCTACATTGTTCATGAATGGTGTCAGTCTTTGGCCTTATTGGATGATAGCTGTAAACATAGTTCTTTTACAGGGGTTCTTGAAAGGTGCAAATGTTTGAATTATGGTGAAATACTTATTTTTGGAGATTTGTAGAACACAATGGCACCGATTTGAACTCTGCTAGAGGGCCAAAGTAGAGTGTAATCTAAAAATCTTATCTGAGTGTGAAATATTTAATTAAGAGGGATGCAATTCAATTACTCCCTTAATTACATGTGGGTAGCAATGGTGTTGACTGTAGATTAGCCGGTAATTGGGTAGGAAAAGGTGGGCTTTCCGAAATGATTAGCTTCTCTGTTCTCTGGACTCCCCAAGCTCTTGATTGCAAGAGGGTGGGGGGTATGTGGATTGGTTACCTCCATATTCAAATCTGTGTTTTATCCGTCCTGTTGGTTTAATCCACGCAAGTCCCATTGGGCTTTTCATCCTCTTTGGAGCTTCTCAGAGGTCAGCGGATATGGAGGAATCCGTAACAGCCTCAAAGAGGAGTGAAGTCCTGTATCATAATGGCTCATGGGAGTTTTACTTATACAGACATTTCTGAGGGCAGAAGGAAAAATGATTGTAGAGAGATAACCAATCAGATTGTAGAGGAGGTGGGTCCAAGCAACTAGCGGAAGTTGGACCAACCAATCAGATGTCTTTTTCCCACATCAGTGTGTTTACTGAAGAACATAAAAGTTGAAGCCCAGTTTGCATGGTTTGACATTAGGAGTGATTGCAGGATGTTTACTGAGGGCAGAAGCAGCTTTAGGAGCTCATTCTGGCACAGTTGCATGTATTCGGTCCTGTGTCCCAGCTTAACATAGATACCGAATGACATTTTAATTACAAAGCAGATGGCCTCTGCCGGGACACTCGCGGAGATGTGCACCTTGTTCACACGTTGCGCTGTGACTCCTGTGCGTGACTGGATTCAATTAGAGACGTGGTTTGCTTTCCTCAGTGTGATAAAACAGGACCAGTCTCAGTCCTTAATTGTCTGCCTAATATCATGCATTTCTGTTGCAATGGAGGCAAGATGTGAACCATTAACTGTTAAACTGTATTTTAACTCTGATTCCACTCAATGGCCTGGTCATTCGGTACACCTGCTGGCTAATGCTAACAGCCTGCTCTTACAAACAGTAAATTGTACGGCTGCACCTGAACATATTCAGCAGGAAAACATTAGTTTCAGTGTTACAGTGGCTAAGATGCCTGGTTTAAGTGGTGTTGATCGTGGCGAGATTATTGATGCCAAATGACGGTTCCAGCGTCTCAGACACAGCCTCTCCTAGGATTTTCACACGATACAGTTTCAAGAATGATGCGATGAACAAAAACATCCAGTCAATGGCATCTTTTTGGCTAAAGACAACCTGTTATTGGGAGAGGTCAAAGGAGAATGGACAGATTCGTCACAGCTAACAGGAAGGCCCCAAGTGCAAACAGGACATCTCTGTACAGCAGTGATCTTCAGATTGTTTTTTCTGAATGCACAAATCAGATACTTGAAGCGGTTCTGAAAGCCACAGTGGCTCCTTGATACTGGCTAGGTGTACCTTATAATGTGATCACAGAGTACATATCCAGCTTAAATTACAATGAAATCTGAGCTGCGCAGTAATCAACACAAAACAGGTGAGCAAGTTACAGGTGAGCATGCTTTTTAGATCTAGCATTAGAAGTTTAAAGTGCTCGGGGTATAAGCTCGATTAGGCTGCTAAGCCACCATGACATTGACTGCCAACTGGATAATTGCTAAATTTACCCTGGCGGAATGCCACATGGTGTTCTGATTAAAGAGTAACAAGCTAACAAGTTTAATTAGGCTGCTTAGTCCACTTTCTTGCCACTCGCTGGCCGTGCTTCTGTCTGCTGGGATGTCGAGAGCATGGCTGGCCGTGCCTCTGTCTGCTGGGATGTCGAGAGCATGGCTGGCCGTGTTGTTGCGTCTGCTGGTAGGCTGGTGGTCTACCCTCTTGAGCAGATACCAGGGCTGAGGTTAGATATCCATTCACCCTCAGACTAATGACATGTTCCAGGGCCCTGGTTCGTGTCTGGACCCCTGAATCATTTTGAATTTCTACCCCAATGATGGCATCCCTGCCACAACCCAGTTCCAGGAAGAAGCCCCATGTACCTTCTTCCTCTTCTTATTCCTGTTGTTACATCTCTTTCTCCTCGTCCTCATGCTCCTCAGAAGGGACTACTATACCTACTCTTACTACCCGTAAGTGACAACCCCCCCTACCTCTCCTTCACCCCATATGTCTTGTGTCTGTCGTGGTTTTTTCCAGCTTGTTAGCAGTTGCATTCATTTTTCTATCTTTCGCTTGCTTATCATTCCCTCCTTCTCCTCCATGCTACTCTTATCTCTTCCTCTCTACTTCCTGTCTCCCTTTCTTATCTCACTCACTTCTTCTCTTCGTCTCTCCTACGCGCTTCCCCCTGCACTCTCCAAACGGCAACTTTAGGAGGAAGCCGGTGAACATCAACAAGACGCCCATCACCTACAGGCAGGAGAAGACACACATGATGGGCTCCATGGAAAGGAGCTTCACCGACCAGAGCACGCTGCAGGAGGACGAGAGGATGGCGCTCTCCTTCATGGACGCCCACAATTGCAGCACCCGCAGTAAGCAGACGACGCCTCCCCAGTGATTACACCCCCGGCTAAGTCCTGCCCCCAGCTTGTCCTGCTGTATCTCGCAGTTGACAGGACATACACAGCTAATAAAAAAAACATCTTTTGAGGAAATGCCTCAAACCATAAAGGTGGTAGCACTAAGAGTATACCTGTGAAATATGATGCACATTGCATACTTGGCGCATTTAGTAGTTCAACCCATTCGAAAGCTTCTCATGGTTACATTTGGCACATCTCTGGTGTCTTTGGAGCATAAATAGATCTCTCTTTATTTGTCTCCTCCCCCAGGTGATCCACGTAGTTCTGTGAACGAATCCAGCAGCTTGCTCGGGGGGTCTCCACGGCGACCATGTGGACGCAAAGGCTCCCCCTACCACACGGGGCAGCTGCACCCGGCCGTGCGCGTGGCCGACCTGCTCCAGCACATCAACCAGATGAAAACTGCGGAGGGGTACGGGTTCAAGCAGGAGTATGAGGTGAGGGAGCTATGGCAACAGGGTAAGGCCGCCCCATGCTAGAAATCTTCCCCCATATTGGTCAAAACTCATTCATCAGGTTCATCACCCAGTCTGCAAACAGAAAGGCCTTCAGAGAGGAAAAACCAGCTGTCCTGAATACGCGTTTCTCATATGGGCAACAGGTTTATGTAAATAAACAACAATATCTTCTTGTAAGTGGAGGTCAGCTTTGGCGGACAAGAGTAGAGAAATAGATGCAAGGTTGTTTGGGATCAGATAGGAGAGAAGTAGTTTATCCATACCAGCAGCCTGCGGCCAGATGATTGATCCTCTATGATGATGTTTGCACAGCATGAAAGGAGATTTTACTTTGAGTTCCAGCTCTAAAAAAAGCAACAGCAGCTTCCCGGTTGAGCAGTTGGTCCAGAGCTTGTCCTTTGGAAGAGTGACTCATCTTCATGGGGTTCAGGTAATCTGCTTGGCCTAGCGGAAGATATCAAAGGTGTCCGTTTTCCTCAGGCAGTGACCCAGAGTGGCTAGGAGTATGTTTACTGCCTGCACTGGCCTCACCACAAACCTGAGCTGACTTGACTTTGAGTCTTCTACAGCTACAGCTCGTTTTATAGGAGACGTCATCCGTTTTTTTGATAATAGCAGGGCCTGGAGTTTAGGTGTTTGTTACCAGACTTAGATGCTGAGCAGGCGAGCATGACAGAAAGAGACACTGTGCCAAAGTATGTGAAGAGCCAGAGGCTGCAGAAGGACATGGCTGAATACCAAGAAGAGCAGCACACCTACCTCTGTCCTTCTTTGGAGAGGACGTACCGGTGAAGAACAGAAGATTCATGCCGACAATAATTATATTACTCATGCTACACCTGCAATTATCTACATTGCTAATTCAACCTTGAAGCCCAACTAAGGTTTTGATTTTGATGTGTGATTTACAGTATCTCTCAGCCATGAAAGGTATAATTGTCTGCATAACCTCTCTATGCCACAGATTACATTATTTTTAAAAGAGGAGCAGAGCAAGGGGAGCCAGAAATTCTTCTAGGCCTTGACCTCTGAGAGATCTTGAACATCTCAACAAAGTTGCAACAGCAACCATGAAGATCTTTAAGAAATATATAGCGTGTGTGCTTCAAAGACAGGACACAGTTGTTCTAGATTTTTTTTGGGGTGCATTTATTTATTTTCACGTCCGCAACTAATGTCGGGTTACCATGGCAACCTCTTGTTTTAGTCGACTCTCAGCCCTCAAACATTTCTCCTTTGTGGAATACTTATCTTTGAAAATTTGGCTTACAGAGGACTTTTTCTGTCAGCTGTGTTTTTTTTTTTAAGAAATAGGACTTCTATCCCCAATTTTTTCGCTAGTAGAAGGTTCTCCCCCCGGAATTCGGCTGTACTTGTAGACTCATTAAGCTGTTCCCCTTGGGAAAAACAAATGGCTCACAAAATCAATATACAGGTCTCTGTATTCATTTCTCTCCTTCTCTATTGCTCTCTCTTATATTTTCCAAGATTGTCCCTTGCCTGTAGGAATGAACAAGACAAAAATACCAGTGGGCATCTAACGCCAAGCTTTATAACTGCTTCCCAGTGGATCACGGGGTGCCCATTGATCCGAGTGCTGCATTGTGGGTGTATGACCTGAGCTGCCCTCCATGCAGGTCGGCTCTCCTTTCCACGGACACGTTGTCAGAGCCTAAAGCAGCAGAACTCAAGGGCATGATGCAAACATTTGTAATCTCCCATGGAAGGGCCTTCAGGCCTTGTTTTACTAGATTTGAATAAAATACTCATATTGAATTTTAGCAAAGCAAGGATTTTAAGTGGGGAAAAGGAATCTGAACAGAAAGGACAGGAAATGGCTCCTTTGAAGAGTGGTATATAAAATACAATTATCCTCTCACCCTGAAAAACAGAGTGGGAGGGAGAACAATCTGTTCTTTCCTTATACATCTTATATCAATGGACATGACGCAGCTAAAAACAGCTGAAAAAGCCGAGCGGCATTGAATCAGAAGTCTGTGATGTTTTTAGGCTCGGTGCCAGAGACATCCCCATTCCTATTTCACCATCCATAAGACATTACTTTCCTATTTTTTAGAGTGTAATTTATACTGTAGGAAACCTTTTGGTGACACTTAAAGCAGTCGTCATAATGCCTTATAGATACCTTCGTAATGCATTATAATGCATTCATGAAGTATTATTAACATGGCTATAACTATTTATAAAAAGGCATAACACATTATAGCTGTGTTTATTGTGCATTATGAATGATCTATGAAGCCCTCATCTATAATGCACTATAGATACATTCATAATGCATTATAATGGTCAGTATAAGCCATTATAATGCATTATGAAGGTATTTATAGCGCATTATAGGTGAGACCTTCATAGAGCATTCGCAGCAGGCCAATGCACTTATCCGATGACTAAGTTGTACTCCTAAAATTAGCTGGCCACGTTAGCTATGAATAAAGTGAGTCTAGGTTTTACACTTGTGAAAACACAGTCACGTACAGTAGAACGGAACAGCAGATATGTATTGTATGTACCACTCGGCGGCTTTGATAAGGATGTTTTAAGAATAACATTTTATCTGCTTATTATCCATATACTTTACATACTTACTTTACACTCAGCCTTGCCTTTGTGTGCTGCTGAACAAACTAGTGCTTTTATAAATTAGCGGGCAGGCTTGCAGTGTAGCTAATTACAGAGGCGAATCGGATCAGACTTTGTCACAGCAGACTTTCTACGGTCTGGACGGGAATTGCGCTGTGCTAAAAGCTGCAAGCTGCTAATGGCCGCCTTCTGCTTTAGCACCACAGCGGCTTGTGCCAGGAGAAGCCTGACATCATTTATATTTGCCTCAGGCTAGCAGCTTAGCATCGAGGCTTTAGCATTTAGGATGAAGGTTAAACGTGAACGGACTCTGCATGCTAACATCCTTCTGTGTGTTATCTTTTTTGCACCTGACATTGCTATCAGTCTGATGTCGCTGTTCATTAGCCTTTCGGACATGAATGCTGAGGGATGTCAGGGCTTCTGCAGCAGTTTCTCAACTAGCGATACCACCTTTGTCAGAAGTGTTGTTTGTGATCATGTTCCCTCCGTTCTTGCCATCCTGTTTGCATACCTTCACTCAGAGACACCGACTTCAATTCGCACTCTGGCCTTGATTTTCCGCGCAGGAATTCCAGCCCGCTGGAGCCTTAGCTCCTTGCTCTCTGTGCCAGTGCTCAGTAATCCAGCTGTCCTCCTGACAGGCCTGCACTGCTGTAATATGGCAGACTCACCAGCCATTTGTGGCTGGCTGGTGCTTCCAGGCCAGTGCATCATGTTTTGGGGGGGGGAGGGGTGGTGCCCATGTCACCGATGCCCTGGGGAGCAGAGGAGGCTTATGTACTAAGAGGTGGGACCACTCAGGACCTCCAATCTGGAAGACAATGTGCATTACCAGTACACATAATAATATATACCAGTATAAAGGTTATTTGTTCTGTGTTAATAAAAATGTAGACAAATTATGGAAATATTTTGTTACATCAGGAGATAGAGAGTGTAACATTCACTCTGTGTTACAGATCAAATAAATAAGAGTATGAGAGACATTTTGTTTTATACGGATGTAACATTTTCTCTGTTACATTAAAATAGAGTGGTACATATTTTGCGTTACGCCAGGCGAGAGAGTGATCTAACATTGAGTTTACAAGTAAATTAAGATAATGGGATTCTAGGAAATATTTCAGATTGCAGAGGTAAGAGAGTGATGTGACATTCAGGTTTTATTGCAGAGTAATTGAGTGCTGTTACAATGCTGTGGCCATTTTGCAATATGCTGCAGAGTGCAGTGTTACGTAACATCCCTTTGTGTTTCAGCAGTGATATTGATGCAGGGTATTGTAAAGACAGTTAGTGCCTGGAAGTTTCTGGAAAGCCAATCTGTGTGTCATTGTCAGCAAGTGGCAAATAACAGATGTTGATACAATAAAACCCAGAAATCTGAAAAATGATGCATTGGGTTGATTGGTAGATTCACTGCTTGCGTCATAAAACGCCTACTTGGCCTAATGGGAATTAATAAAAACCACATGTCTTAGTTTAATGTAGGGTGACAATTGCCTGTATAATAGTTACTGGGCTGCTAATTGAGTGATGGGAAAAATTAGGCTTTGCATCCTACCTTTGGTGGAATTAATGCTGTCAATCAACTGCTGAACCTACCCAAAGGGAACCCACAGTTCACGATGGTCCCGCCCACGGTCCGAATTACGGGGGAGCTAAGGGGGAGTTGACTCTGCTAAAAAGGACACAAGCTCCCCTGAAAACCTCCCCGGAGACATTTAGGGGGGCTCTAAAAAAATGTCCACTTTTGTGCTATAGGTTATATTTTATTTTCAGTGCTTTATGATTCCTGGAAAAAAACACAACACTACAAATATGTCAATGCTGTGTGTTTATTCGCTCGTTACATTCCATTTTCCGAACATCTGTCTCCACTAATTAACACAATTCTGTCTGTTGCGCCTGTATGAAATGTTACTGACGGTATTAACTGGCTGCAGTAGTAATAGTAGAATGTTTTTTGCAGTAACCCTTTTATTCACCGAGCTACTGCACTTTTTTTTATGTATTGCCTTGCATGTGACTTGGGAAGTCATGGTGCAGACAGGAAAATAGGGCTTCCATGACAGCCACTGTGTAATTAGAACCCTGGTCCCACCCTCTGCAGTTTTCAGTGTCTCGTTTAAGTGCTGCTACATAGACATAGTGCACGTCAGCTACCTGTCCGGTGTGTTTGCTAATGTAGCTATAAACTTAAGCACGCTGAGTTTCTGAATGGGAGAGCGCAACACCTGCTCTGGTCTGGACACAGAAGCAATGTGACATGGCCCTGGGGGAACCGGATCAGGTTTTTATTGGGGTTTTTACCTAAAAGAGGGAGAGGAATGAAAGCAAAAGCAAGCATTGTGGGTCTGGCACAGAGGAAACAAGACAGATGTGGGGTCTTGGGAAGGAAGACCCCCAGCATGATTCAGCAAGGTCTAAGCTTGTGGTATCTTGAGGTTTGTTTGTACCTTTGGTGTATGGCTCTGCTAGTCAGGACTGGGTGCCTGAGATTGGAAGGTTGACCTTATCTCCACATTCTCCAGGGACTGTCTGACCCTGCTTTCTCAATTGTATGTCACTTTAAATAAAAACATCTGCTAAATGAGTGTAAGTAAAAATAAATAACAGAATAAAGCATGTATGTGACCCGTTGCTTCCATAATGCAGCTGCAAATGTTAAAGAGAGAGTTTCAGTTCAAATAGATAAAGGAAAATGTCCCGTAATGTAGAAACTGTCAGTCTGTGTGGGTATAGACAATCTGTGCGGGCAGGCAAGGAGGTGCTGGATCCAAGATTGGCTGTCGCACACGTCAGAGACAAGTGTCACACACTGTCTCCCGGGAGGAGAGACTGTGATGACACGAGGGTCAGAAGGTGGGAAGGTGCATCATGTGACAGAAGGAGGGGGAAAATGCCTGTGGTGATGTAATGGCTAGGAGCTGGGAGGGGGGGGCTGTACCTTAAATGTTTTTTTTACCCTCAAAGGTACAAATTGGTACAACTTTTTTCTGACAGTGTGACTCTTGAGATGACCTGACCACTCTGTAATTTTAATAGCTACTGAACTACTGTTAAATGGAGTTTGGACTTTGGGGCCAGATTTCTCAAGGCACTTTTCTTGTTGCCCTTGATTCTCAGAGTTTCTTTGAAGGATGGGATGTCACTAAGAAGAAGGACAAGACCAAGGGAAGACATGACAGCCTCATGGGTTGTAAGTGAGCTCTTTAAACACAGGGGTCTAACGTAGTTCACATTTATTAGCCTATAGTTCTTTGTAGGATGTTTTCATAATCTACCCTCAAAAGTCAACTGCATTCATATGTACAGTCAGTCAATATGCCTGCTAGATAATGACATCCCCAATCCACAATATTGGTATTAAACAAACCTAAGGAGCAACTAACATGGTATAGTTTATAGTAGATAGTATATACCTGTGTACCTGTGCCACACATGGAATTTCCCCTTGGTTCCCTTCAGACGACCGCCATCGAGTCAAGCTCCATCCGCTGCTGGGGGATCCCAACTCCGACTACATCAACGCCAACTACATTGACGTGAGTCTTGCTGTTTTTTTGTCTCTGTCAGGTAATCCCTATGGTTAGCTGCATTGATCCCTATGGCTGTAACAGCATGTTTCCAGGATCTATGTCTGCAGAAGTGGACATCTCAGGTCCAAAAAGTAAAACCTACACTAAGATTTTTATTTCTACCAACCAGTTGAGTACTCTGTGACTGTGACTCTTTATACTCAACTGGTTGGCTGAACCAAAGACTTGGTCTGGATTTTTGCTTTCTGGACCTGAAATGTCCACCTCTGCATACCAGTTCCAGATTTATAGCTCCTCCCCCAGCGGAGCCATATGTGCTGATGTGGCCACAGGTGTAGCCTTTGTGTGCTACAGTGATGCCACTTTTTTTTCCATCTCAGTTTGTGTTAATGCAGGGGTGGGTTAAAAAGTGGACCCCACTAGACGTTTGGAAGGACTGCTCGTCTAAGCTTAGCTGTAGATCACTATTGTCCGGGTGTGGGTGGACAGGTGAGCTGACACAGGAAATGGTTTGACGCGACATCATGGGCTTGGCCGCATGGCCGTTGGCTCTCCTTAGATCGAGTACCTTATTAAGGGGCTAAACTGGCAAGGTGCCTGGTGTTTGCCCCAGAAAGTGTGAAGTGAGCAACAATAGCTAACAGGACTTGCAAAGTGAAGTAGCATGCAGTGTTGGTGTTTCAATAAGGTCTTTACAGTATATTGCATCAGTAGATGTAGTTAAATCTAGTTTAACATATGTACTGCATGTAACTCTGGGTGGGTGAAGACCCTTCAGTGATTGTAACAGTTGGCTACCAAGCCACCTGCTTCACTCTAAAGGAGCCAGCTGGCTCCTCCCCCTCCCAAAAAGGAAGCTTTAAAAATAACATCTGTGAGTCTCCCTCTGGAGAAACATCCAGATCCCTCTAAAATCAGAAAAAAACCATCAACATAAGATCGTGTGACTCATGGCGCCTGCTGGCGAGCGATTCTGTGATCCCTCCCAGTCACAGAGCAGCCCCACACCCACTGGATCTGAATGCTGATGGGCTCATTTGCTCTACACTTAGGGTGGGTCTGTCTGTACACTCCACCAGTGAGCCCTGCTTCCTGTATAAGGAGCTTATCTGTATTAATATGCATTTGCTTAGCCGACGTCTTTATGCAAAGTTGACTAATAGCTTTTCAATGTATGAACACTGTTGCTCATTTTGCAGAAACAATTTAAATATCTTGCTCAAGGGTACAACAGCTGTTCCGCCCTGGGGTTTTCGACTGGTGGTCAAAATCAAAGCTTTTTAACCCTCTTTTTTGGAGATGCCAGACTGCTACAAACCATGCAGCGGGGCTGAGATGTGGGGAAGGCCCTTTTGGGGTCTATTAACATTCATTAGCATTCAGTGTCACTTCAGTTTGCATTTTGTGAATATTTGTTGCTAATAGGATTGCAACAGCTGTGAGGAAATGCTTCAAAAGTAACTGCTCAGGAGTGTTTGTAGCATGGGAGGGAAGTGTTGGGGGAATTCCATGATAACCTAACGGATGGGTGACCATGTTCTGCACCAGTGCATCCACGTAACGCCACCGAAAGGTTGTGTTTTTGACATGAAAACCAACATCCTTACCCAAGATTCCCATTACTTTAGTCTTAGCATTAGCAGACTTCATCCAGGGCACACTGGTAGCTTAACTGGGGATACTTGTGAGAGGTACTCCCCCATAGAATGGGAGAGAAAGTGAAAAAACAAGACTCCTCTTGTCAGGATGATTGTACACATGATGACCTGTTTGGTCTCCCTTCCCCTGCCCATTTTGTGGGATGCTGTGCAGTCAGTCAGACAGTCAGTCCCCCTTCACAACCAGAGAAAATGGGCATTAACCAAGGATTTCTTAAACATTGTATTAATGCAAAGTTAGTCAGTTCTTAATCACCAAAGAGCAGATCACTCAGCTGTGTCTCTGAAGAGGAGGCTTTGATCGCCATCAAATACAAACACGCATTTCCATTACATTCATCCGTGCGGAAGATGTTTTCATGCAGAACAACTTGGCATGGCCATTAAGGCAAAGGAGCTCACGGTCTGGACATGAAAAGATGCCGTACATAAGTGGTTGATCACAGATACCAAAGTATACTGGAGAGAGCCACACTTGCTTTGAGATGCACTTCTAAGGATGTCTTTGGGCCTCTTGCTGTCCCTTCCCTAATGTGGAGCTTGCCGCACTAACATTGTTTATCTGTGCAGGTTGCCAATGGCACGCCTGTGACCTCTGACTCCTCGATTCCTCTTTGGTGCTCTTGTTAATTAGCCTCTGTCTCTTCTCTCCTCCTCCCACCCTGTCCCTCCCTTCTCGGCTTATTGGACCCTGTAGATTCGGATAAACAGGGAAGTAAGTACTTCGTTGCTGTATCTTCTGTCTGCTACCTCCCCGTTCTCCTATCTGAGCCTCCCGCGTCCCTCCAACACCTGGAGCTGATCCTGTGGGTCTTGGGGGAGGTTGTGTTTTGGTGGAAGTACCACCACAGTTGGAGCTGGCACAAAATGAGCTCTTGGGTTTGCCAGGAAACTAAGTGAGATTGGTGCAATTTGTATTTCAAGAATTTTCTGATGTGATCACCTGGAATCTCCAGATCTTTTTTGTAATTTAATGTGTCATGTGATGATATTCTTTTACAATAACAGTTTGAGTGATGCCCATGAGCTGTCCCTGAGTTATTTTGGGTTACTGCACCATCCCTGGTGGCCAAGTCATGTGACGTCCTCCTAAGGCTTACTTTGTGCCAGCTGTATAACTATCAAGGAGCCCTGTAGAATGGAGGCCAAGTGACAATTCTAGAGCAACATAGTTGAACACTAGTAGTTCTAGAAGACACCAGATGATCTCAGTTGGTGAACCTACTGTTTTGTCGATCTACTTTAGTCAAATTGTTTGCAAGTGCAGGAGGTTGTGTACCATAGACCATGGCTGCTTCTTAGGTCGCCATTTAGATCCATCCCTGCTTCTTCTCCAGTTTTCTCCATTTAGAGTGTTACTCAGCTTCACGGCGTGGTTGCCCTTGCGATGAGTCAGAGCCATGGTCATGTTCAGTCCTGTGTAGTTATAGGAGCAAGGGGGGGGGGGGGTGGGGCTTTAATACACCAGGCAGCTGCCATTCATTTCCATTCCACCCATCCATGGGGGCGGGGGTGGCTCTGTGTGACAGATGAGATATGTTAGCCTTAGGACAAGCCTCAATGGCTCTGAGATCAATTTCTCCTCCTTTGGTTTTCACTGTGAATGTGCTTGTGCTTGTTGGGATGACTTGTGTCAGGGGATCATAAGGTGGTGACATGATAACCCTGTTCCCCGTTTGGACTGACCTTAGAGCCTAAGAAGAACTTAACAAGTCCAAAATGATATCCATCCATCCATCCATCTTTCAACTGCTTGTTTGGTCAAAGTCACGGGGCCAAAATTATTTTTAAATGGCAAAAAAGTTACAGGCGAATATTTCAGCTTTTGTTAGTTTTAGTATGCAGGTTCACGCACCTGTGGGCAAAAATTTAATTATTTGAAAAGCGCAGTAATTACACCCTGTAAAGAACAGCTTCCTGTCGTCAAAGCCGGTCCACTCTTTCAAGAAGGACCTTTCATGGCTAGTGTCATAGCTTTCATAGCTGTGCACGCCTCAGCGAGGCGGGAGCGAGGCAAGAACGAGGGACCCAGGGCTTTTTGAAGCCTGGCCCCCGACAGCCGTATATCAGGGCTGCTCTCCTGCTTCACTCAAGTAGCACGTTTTGGCCAGTTTTGCTGTTTTTACTCATTAATTTAGTCAAGGAAAGGAAGCCGTGTGGAAGATGCTGGGTCTTGTATCTGTGGGGACTATTATCCATGAAGCCTTTTCCAGTAACCACTAATCAAGCCAGGGTCACGGGGTGGATCGTCAGGGCCTTATATTTACCCTCAATGCTGAAAGATGTCCTACCTTATGGACAGTACGTCCCTATACCTTATTGTTATTAACTTCAGCACAATTAATTAGTGTGTTGCCTAACATTGTAACAGGTTTCTCCACATTAGGGATTCCCGACATTAGTGGTGAAAATTTGCATTCTGGGATTTTCCTGTTACGTGGATGGCAGGCTATACTTCCTGGTTCTCCTGTTTCCTGGCCTCGGCCTCCCTTCCCATGGGAAGTCAGAGTAGGTTTGACAGGTCTGGGGGTAGCATTCAGTACATCTCTGGCTTAGTGCCGAAACCGCGTAGCTGGCCAGACACAACAGGCTCGCATTCAAAGGCCGCAATCAGCGGATATTCAGCGGAAAACATACGTTGGTGAAGACTGCTAATGAATGCCTGGGAAGTGTAATCCATAACATCGTATCATGGTGCTGAGAAGAACTGTTCCATTTCATTGCACTGCACATGGATAGATATGGATTACTGGGATATATTGAAGGTGAATAATATCTCCATTGTGAAAGAGGTCTATTGGAGGTGTTTGGGCAGTGATGTGCTGGATCAGGGTGGTGGGGCAGGTGGGGGCCAACCTGAAGGAGCCTGGTACTGAAACTGTCCCTTTTTCCTTCCAGGGTTACCATCGATCCAACCACTTCATCGCCACTCAGGGTGAGTGTCTAAGGCTCCTCTGGAGGACCACGTTTGTGTCTTAGTGCCTGAGATGTTTGTCTGCCTGCAAGTGTGAGCGTGCGAAACTGTGCAGAGTGCATAAGTGTGTGTCTTGCATGCTTGTGGAAGTCTATGAATGCATGTGTGATTCAGCAGCTTTGAATGTGTGTGTGAGTCTGTGACAGTACAGCTACGTATGTGTGGCTGCGTTTAGAAGCTTGTGAATGTGTGTCAGACATCAGCATACTGGAAACTGTGAGGTGTTGTGGGAAGGAGCCTGTGTATGTGTGTGTATGTGCCCCAGTGCGTGAATGGCTGGGTTATTTTTCTTAGTGTGTGTCTGAAATTATTCCTGATTGTCTATAGGAGTTTGTGTGTGTGTGTGTCTGAGTCTGGATTATGTTTACATTACATTGTGGGGACCAAATGTAATAAAAACCGGTTATTTTTACATTGTGGGGACTGTTTTTCAGGTCCCCACAAAGATCTGTGAATGTAATCAAAAAAACTAAAAATTCCATAAGTCTCACATTTTGTTTGGTTGCTTATGGTTAAGGTTAGGGCTGGGTAGGTGTTAAGATTGTCGTGTTGGGATTAGAATTTTCCCCATAGAAATGATACACAAAGATATAATTACAAACCTGTGTGTGTCTGTGTGTCTGTGTGTCTGTGCCTGTAATGATTCCTGATTGTGTATAGGTGTGTGTATGTTTGTATGTTTGTTCATACCTTCCTTTTTGGTGAGGGATCTGCCCCGCCTGCTCTTGGCTTCGAACCCCTCCCATTCTGATCCCGTTTGTACTCCATGTAATTCCCCCTGCAGCTGCTCGCCTGTCTTCCCTCTGTTTCCACGTCTATCCAGCATAAAATGCACACTCTCTCTCACACACACGCTCTCTCTCTCACACACACAGACATACACACACCCACACACGCACACACACACTCTCTCTCTCACACACACGTACACACACACCCACTCTCTCTCACACACACACGTGACAACAGATAAATTCTTATTCCTCCTTCCTCTGAGGCTGGTGGGTCTCAGTAGTTAATTATCAGATAAACAAATACAGCCCTTCCTTAATGGAACAGTGCAACAATGCGCAGGCGCTGGTGGCCGCAGCCATGGAAGCCGATGCAAATCAGGGGCCTTAAATTAATTCGACGAAGTGCCAGACACAGGACTAATTGGGCTTCGGAGGGGGCTGCATTGAACGGATGAGCCCGATCATGACGCAAGTCCCATGGCACCGCCATGGAGGAACCTACGGACTTCAACCGATGTGAGAGAAAACAGGAGGTCCAGAATGACCTCCCCAGAGTCAGTGCTTACCCCCTCCCCAGAATTAGTCCTTACCCTCTCCCCAGAATTAGTCCTTGCCCCCCTTCCCAGAGTCAGTGCTTACCCCCTTCCCAGAATCAGTCCTTACCCCCTCCCCAGAGTCAGTCCTTACCCCCTCCCCACAGTCAGTGCTTACCCCCCTCCTCAGAATCTGTCCTTACCCCTGTAGCCCATCTCCCAAAGTGCTCAAAGGCCAAAGGAAAGCCACAAAAGTTCTGCCTTTGAATCTTCACGCAGTTGTAAGAAAGACTCGACAAAGACTTGGAAAAGACTTGACAACTTGAAACAGATCGTTCCTGCTCACTGTAATGAGAGCAAGCAGATGGCCGCAGTCTTCGCCCCTGCGTAATTGTACTATAGGTGCTTTGTATTCCTGGTCTGAGACTTGTTTTCTTGCCCCTCATTATGAGTATCGGCCCGGCGCTGTTATTGATCACCCAGCTAATGAATAGCATTAGCATCGTATCGGCCGAGCAGTTTAGCAAGTTAGCGTGGGCGTCCTGAGGGCGGGCACTTGACAGCAGTGCGTGACGATGGCCCAGAAGTACAGAGGCAAAAGTTTATGAACTGCATGTTACTTGCAGTATGGTGCGGTGACTAAGCAGCCGCATACCTCAGGGATATGGGTTTGATTCCCACCCCCAAGTCTGTGTGCTGCTTGTTTGCTCTCTCTGGGTTTCAGTCCTGAATATGCAGTTAAGTCAGTGTAGACTAGCAGCCCATCTAGTTTATTTCCTGGCATAGGTTCTGCCTGGATTACAGTGATTCATTTAACAGACACGTGTATCCAGAGTGATGCACAGTTGGTAAAGCAGGGTCATCCAGTCTCCGCATCTGCTGGGGTTAAGGACCAATGGTGAAATCACCTTACTAACTCTGGAACCAGACACCTTCTGATCACATGCAGAGCATACTAACCTATGGAGGCACACGTCAGGCCACTGACCAGTGATGTCATTCTCAACTCTGTATAAACCATTTGGTGTTCGCAGTGATGACATCATGGTCCGTGTGGGTCTTTTCACCCCCCCCCACCCTGCCCCCCTACTTCAGGGCCCAAGCAGGAGACAGTCTACGACTTCTGGCGCATGGTGTGGCAGGAGAACTGCTTCAGCATCGTCATGATCACCAAGCTGGTGGAGGTGGGGCGGGTAAGTGGTGTCCCCCAGAACCCTAACTCACCCTCCCGGGATCCCACTGCTGTGGGATTTACAGGCTCGAACCCGCATCACTGCCACTTGTTGCTGAATTGCTGATTTACTGCTGTCATGCGATGCGTTCTTGTATGTAACTGGACGTCTGGACGGTCATTTCAGCCATGGGGGAACAAAGTGGTTCCCTTTGTCTTGCTCAGAGATGAGGTTTGTGTCACACATACTTATATAAGGAATTAGACTGACAGGGTTCCTATGCTGTAAGTATGGAACTTGATTTTAGTGTTTTCCAAGTCTGAATAAGAATGGAAAGAAAACTTAGAAATATTGCCCTACTATGGAACAAATTGTCTTACCATGTAGTCTAAAAAAAACAATATGAATATACTTATTAATGCTTTTGATAAAATCACCGATGTGAGCTGGTTGTCAACATCAGAATGTGCACAGGGTGTACACTGAAGAGCAACGTTCCCATGCAAAGGAGGGGGCGGTGTATCTGCGGGGTGTACGCTTGATTAATCCCCAGCAAGAAATATCAGTGTGGTCTACTTTGCAATTTACTGCACTCACAATGGGGAAATGCACATTTTCACCTGCTTGCCTTGTCACTCCCAAATATTATAACCGGTTGGCTCAACGTGGGTGAAAAAATGTTTATAAGGTTCAATAAGCGTTAACTTTGTGCTGTAATTGTCTGAGTTTGGGGTGGGAGAAGATGTGCAAACTTTTAATTAGCCATTTTGCAGGAAATTGGTTTTGAAGCCGTCGCTTTTGTAGGCCCTGCTTAGGTCTGGTAAACACTGGCGGGCTGTCAGATAAGTTTCAGCCTGGCAGAGACAGACAGAGGAGCGTTTATTGTAAGATGCACCGGGGATTAAACCACGCTGCCTGGAATGCCTGCTAGCGTTTTATTAAATGTGCCCATTGCTTTCAGCAACTGCCATAAATGTTTAAATAGGAAAACAGCGCACAGCTGCGGAAGGCAGCCAGAAAAGAGTCATTTTAGTCCAGGTGTTGAAAACGCTAGTTTCAGATTCCCAGGGTGCCTTATGCAACGAAGAGACCTGCCTGTTCTTTTAGCAAGCAGCTCACACCTGGAACTGCAGGTGAGGTCTGTTCCTGCCCAGATAATTGCATCAATTAAATAATCAATTATGAGATCAGGTCCTGTGCAATTCATGCTGCTCCATCGCTGTCACCGGGTGAAACTCATTGTAATTGCAAATGTAATTGTGAGTGTAACTGTAGGCCTGTGTCATTGTGGCAGGTAAAATGCTGTAAGTACTGGCCGGACGACAGCGACATGTACGGCGACATCAAGATCACGCTGCTGAAGACGGAGACACTGGCAGAGTACACCGTCCGCACCTTCGCCCTGGAGCGGGTGAGCTGCCACCCAGACGTGACTTCTGACAGCGCGCTGGCAGGCCTGGGCCACCCAGTCCTCTCGAGGGCCCTTGTTCTCTCTGCAGAATGTACCTGAGATGTTTAGGTAGTGTTTTCTGAGAGACTTCCTGGCCCATGGCGCCACTTGTGACCCATTCGCTAATCTTTCAGGTGGTTTTGCGTATATCACTTCCTGGAATATTCATCAACAGCAAGCGTCTTTGTGATGAAGGGAGATCAGTGTTGGGGAAGTTACTCACAAAAGTAATGCATTAAAGACAGAGGTGGAAAATTCAGGTCCAGAGAGTACATATCCAGACCAAGGTTTTGTTTCAGTCAACCACTTGAGTATAATGAGTCACAGTCACAGAATACTCAACTGGTTGGTTGAAACAAAACCTTGATCTGGATTTGTACTTTCTGGAGTTGAACCTTCCACTTCTCTCTGTAATGGATTACTCACTGCACCACCAGTCTTCCACAGGTTTCAGTGTGGTCACGTTCAGTAAGGTCCCTCTTGAATCCCCCGTGGGGGGGGGGGGGGGGGGGGGGGGGGGGGGGGGGGGGGGGGGGGGGGGGGGGGGGGGGGGG
>JAODKC010000137.1:27234231-27246599 GCA_026777985.1 Mormyrops attenuatus | reverse complement strand
GTATATCTCAGTGTGCATGTGTTAGTAACAGCGTGTATAAATTAGTGTGTCTTAGTGACAGCGTGTATATCTCAGTGAGAATGTGTTAGTAACAGCGTGTATAAATTAGTGTGTCTTAGTGACAGCGTGTATATCTCAGTGTGCATGTGTTAGTAACAGCGTGTATAAATTAGTGTGTCTTAGTGACAGCGTGTATATCTCAGTGTGCATGTGTTAGTGACACCGTGTATAAATTAGTGTGTCTTAGTGACAGCGTGTATATCTCAGTGTGCATGTGTTAGTGACACCGTGTATATCTCAGTGGACAGACAGCCCAGGAGGTATTGTGGTTAAGGACCTTGCTCAGGGGCCCAGTGGTGACATCACGCTACCGCCCATAGGATCTAAACCAGCAACCTTCCCATCACAAGCACAGCATGCTTACCCTCTGAGCCACACACCACATGCAGTTTGTTTGTGGCACTGGGTGGATGCTATAAAGTGAATATACTTTATGCATATTAAGGAATGTCTGTATTTAATCATAGTTTGGTTGTGAACAACATTTTCGTTAGTGTCTGTGTTATTGACTAGCCTGATGGGCCAATGACAGTCCAAGCAACACCTGTTATCTTGTCTGCCTTTTTCCTCTAGTCCTCAAAGCCCCCACCTTTAGAAAGCCAGGGAACAGTTGGAGGGTTCCCAGTCGCTGGAACACCACGGGCCAATCCCCCTCACCCACATGCCCTCTGGTCTGGAGGTGTGTTTCTTGGGCGTTCTCTACCTTTATCTTACTCAGCGCAGCCATGCAGGCTGTGCTGCGATGTTTCCCCAGGTAGGTGGTGATGCCTCCCAGTACAGACGCACAGCCAGGAGCAGAGACTGTCCTGCTCCTTATCGCCCTCACCCACCGCCCCGCTGGGGCAAAGGGAGGCCCGCACAGCCAGCACTGGCCCCAGTATCCATGCACACACTCACATTCACTCCCGTTATCTGCTGGGTCCAGCCCTTAATTGACTCTGCCTGGGCCTGGTTCGTGTGCAGATCTGCTGGCCCGGTTCGCCTGTTGCACATGGACGAGCAGAATTTAATGCCTCTGTCATAAAACCCCTATTTGCATAACAGAGGAAGAGACGGGCTTACAAACTGGCACAATTGCCGGGTGCTGCCATCCAAACAAATTAAGGGCTTTTGATAAGCAGGGACGTTTTAGACCAGTTCTCTGCTTCCTGTTTGGACTGCCACACCAACATCTGCTGGACAATAAACTGCTCTGGTGCGTCGATCACAAAATCATTCCCATACTGATATAGATTGAATAAAGTTTTATTGTCGTTCAAGTTATAGTTTTTTAAATGAGAAAATAAAGCAGGACATTCAGAAAACAATTCTCGCAGACCATTTGTCAGTTTTATTGCATGAATTTCCTTGTTTGTCAGGGTGGGTGTGAGACAAATACTGCCTATATATTGTACATTATAATAATTCCTGATATTAAGTTAATGGCTTCAGTGGATCAGTGCTTGTCATTGTTCTGCTACTGTACATACATCACTTTGAGGGCAAAATAAAGACAACATATAGTCAGTTAAGCCAGGAGCTGTGGAATAAGGCAGGGGATCCCCCTGAGGACTCCTGTGATTTCTGACGAGTTAGATATACTTAATACATGCCCCCTCGAACCCTGCTTTAATTCTGATTCTGCTGCAGAAGCTGGTATCACCAACCTCAGAGGATGTTCCTGTTTTGTGTATCAGCTCATTCTCTCAGAAATTTGACTGTACGGACATTCCTGCCATAACGCGACAGATGTCTCGTCATAAAACCTCACATTAGGCAAAATCGTGCAATAAAAATAACCAGACTTATGGCGAAAAAGGGGCTTTGGGGGGGACCACTGAAACCTAACCACACTATTAACCATTACCTTCAAAATACTTTGTACAAGATTTAGCTTTTCTTTGAGTATTAAAGCTTTTCTTATTTTCATATATTTATTTATATTATATTATATTTATATTAACACCTGATATTTTACCAACACTCTTTCCAGTAGCTCTGTTCACTCATATTTACAGTAATTGAAGAGACTGAAACTGAAGAGATCAGAAATTATTAGGGTGTATATCTCTCTTTCTCAGACGGTACAACATGGTCTACAAACAGAGACATAATTAAGATATAATTAAGTGTCTGATTGTATATGATTTAGAATATGCATGAACAAGTAAAAGCATTGCATTTTTTTATTATTTTGCACTGTAAGAGCCATCTTACAGGACTTCATGTTACTGAAGTTGGATAAGATCAATGAGTGAAGTAGAATAAGATCATATTACAGTAATATGCAGTAAAAGTGATGCGACGGGTGTATCGATTTGGGACAGCTTAGGGTTTTTAGCAGATTTCCTTCTAAATTTGAGCTGGATTGGAGGTTTTTCAATCGATGCAGCTGTAATACAGACACTTTCCGAATGAGTTTTTGTTACGCCTTTCCTAAACAACCGATGTGAGTGAAATGATCTGAGTATTAAGTATCTTTCTCCTCAGACCCATGTTGTGCTAAGCTACGCAAAACTAGCACGTCGCGGATGAAATTGCATATAAGCCAATAAGAGAGCGTTGTGCTGACATCTTTCTCCTTTTTAGCAACTGCTAAATATATGCAGTACATATGTCAGCATTCCTGGGTGGCACTGACGTTGAAGTGGTACACTGCTAGTGGCAAATAAGGGCTGACATTGGTAGGGACTGAATGCTTAATTCGCTCTTCTGGTGGACGGATATGGTTGTGAAAATGAATTACTTGGGAACACTGCTGTGATCTGATTAACACTGATCTCTGCGGATTGGTGCGAAGTGTTTACCAAGTAGCACTATGAAATACAATTGCTCATTTCAGAGACCCAGAAAAAAACATAAAGATTGGAATATACTGTAACTGTTTCCCGTAAGTGTAATCATACTTCTTAGGGATAATCACATCAACGATGATAAGTCTGTATGCAAAATTCTAAGACCTTCATGAAAGTGATCTCTGCACGTTAAGAAAAGCCATAAAACTAATACATTTTGATAAGTGATATTTAAAATAGATGTAATTATGTAAATATTCCTAGTTGCCATAACAATCCCAAGACAGCCTTCTGACAGACTAAAGCGTGCCAAATAAATCCCGTTTCACCTTAGTGTATGTTCTCAGTGCGGGGACAAATTACTGCGGAATGTCAACACCATTGTTATATGTAGATTATTTGTTCAGCTAGAGACAAATATAGTAGGGTGTAGTCTATTTTCACAGCTGCAGACTTGGGTGCTGCATGTTTTGGGCCCAGTGGTTGATTCCGTTCAGATGCTGTGGGCTCATGGCTGAATTGCAGTAAAGATTGCATAAACATGTTGGTTACGTTTGGCACTTTAGTTCCTGCAGCCCGAATGTTTATCAATTTAGAGTTTATCAGTACTGCATAGGCTTCCACTGTGGGATTATGTATTATTGGTAGAGACTAAATAACATTATGGCCATTGTATCAATTATATGATGTGGATAGAAAGTTCTTCAAGCAACAGTTGTAAAGGATTTTCACTGATAGGACCTCAACCCTAGTGATTGTCCTACTTCAGAGCCTCTGTGCTCTGCATATCCTGACTCAGGCAGAGTGACCCCCAAGTAACAATGGAAGCAGCAGCAATATTCCTGTGGGGGGAGATGGATGAAGGCACCTAGGGGGATGTGATGGGAGCACCTTGTTCATCCCCTGTCCTTCCTCCATCGCAAACTGTCGTCTCTGTCTCTCATAGAGAAGGACGAACCCCCTGTTCTCTATGGGACCCAACCAGCCTCTCCGACTTTTCTGTCCATGGATGGCGGGTGGCCTTTTTGTTCGTGGGACTCCTGATCTACAGTAAATGTCATGTGGCGAGTCAGGTCAGGAGGGGCTTCACAGCCTAACGGCTGAGCTTTAGAGCCTGTCCTTCTTGTCTCTGTGCTGGTGCCTGCAGGAGAGACCATTTCCTGCACTCTGATACATTCGGCAAACAATCAGCATGAGAGTGATGCAGCCTTTTATTGTTTCCCGGGCAGAGCCGACTGAGGCTGACACAGACCAAAATACAAAATCCTTAATTTGACCAGATTGTTATTTAGGTCAGTACCCCACAAGGCTAGGTCAAACAGCTCCAAAAATCATCTTGGGTCAAGACCTTCACCTTTGCTGGCTGTTTACATTAAATCATCAAATCAACCAATCATGTTTGGTTTAGCATAACCGATTTCCACAAGTGGGCTGCCACAAGGGTCTTCAGAGCAGATTTTCTAGACATAAAATTTATAATATATACAAAAGATGAAACCTTTCGGAGTTTGTGTCTGAAAACTCATTCACTAATGGCGGTCTGTCTTGAAGGTGCCCTCAGCCTTCTGATCACAGGCGCACAGGATTAGCCCACTGAGCCACATGCTGCCCCCAAGACATTTGGCAGCGGTGGGATGAGGGACCAGAGTGTGATTTCAGCCTTTAGGCCACTTTGGCCTGGTGCGGGGCCGGTGACCCAGCCTGATGAGGGGCCGCTGGCATCAGGGACTCCGCCTGCGTGGTACCCAAGGCCTGGTGCGGGGCCGGTGACCCAGCCTGATCAGGGGCCGCTGGCATCAGGGACTCCGCCTGCATGGTACCCAAGGCCTGGTGCGGGACCGGTGACCCAGCCTGATCAGGGGCCGCTGGCATCAGGGACTCCGCCTGCGTGGTACCCAAGGCCTGGTGTGGGACCGGTGACCCAGCTTGATGAGGGACCACTGGCATCAGGGACTCCGCCTGCATGGTACCCAAGGCCTGGTGTGGAGCTAGGGACATGAAAATGAACTCTTTAATATTTGATTTTACAGGTTATGCTAAATGGTTGTCTGTAACGGGAAACCCCTCTGTAAATGCCTTCAGAGATTGCCAGACAGTAATAATTCATAAGTGTATTTTCTTGCACCTCCCCCCTGACTTTCGCTGCCCCCTTTTTCTACAGAGTGAAACCAGGAGAGGAAGGTCAGCTCTGGAAAAATGCACCTAATGAGTAGAAAATAACAAGTTTGATCTCTCACTATTTCCACCTTACAACCCCTGTGATCTTCTCTCTCTGTCACAGTCTTGTTTCGGTTGAACTTCTTTGTTTCTCGCATCATTCATGCTAGTTAAAGCTGTCTCATGTGGTGTGTAGCTGTGTGTCACAATGCTAACACTTACCATTGTGTGTCTATTCAAACAAGGTCTTTCATCGTGTCGACAAGACGTAAATAATGAAGTCGGTAATTATTTTTCAGTTATTTGTTTTTGTACATGCCTAGATGCATTTTGCACTGATTGATTATCAACAGACTTAAGAATGATGGCAAAGCAACATGCTAATGAGACTTTATCACAAATATTCATTAAATTCATTTGAATATAACTGGGAACAGTTTCAAATGTCATTTTAATTAGATTTATGCGAGAAAAAAAAAAGTCATAAGGGATTCTCTTGGCGGATTTCCAGAAGATTCCAATGAGGGGCCGAGTGCAGCACATTCAGACATGAAGAACACCTTGTCAACATTCAAAGGAAGGAAGCCCTGATCCAGTGGGCCGCCTTATGTACCCTCCGAGGACTCAGCCCAACTGCTGTTCCAGTTATCTCTCATGTAACATAATTTAACACCGCCGCAAAAACCAATGGGGTGTGCGGTTTAACACATTCAAATTTGTTTCCTCGTTCTCTGTGTGCAGGAAAAAAAAATTGTGACGCATCTGAAGACGTGAAATGGTATCAAAAGACTACATCTGGAAGACACTAAGCATCCAATTACTGAGAGGAAAAAATAACTAGTCTGCGAAGAAAGGGGGAAATCACTCCATCTATCTATTTTGAAACAGGAGCTTGTTTGATGCACCCACAACCATGTTCCAAAGGGAAGGTAATCTTCTCTTTGCTCTGGCTCAGAATTCTCTACTGATTCACAGCACAAAGGTGTAGTTTTATTCATCACAGAGACCGTTCCAAAATCCTAGAGTTCGATGAGTTGTAGAGATATGTCACAGGAGGACTCCATTCTTTTCCTGTAATTATATCCTTTGTCTGAGCTTTCCGCAGAAGAAGATAAAAAGAAATTGAAGGAAAGATTTATAATCAGGAATGCGTTATACAGTCTTTCATCTGTCACCATGGAACCATGCATTTTGCTTTCAAAGAGACGCGGCCATATTAGTTTTCCGCTCCATTTTGATGTACTCCCAGCCAGCTGGTGCACTGTTTGCCTGATTAGCCTGCCCAAACACTGCTCTAACTTACCGTTAATTCACTGCTGTTCCGGGAACTTAATCTCTCTCTTCATGGTTCTCTTACATAAGTTAGAACAGCAAATCTGGTTCCCCATGCCTTCTGAGCCACAGAGCTGAGGATACATTGAATGTCTCTTCTGTAACAGTGTAGAGTTTCTTTGCACCAGATGAATCAGTAAATCATTATCCAGTGTTACGGTGCCAGAGCATCAAGGATGCTCCTCAGAAATGTAGGGCGGATGTGATATATGACTGTATTCTTAGTCTGTGACCGTGGAAACCGCACTGACTTCAGGATATTCCTCAATGAGTTACCCGCAGCTGAACAATGGCTGCCATTGTGGACAGACAGTCTGTGTTTTTCAAAGCATGGTGATGAATTTGGCATTTTGAGCTCCTGCTCCAAAAAAACGGTAAACAAACCCAGGTAAGTATGGGCTTATTCCTTTGTATAGCCCTGCTATGTATTATTTTATGCCAATAATGGGGTAGTACTGCGATTTCCCAAATACTCAAACTGCTACAAGGAAATTGTCACGGCCACACAGGCGGGGCCGAACACCAGCCGCCGATCACCACCTGATCGACCGGCTATTTAACCCCGTTCCTCCCGACAGGCAGTGCGAAGTATTGTTGCCATTCTTGTGATGTGCCACACCAAGCGATTTCTCTGTCTCTTGTCTTCCCGGTTCATCTTGCCTGTTGTGTCCTGCCCGATCGCCTGCCTGTCATCTGTGTTCTCCTCACCCATCGTGCCTGCCTCGACTCCCCGTCGGACCCATGTGCCCTGCCATCCTTCCCTGCCATTCCCTGCTCCCTCGTTGGCTCTCCTCCTCCCTCCCCAGATCCCCGTCTCGTCCACCTGTTCCGGATTGATCTTCACGGTTTCACCCCTACCTGGCTTACGACTACAATCTAGTACGTCCCCCTTGGTTTCTGCAGAAATAAAAGCACTTGCCTCCGGATTTCGGGGTCTGCCTCCTCTTTGCTCGGCCAGCCTGACAGAATACTTCGCCTTAGCAAGATGGACCGCGTGGAGAACCAGCGCCTTCAACAACAGGTGGATCACCTTACCTCCCTGGTGTCACAACTCACTGACCAAAAGGCAAGTCAAGCGCCGCTTCCTGATTCTCCGCCCCGCTCGGCTTTCTTTGTTCCTGTTGCGCTGCCAGACAAATATGACGGTAATCCCGACCAATGCAGAGCTTTCCTAATGCAATGCGGGCTCTATATAGAAGAACACCCTGAGCGATTCCCGGAGGAAACCTCTCGCATTAGGTTTGTTATCTCGCTGCTGACCGGGAGAGCCCATGATTGGGCGACAGCCCTTTGGATGGATGAAAGTCCCCTGCTTGACTCTGGATTTCCAAGCGGCGTTCAAAGAATTGTTTGATCACCCCGCCGTGGGACGCAGTCTGGGGCAACGTTTGGTGGACCTCAGACAAGGGACGAAGACCATCGCGGACTTCTCCCTCAAGTTCCAGACCCTCGCTGCCGGACTGCGCTGGCCGGAGGACTGCCTTCGCATCCTTTACCGTCAAACGCTCAATGTAATGTTCCCCGGGTCGAGGGTTGGTTCCAGGACATCCAGAGAGTTTGGCATCTGGCCCGGCGGGCCCTCCTTTCCCACTCGACCCGTGTCAGAGCCCAAGTGGATCGTCGTCGGCAGCCGGGCCCCACCTATGGGGTAGGGCAGAGAGTATGGCTCTCTACGCGGAACTTAAAACTGCCCTCCCGTCGTAAGCTCTCCACTCGGTTCATTGGGCTGTTCCGCATTCTTCGCCGAGTCGGGCCCACTTCTTATCGCCTTCAACTCCCCAGCCTGTACTGTATATGCCCCACCTTCCACGTGTCTCTTCTGAAGCCTGTCCGTTACAGCACCTCGCATTCCCCATCGACGCTGGTGCCTCCTCCCTCGACAACTCTTTCCAATGGGTTGGCAGCATACATGATTTGTGCCCTTCTCGACTCCCGATGCCGGGCCGGCCGCCTGCAATACCTGGTCGATTGGGAGGGATTCGGGCCAGATGACCTGTCCTGGGTGCCCACTGCAGACGTCCTCAACCCCTCTCTCATCTCGGACTTTCACGCCGCTCACCCCTCCAAGCCGGCGCAGCGACCATGGGGCCGTCCCCGCCGTCTTCAGCCTCCGGGAGGCGGCTGTCAAGGGGGGGGCACTGTCACGCCCACACAGGCGGGGCTGAACACCAGCCGCCGATCACCACCTGATCGGCTGGCTACTTAAGCCCGTTCCTCCCGACAGGCAGTGCGAAGTATTGTTGCCATTCTTGTGATGTGCCACACCGAGCGATTTCTCTGTCTCTTGTCTTCCCGGTTCACCTTGCCTGTTGTGTCCTGCCCGATCGCCTGCCTGTCATCTCTGTTCTCCTCACCCATCATGCCTGCCTCGTCTCCCCGTCGGACCCGTGTGTTTCTCCTGCCATCCTTCCCTACCATTCCCTGCTCCTTCGTCGGCTCTCCTCCTCCCTCCCCGGATCCCCGTCTCGTCCACCTGTTCCGGACTGATCTTCGCGGCTTCCGACCCCTGCCTGGCTTACGACTACGATCTAGCATGTCCCCTTTCGTTTCTGTTCAACCCGACTGCAGAAATAAAAGCACTTGTCTCTGCATTTCGGGGTCTGCCTCCTCTTTGCTCGGCCAGCCTGACAGAAATATCCATCAGTGTAAAGAAACAGTATCTTCCAACGATCTTTGTAACTCGATTTGAGCTCAGTCAAATCTGTGCTTCTCTTTGAATTGTAACCACAGTGGAAGAACCAATGCAACATTATGTTTAAGATTCCCAATATCTACAGGTGAGCTCATGAGATCATGGGTTCGAATCCCACCTCTGGCACTATCATCATTGGGTCCCTGAGCAAGACCCTTAACCCCACCTTGCTCCAGGGGGACTGTCCCTGAATTTAGAAAAATGTAAGTCGCTCTGGATAAGAGTGTCCACTAAATGCTGTAAATGTAAATATGAGCTGACCCAGTGACCTTCTGCCTATGTGCAATGTTAAAAATGCCGCAAATGAATTGACCAGTTGGACAGTTGGCGTGGTCATGATATTGACTTCCTTATTCCTGGAACGAAAACCCAATCCTCAATAAACTCACCCTAATAAAGTCAAATCTCTGACCTTCAAGTGAAGTGGGATCCAGCAGTAAGCGTCTCCATGGAAGCAGTGATGCATCACCTGCAATGTCCTCTGGAGGAGCTTCGGGGGGAAATGAGTTGATCACATACGCACGTCGCTCTTCATTCCAGCAGTCACTCAGATTCAATGCAGCGAGCAAAGCCTCATAAGAAAGGCATTTAAGAATTAATCAATGGCGTAAATATATGAATCAATATTTAATTTGATGTTTCACAAGTGGCCACTTGAGTGGCTCTCAAGCTCATGCTGAGTTGTCTTCAGGAATATTCTCCCACCTTAGACTGATACTTCCGTTGTTGCATCTGTGCCATGGTCAAAAATTGTAAGATGATGATTCCCGCTTAAAGCTGCTTATATCAAAACCACCCAGTACTGAGTGGCTAAGCCTCCCCCCCCGTCTGCAACGTTTGTGAGATCAAAATGCATCTTCGCAGCTGAACATCTGTTCTGCCAAACCTCATTAATGGTGTGTGATCAGTCAGGCTCCCATGTGACACGTTTACCGAAGGCCTGGAAGAGGACAGCACACACGCAGACAGAGACACACACACACACACA
Source organism: Mormyrops attenuatus (assembly GCA_026777985.1). NCBI lineage: Eukaryota > Metazoa > Chordata > Actinopteri > Osteoglossiformes > Mormyridae > Mormyrops > Mormyrops attenuatus. Next base: position 27,236,596 of record JAODKC010000137.1, on the reverse strand, counting down.
CACACACAAACACACACTCAGTTCACAGGACATTGGGACCCTGACAAATTGCATTTGCAAAAGCGTGAGCCGTTTATCAACTGCTTCATGCAGAGAAGGGCTTTTAATGAAGGTTTAAAAGTAAAGTTGCTCACAAGTAACAATACCTTGAAACTATTCACATTACTCGCTGGGCACGAATCTGACAATCGCAGCTCTTCCCTTAGAAGACGGCACAGAAGGTCAGTAATATAAGTCTCCGAGCATCAATATGTCTTAATCACAGATGTTTCATTTTATGTGTTCCGTGACTTACCGGTCAGTGCAAAGAGTAAGTATATTAGCCAATGAAGAGCCCTGACACAGGTTTGTGATTAGGAAATGGAACATTTATATGAGGTACAATACATGCCTGATTAATGTAATACAAGCAGAAATGAAATAAAGATAATAGAATATAATTCATACATTTACATATTTAAAGGACTGACTCACCAATAAATACAGGAAATAAAGAATGAGTCGGGAAAGGCTGGTGTGTAATTTATGAAAGCGTGCCGTTGGTGCATATGTCTGCGACACCATAAATCTATCAGTTTTCCATAATCACTCGATGCAGCATCACAGTGAGCCTGGAGCAAATCCTGAGAAGCACAGGTGAATATGCACACACATGGGGTACCAGCACACAGAGTCCACACACACAGAGCTGGGAATCAAACCCACAGCCATACACCCCGTTTCCACCAACGTGGGGCCAGAACCGGTGCCAGAGCCAGTGCCGGGCTTTTTCCCAGTCTGGAACCAGTGTGAGGCTTCGCTAACAGCTGAGCCACCACATCCCCACAGGTGAGGTAAACAGACTGTTTAAACTGGCTAGCAGATGTCATCGCAGCTCAGACAGTGAGCCCATTTTCAGAGGTTCTCAGTTTCTTTGCATTTATGTTTGTTGTTGGCAAGCAAGTAGTAGGAGCTCACGGGATGAGCGGATTCTGCTGCTCAGTTATGTAACGTCACAATTTTGGTGATTTAGGGAAAGAATTTATTTATTTTTAAATAAGATGAAAGGTTTTAGTATTTGAATAGAATGATATGACAAGCTCCAATTTTCTGCGCATAATTCTAAGGCGCTGTTTTTTTGCACTGTATCTTGGAAGAGTGATGACAGAGGATGGCAGAAGCTGCTGTAATTATGCAGCTGCTTTTTCTGGAAAGGAGCTAGTGGGGCTGCACACTGCCGCTTTATTCTAGGCTGACTAACGGCTTCTGCTTTGTTATTGTCCTTATGTGCACACGCTTGGAATTTCCTTCTGCATCTGTGGCCAGAGGGAGCAGCATTCTCCTTGAATTCTGATGCTCCAAGGAGAAGACAGATGTATTGATAATCCTGAAGGGTTACGCCTGGGTTCGGCACACTTTTCATTAGCTGGAGTGAACGGGGCCACCCTGCTGACCGTCCTCATGAAAAGATGCAGATTTTTAGCTGGATCAGCTGTCACTTCTGCTGCATGCTGGTTGGACATGTAACTGCGAATCACGCCAAGCCCTGACTGTCCGAACGGCAGCAGTTTAATAGGCATCACACAGCATTACAGGCAGACGCTACGGTTGTAATTGCCAGAGAAATTATGGCTCTATTCAACATCGGCTATGTCACTATCCTATTATAGAGCACCGAAGAACAATTATGGAGGAAGAGAGTGAGGTTTACCTCCTTTAGTGCCTTTTACTGTAAATTAAATTAGAGAATTCAATTAATGTTCCAGCCATAGGAGCCATATCTCCTAGATGACTGCCTTAGCACCAACGATGAAAGCTGAAGGAAAGCCGGGTGAGGAGCCGGCGCGGTTCTGTGGAACAGGAACCACGAGGACGGGACTCTTGTGGCCAGGGGCGGATCAGCCTGCCATCCGCGGTGCCCAGATGGGCCGTCAAACTGAAGCTAGCCTGAAAATAAAATCCGGCAGATCACTGCTGTGATCAGTGGCGCCCCCATCTGTACGGCAAATATGCACACTGCATACCCTAGCAGTACCACAAGAGGGGCAGTGCTTCTTAAACGCGACTTTGAGCTTGTTTTTCTGTAAAATCGTTGCAGGACAATGGCAAACTCAACCTTTGGGTATCTTAGACCCCGCAAAAACCATAAACCCCTTTCGACTTCATTCTCCAATTATTTCGGGTTTAATTATTTAGAAATATTTCAGAATCAGAGTCAGAATAGAGTTTATTGCGAAGTACGCTCACACATAAAATGAATTTGCTAATAAGGTGGTTTATATATAATTAATCACAGGGTTGCTGTGGAATAATTTCGATTAATCACGATTAAATATCATTCATTTTTAATCTATTTAAGGTACCTCAGTTTAAATGGTCTTTATCT
>JAODKC010000137.1:27221698-27233361 GCA_026777985.1 Mormyrops attenuatus | reverse complement strand
ACACACACATAAGATTATGTACAGGTACTAATATAAGTAGTCAGAGAAAGAGAAATATGATACAGCAGTGGAAATATATATTAGGCTATAACCAAAATATTATGACTTTATTCTCGAAATCCATTAGTCAATTATTTTATTTTTATCAATGCCCTAAAACGCCATCATAGATCTAAAAGTAAGTGTGTTTATAATTCTTCCCAACTCTAATATTAAAAAAGACAAAATGATGCCCAACTTGCTTTATATGCCTACATTTTATTTTAACTGACCAGCCTGCATATTAGCGGAAAGTCATTAAAATATTTTTGTTTGACTGTGGGCCTGTCAGCCTACACATCACAGGAGTGCGTACCATGAACGAGAATTTTACGGGTGCCCCAGGCTGTGACTAACAGGGCGAGGCAGGGTGCAGGCGAGGCAGGGTGAGATGGGGTACAGGCGAAGCAGGGCGAGGCGGGGTACAGGCAAGGCGGGGGTACAGGCGAGACAGGGTGAGGCGGGGTTCTGGCGAGGCAGAGGCGGGACAAAGGCTTTTATCCTGTCCAGTCGTACCCGGTCCCCCAGCAGCCACCAGCCTGAGGTCATTGCCCCCTTCAAGTCCATTTGGCTCTATGGGCCATTGAATACAGAATATCCCCCACATTCCCATTCTTAATTTTAGCTACCCAGCATTCAGTTTGTGATTTCTATGGTTTATGGGCAGCACATTCAAAGATGAACAGTAACAGCACGTGGTCACAGTCACCCATGACTTAGGCCTGTTATGGTACTCCACATGTGCATGATCCACCTTTAATAAGAAACCTCCTCCTCTTTAGTACCTCCAGTACCCACCCCCACCACCCCACCCCCGCTCTTTCCTAATTATCACCTCAGCTTGACTTTGTCAGCTTGACTGACAGGAAGTGGGCCCCTGCCTTACCAGGCATGAGAGAGTGCAACAGGAGGTGAGATGGTGGAGAAATTGAGGGGGGGCTTCACAGAAATGGCCAGTCCAAGGCCTGCGAGGACTGCGGAAACGGTAAAAGCTTCGGACATTGTGGACAATGCCGGTTGGCGATTATCTCCCACATTTCAGTCTGGGTTACTTTTTATGGCTAGGCCACCGCACTTTATTGCTGTTTATCAGAGGTGCTAAAGTGTCTCTCAGAAATGGTCTATTGCCTGCACCTCCCCACTGTTCACAGGGCAGGGAATCTAATTCCGATTCTGCCCACAGTAAATCTGTTTCTGTCAGCCCTGCTGCTCAAAGCTCTCAAAAACCCTCCCATCATTTCCACACGTTTCATCCTGAGCTAAGGCAGCTATAATGTGACTCACTGAATTCACCGCACTTCATAAATTCAGCTGTTGTGCCTCCTCTGTCTCACTTGCATCGGATTGAACCTCAGAGTGGGAACACGACACCCCCAGAAACAACCTATCAAGCACTCCAGTGTTTGGTGCTCGATCACCTTGGGTGGAACATCTTTGACACCTGACAGGTGACAACTGAAATCTATCCCTGGGATGGCGTAAAGCTGAACGTCAGCATGACCACAGGTAGTCTGCCCTTCGTTGGTTAGCGGAGCTCCTGTATGTTGAAGCTAAGCCAGGTGAAGACCATGCAAGCCCTCCATGCTATTATGTAAATTAGGCCTTTACAGTATAAAATCAACAGAAGCAGGTTTGCAGGAGTTCCAGAAAACTGTTGGGCCAATCAGAAGGCCCGATTCAATCAATTGGCCATTTGTTTTCTTGATCACCTGGAACATCATAGTCTGGGACTCTTGTTCAGTGCCACCTGCTTGTTCCTTTGAACCTTCTTATTCTTGTACCAATTTTGGCTCCCTCTCTCCAACACACAGAATCACAGCACTTATAATGAGGTTGGGATTCGAGATGCAGGCAGCCTGGTCATCGGCAGAGGTTTCCCACCCGACCCCCATTAACCCCTCGGAATGTCCTGAGTGGCAGCAGACATGGCAGTGGGCTCTCATTTTGTGCTGGAACCCTGTACTGCACCCCATCCCATAAGGAATTGGTAAGTGGGCGATCTGACCTGAGATGAATCCCATCAGTCTGAACACTATACGGTGTGGAAAAAAATGCCAAAATAAGAATATAGACATTTCCTTTGTTGGCTGTTTCATAACCCATAAATTACTGTTCAAAGAGAAGAATGTACAGTATAGTCAGCTTCTCGGTTATAATTGTAAACCGTTATTGTTATGTCCATTCACAGAACCACTTATCACAGGGAGTCTGTCCCAGTGAGTCCAGGGCATGAGTAGCAGGAGATCCTGCGTGACTCCTTAGGGATTCAGAAATCACAGGCCTGGATGTGTGAATGCTACCCACAGACCCACCCTGCTGACCTCGTCAAATATAATACATGCACACATATTTTAAATATTTCTACTAATTGGGTGTCCCAGCTCCCCGTACTGCTTGATGTTCTCTCTCACCAAAGCCATTTTTCCTGAATAATACTGTGCCCTTGACTGACCCCAGACCCCGACCAGGATAAGATGCAAGGATTTCTTGAGTGAGGCTTAAACAATCATGTTCAGTGGTGCTGTTACATCATGTTTCTGCTGGCCTACTAATAGGGAGTAAGGCACCAGCAGAGCTCCTGGGCAGAAACGTCAGGGTAAGGCATCTGCAAGACTGCCATGCTCTCTCTCTCTCTTTCAGCCTTCCTTCACTCTGACTACTCTCACCCTGAAGGAATTTTCACCTGTAAACCCCAGCATTGGCAAATTATACTCCAGGCCGTTCATTTGCAGAAGAGAGGGAAATCGGACACTTGGCCATCAATGGGGGATGGTACTGCCCCCCTCCCCATTTTCATTGGCTCTCAGGAATGTCAATCACAGAACACCGATCGCACTATTCCCAGATTCATGTATATGACCCAGCTACAATATTAGTAATCACCAGAACTGCATGAATACACAAGAACATTAGGCATAATTATTGAATAATTTAAGAAAATGTGGTGCTTTTTATTAAGTGCACTTTAAAAACAAAAAAAATGCGAGACAGCTTTCATTTTTCCTCTCTGGATGCCCCCCACCCCCCAAAATACTGCTTCCCACCTGTGCCCCCCTCATGCCCCTCCTCTGAAGGTAATGGAACTGCCACTGGACACTCATGGCTGTTCAGTGTAGCTGTTCCCTGAGAAAAATGGGAAAATGCATCAGATTACTTTATTTAAAACAATAAACTGATACGCAAAAAGCCACTTACAATGGCTAATAGGCTAATGAGCCTGACCTCAGATGGGAAGTGACTGAAACGCAGGTGCAGTCACCAATTAGTCACCCACACGCTCAAACAATTAGCTATTAATCAATTAAACTGAGCATAATGTAATTGATATTAAGATACGGTTCATGCATGAATTGCAATTGAATAATGAATTTTAGGGCTTCTACCAGCAAGCTACATGCCAAACAATTTAATGAAACCCAGCTGATACCACTGCGCTTGTTAAGTTTGCTGTTGATATAACAAGTGATTTTTCACAGCAGTTCTTTGTGCTTGTTGAGTTTTTTCCCCTCTTTATGTTGTGCCCTGCAATTTAACATAGGCAGGATGCTCTAAGCCTGTATCTTGGCAGGGCTGCTTCTCACATCAGTAATGTGGTTCAAAGCAATTAGCCTCATAAAATCCATGCTGTAGTGTCTGAAATCTGTGGTAATATGTCTCCAGTGTGGGCCCGCAACTTCATTTTTGTGTCCTAGAGAATCAAAATGTTAAATTAGGAATAGCAGCAGATAAGCAGTACCTCAGAATGTCTTAAACTTAACATATGTTGTTTCCTGATTTGTTTCTCATCACACAATAATGGGCAAGTTTTATTTTTCTTGTCATTATGGCTTACATTGAACCATTTCTTCATTTGAATTGTGTATATGTTGTGCCACAATGACTTCCATTAAAATGTTAATGAAGTTGATTAAGTTAGCTGTGGATAAGAGATAACATTTTAAGCCACCTATTCATAATATTTACCATGCTTAGAAAGACTGCGTTATTTGAGGCCACAAAGTGTAATGTTATAGTTTACCACCGAGTTAATTTTTATGCCAGGTGCTTTCAAATATGCGTAAGATACAGTAACAAGTTGTATTACTGTCACACCCATATATCAAATTGGAATACAGTATCCTTAATGTGGAAAAATGGAAGCAGGTTTGCATTTTACTGCTTAACCTAAAAATCTTATATTTCTGACAAAGAAGTGGAATGGATTAATTATTAATCTGCTGAAGTGCTAGTATCCTCATAAGGATTCTGACAGATTTAGGGGAACATCTCCGCCATATCCACCAGAACTGTAAGATAAAACTGACAAAAAATAAATGCACGATTTTGGTGCAATTAAAATAATTTAGCGAATTGTTCCAAATCCAGAAGATAGCAATCAAAGCGAGTGAAGTGGAAACGTGCACAATGCGGAAAAAGAATGGGCTGCAGAGGAAGAGAAACTGCTGGGTGAAGACAGGGGTGGCAACCAGAGAACAACATAACAAGGGTAAACTTGCTGGGGAGAGGATGGATATATTTCCTAAGGATTAACATGCTGAACTATTCAGCAGCTTGGCAGAGGTATTTCATAGACTTTCAGTTTTAAGAGAATATAACAGCTATCAGATTAACTAGCATTACTTACAACAGTCAAGGAAGACCTATGTTCATGCAACATTACAAGGATGTAGGTGTAGTCATGGGGAGTATTTTCTTGAAAACTCCACAATCACAGGACCCATGAGAGCATGCAAATGCCACATGTACAGAACCAATGAGAGCACACACCTCCATATGTACAGAACCAATGAGACCACACGCCTCCACATGTACAGAACCTGACAGATCACACAGACTCCACATGTACAGAACCAATGAGAGCACACACCTCCACATGTACACAACCTAACAGATTACACAAATTCCACATGTAAAGAACCAATAAGAGGACACACCTCCACATGTACACAACCTGACAGATCACACAGACTCCAGACAGAACCAGGGAGAGCATGCAAACTCCACATGTACAGAACTAGTGAGTGCACGCACCTCCACATGTACAGGACCAGTGAAAGCACGCACCTCCACATGTACAGAACCAGGGAGAGCATGCAAACTCCACATGTACAGAACCATGGAGAGCATGCAAGCTCCACATGTTCAGAACCATTGAGTGCACGCACCTCCACATGTACAGAACCAGGGAAATCATGTGAACTCCACGTGTACAGAACCCGAGAGATCAGGCAAACTCCACCTGTACAGCTCACATCCCTGAAGGCGTGAGGCTACGGTACTGCCCCCTGAGCCCCTGCAATAGTTCAGCATTTGGTAAGGGCAGTTCATTCACTCAAACCAGTACAGACACTGAAGGGCCCTGAAGTCTTTCGCCCCAAATGCAATGAAAGCAGGAAGGATCATCAGTAGTCATGGTAATAAAGCCCACATGGAAAGCATCTTTTTTTAAACACAACCACTTTCACATGTCAATTTGGTTAGCTATTGTATGTCTGCCAACAGAATAACTACTGTAGGTCTGAAAGAACAGCTAATCAGGACGTACAATTACTTTTACAAAAAAACAGTCAGACGTCAACCCACACTGAAGGACAGGAGCCTATTATTGTAATAGACTGTTAAATGCTGATGTGTTTTTAACCACAGAAATTCAATAGGAATAATGTTAACATTGCATAACATAAACATCAAACGAGGAATATCGGTAAAATAAATAAGGATAAAGTTTAACTGTACTGAATCATACCTCCATAATAACTGTAAGTGCTAAACTTTTCCAATTAGTCCTGACTTCAATCTGCATTTGGCTTTAATTGGTGTTGCACAGAGATACATAACGACAGACCGTTGGATCCACATCATTACCTCATCAAACCAGCTCTACACTCCACACTGACATCAAAAGCATGTCTGGTGTTGATATGACTAATGCCACCAAACTGAGATTTTATGATGACTTTATGACTGTTTCAGGTGAATGGACACTGAAGACCACACCACATTACTGTCCGGGAATATCAAAGCTGCATTTGCAAATGTTAAGCTTTTTTAAGCAAAGCCAATCAATAAATATAATCTTATAGACGAAAAAACTGAGACAAAGGAGAGAAAGAGAAAAAATGTGGACACTGGAGTGCTGCTTGCTGATGACCCATTATAACGCTCCATTGAATTATGTACTTTGATGGTTGTGAATAAGAAAAGAACTGGAACAATTGTCTTTTTCATAAAAGAATCAATTGCACCTTTTGTGTTCACACACATTTTCAAAGAACACTGCACAACTGTGTGTGGCTAGATTGTGCTGAATTGTTGAATTCGGAGCCCACTCAGCAATGGTTGAGATGATTGAAATCTTCCAGCTGGACAATTTTAATGTAGACAAACACCTTGGCAATGTAAAGAATGCTTGGCTGTACCACTATTATGATGCCAGAATGTATGCTCAGCATGATGTATGAGAATTATGTCAAGGAAATTGATCGCAACACTGTTACCTAACTGCAACTCACAGTGATGGGAATAGTGTAAATATTGCTTGGCTGATGGGCAAAGCAGCAATTTGCAAACTGTGCAATATGAACATTCCTAAATTGGAATCGGTAGCAGAAGTCCTATAGTACAAAGTGTGAGTGGATATTCAGATTTAGCTCACTCTTCCAGCACATTGCATCTGAAGTGTATATCGAAGTCATCAAAGAACTCCCACATTTTCAGGCTAAACAGAGTCCCCGTCATCAGAGTACTGCCAAAGCCTACACACCACAGATACCTCAGAGGCAGGATCAACTAGACATCTCAACGCATGGCCTGAAGGCAGACATTTTCTTCAGCTGCGAGGTGCAGATTAATGTCCTCGAATTCCTTGAGAGACAGTGGTGGAAACTTTCCGGTTTCATCATTCTCTGCTGATGACCCCGAAGTGAGAAGAGACTTCATCGTTAGCCGCGCAGCTGTGCAGCGAGAGAAGAGTTCCACAAGCAAGCTGTAGAAATCCGAGAGTTTTAAAAAGACAAAACCCTAGATTCTGATATTAATCAGACTTCGAAGAGTACGAAAGTTCAGACTACAGCCTGTGGGTTTGACCCTGTCTGCAACAATTCTGAAAATTTACTAGAAAATAGATGCACTATTTTAAAGCAATGCTAGGACATTTTCCAGGTAGAAAAGACAATTTCATGGTTCTATCAAATAACACGCATACATACATGGGATGTTGGCAACGATTAAAAGCTCACGTGCGGCATTTCCATATTGTCCTTGTTTAACAGTAGCCACACCACATACACACAAATAACTCAACAGTCTGAAGTAAACCTAGCTTGGAGATATTTAACAAAAAGGAGGCAATTAAGGGAGGCTTCTGGCTTTTAATAAGATTTTGGAAGATGAAAATTGAATAAGTTTGTATTTGTTTTTCTGTTCTGGGTAAGTGAGAGGACCCCAAAAGGAACCAAATTGCATTTGACTGCTTTAAAGTAACCCTTGAATTAAAGCGACCAGGTTTATTAATAAGCGTATTGTCAATGTAAACTAATAGACTAATGTGGACCTATAAATTGCTTAATAAAAATCTGTTTATGGTCAGGTGACTAACACCCCCGCAGACTTGCAATGGTATGTGCTGACTTAGATCGGTCAGTGGGAAAAATATAAAAACCTTAGTTAGTGATTTGTAAGAGAATGGAGAGTACAGGTCTAAGGAAAGCTTTCTTGGTTTCTTTTGACATGTATAGTCTTCATATTATCTGTATCTTCTCAATATGGATTTTTTTCATGTTTTTGAATTTTTCTTCCTGCTGCCATGTAGACTAAATAAATCACTGTATGTGTTAATGCTGTCTGCCATAATCTTTTTAATACCACTGCCTACCTCTCGTAACACACACCCACATTCATCTCCCACACGTAGACTCGGGGGCGTGACAAGAGGAAATGACTCAGACTTTTTCCGGTGTGTCTATGAGGAGAACTTTGTGGCACAGGGGTGGGAAGAAGGGATAGGGAGGGACCAGAGGAAAGTGAAGAAGAATGAAAGCTGTAGCAGGAGAGACAGGAAAACACAACAGGATACTGGTCTCTGGAAGGGCTTCAGCAGGTTTGTGATCAGCCGTCAGGTCTGGGGGGTGTCATCTGGGAATGGGGGTGTGGCCTGGGGATGGGGGTGTGGTCTGGAGCTGAGGGAAAAATAAAAACCCAATATTATATATAATAATTTATTGTCCAGATAGATTTGGCTTGTTGGTTGCTCATTTCGTTGCTCACACCAAATAATAAACATAAAAGTTATTTACAGGAACATAAGGCAAGTAGTTTGAGAATATACAGTATTTATAAACAAAAGTATTGGGACACCTGGCCATTACACCTACAGGAACTTTTATGACACCCCATTCTAAATCCATAAGCAGCAATATCGAGCTGGTCCCCCCTTAGCAGCTATAACAGCTGCCACTCTTCTGGGAAGGCTTTCCACAGGATTTTGGAGTGTATCTGTAGGAATTTTTCCCCATTTATGCAGAAGAGGATTTGTGGGGGCAGGCACTGATGTTGGATGTGAAGGCCTGGCTCGCGATCTCCATTCTAGTTCATCCTAATGGTGTTAGATGGGGTTGATATCAGGGCTCTGTGTGGGCCAGTCAAGTTCTTCCACAGCAAACTCACCCAACCATGTCTTTATGGACCTTGTTTTGTGCATTGAGGCACAGTCATGCTGGAACAGAAAAGCCCCCCCCCCCAACTGTTTCCATACATTATGCCTCCTTCACCAAACTTTACAGCTGGCACAATGCAGTCAGGCAGGTAACGTTCTCCTGGCAGACCCACAATCATCCCTCAGACTGCCAGACAGAGAAGCGTGAGTCGTCACTCCACAGAACACGTTTCCACTGCTCCAGAGTCCAATAGCCACGTGTTTTACACCACTCCATCTGACGCTTGGCATTGCACTTGGTGATGTGAGGCTTGCATGCAGCTGCTCGGCCATGGGAGCCCACTCCATGAAGCTCCCAGCGCACAGTTTTTGTGCTGAGGTTAATGCCCGAGGAAGTTTGGAACTCGGCAGTTACTGAGTTAACAGAGTATTGGCGACTTTTATGCACTATGCGCTTCAGCACTCGGCAACCCCACTCTGTTACTATACGTGATCTGCCACTTAGTGGCTGAGTTTCTGTTGTTCTTAAACACTTTGCAATAATACCCTGTAGTTGACTGTGGAATATGTAGCAGGGAAGAAATTTCATGAACTGACTTATTACAAAGGTGGCATCCTATGACAGCATGCATTGATTTTCTGAAACCGCTTATCCTATTCAGGGTCACAGAAAGGGCCTGTAGCCTATCCTGGAAGCTATGGGTGCAAGGCAGGGAACAACCCAGGATGGGGTGCCAACCCATCAAAGAGCACATTCACACATTCACAGGTCTGGGCAATTTGACAACTCCAGTTAACCTCAGCATGTTTTTGGACTGTGAGGGAGAGGGGGGGGGATCCAAAACACCTGGAGGACACCCCACGATGACGCAGGGAGAACATGCAAACTCCACACACAGAACTCAAACTGAAGTCCCACAGGTGTGAAGTGACGGTGCTCACCACCCCCCTTTAGTACCGCGCTTGAGTTGACAGAGCTCTTCAGAATGACCCATTCTTTCACAAATGTTTGTAAACCTGATTGCATGGCTAGGTGCTTGATTTTATACACCTGGGGTAATGGATCTGAATGAAACACCCAAATTCAATGATTAAGAGGTGTGTCCCAATACTTCTGTCCATATAGTATAGGTAGATGAAGGTTTAAAAGGTGGCTTACACTACAAATATGTTACCGTCATCATCACAGCCACTTCATTAGATACCCCAGCTCATTAATGCAAATAAGCTGCTCCTCCAAAAACCAAATATATGGAGGATGTAGGCAGGGCACAGAGGTTCCCTTATTGTTTGATCACCCTTTACAATGGCTAAGATACATGACCTAAGTGATTTTAAATGTGGTGAGATTATTTGTGCCGGACATGGCGGTTATAACATTTCAAAAAGAGCCACCCTCCTGGAATTTTCATGCACTACAGTGTCTAGAGGTTACAGTGCATAGTGGAATAAATAAAAACAACCTGTCGGGGGCGTTTTCGTGGCTGAAAACACCTCGTTAATCAGAGAGGTCAGAGGAGAATAGCCAGACTCGTTAAAGCAAACAGGAAGGCCACGAGTGCAAAGATAACAACTGAGTACAGCAACGGTGTGCAGAAGGGCTTCTCTGAATGCAGAGCTCATCTGAAAGGGGTTCTGTAGCCAAAAAGAGGGACCATACCTGGTGTATCTAACAAAATTACCACTAAGTGTGTACCACCGGTGCAGGGTCTTGATTAAAAACAGTTACAATATAGAGCTCTGGAAAAAATTAAAAGACTACAGTACAATTTATTGTTTCACTCAGTTCTCAATTTATAGGTGCACATATGTGAATAATATATAAATATTTTTATTGCAAACTCCAGCCTGGTTCTTCTCTGTTTCTCCTTAATGAAGGGCTTCTTCCTTGCTTTATGGGACTTCAGTCCTGCTTCTAGGAGCCTGATACGAACTGCCCTAGCAGGGCACTTCACATCTGCACTTAATGTTTCCCATCTCTTTTGAAGGTCACTTGAGGTCATCCTCCAATTTATGAGGCACTGCGAGATAAGGTGACATCATCTCTGCTATTAGTGAGGCACTTCTGCCTTCTACCTGGCTGGTTTTTGGTTGTTCCCAGTGTCTCCTGCTTCACCTTACTGCTGTCTTAGAAATCAGCAGAACCAGGATTAAACCAGAATTTAAAAATACAGATTTAAAAAGAAAAAGAAACAGAGTGGTTTCTTAATTTTTTCTAGAGCTGTAAATTTCAAAATTTAATGTCTAGGCCCCAGCATAAGTAGATAGAAATGGGACGGATTTCAATGGTTGATAGGAGACACTGTAGAGGATGAAGGTATTCACAGTAAATCACAGTAAATCACAGAACTGTGAGGTTTATGAGGAGCTGAATCACAGTAAATCACAGAATTGTGTGAGGTTTATCAGAAGCTAAATCACAGTAAATCACAGTGAATCACAGACCTATGTGAGGTTTATAAGGAGCTAAATCACAGTAAATCACAGACCTATGTGAGGTTTATAAGGAGCTGAATCACAGTAAATCACAGAACTGTGTGAGGTTTATAAGGAGCTAAATCACAGTAAATCACAGAACTGTGTGAGGTTTATAAGGAGCTAAATCACAGTAAATCACAGAACTGTGTGAGGTTTATAAGGAGCTGAATCACAGAATCACAGTAAATCATAGCACTGTGTGAGGTTTATAGGGATCTAAATTACAGTAAATCACAGTGAATCACAGACCTATGTGGGGTTTATAAGGAGCTGAATCACAGTAAATCACAGAACTGTGTTAGGTTTATAAGGAGCTAAATCACAGTAAATCACAGAACTGTGTGAGGTTTATAAGGAGCTAAATCACAGTATATCACAGAACTGTGTGAGGCTTATAAGGAGCTGAATCACAGTAAATCACAGAACTGTGTGAGGTTTATAAGGAGCTGAATCACAGTAAATCACAGTAAATCATAGAACTGTGTGAGGTTTA
>JAODKC010000137.1:27209564-27221598 GCA_026777985.1 Mormyrops attenuatus | reverse complement strand
GGTTTATAAGGAGCTAAATCACAGTATATCACAGAACTGTGTGAGGTTTATAAGGAGCTAAATCACAGTAAATCACAAAACTGTGTGAGGTTTATAAGGAGCTGAATCACAATAAATCACAGTAAATCATAAAACTGTGTGAGGTTTATAGGTATCTAAATTACAGTAAATCACAGAACTGTGTGAGGTTTATAAGGAGCTAAATCACAGTGCGGAACTTTTGACAGCTGAGACATATGTGAGTGGCTTAAACATTTTCTCTTGTGAACACAGCTTTGGCATGAGGTGCAAAGATCTCTTGATGATTAAGCTTTCCTACGACACTGTGTGAAGTAGCGGTTACTTGGTAAATGAGAAAATAATGACCAATTGCATCTGACAACTCAGACGATAACCTGTTACCACTAAAAGCAGAATCAAGTTGAAAATCACACTATAGACATTTTTTCTTTTTTTAAATCAATAAAAAAGCCATTAGAATATGGTGTAGGCAGAAACAATGTCAAGTTTAAATGCATCTTAAACTACTTATGTACTGTATAACTATATTTCCAGCATAAGAGAAATGACTGTCTTTTTTCTAAATAAAGGTAATAAAGACTGACATTGACCTGGCCTTTAAAAATCTCTTTTGATCCAGCCCCCTTTCCTCTCCAAGAGGAGGAGACGAGAATGACTGTCCCAGATCCACTCTTGCCTCCCCTTAACAGATTTTTGCATTGAATTTCAGTGCTGTGCTCCCATAATCCTCTGGGATTTTCCTGGTTATCCTGAGATTACACATGAAAGAGTGAGGGGCCGTCCTGTTTGCCAGTTGTTGGATGCAGACAGTGTGTCTCTGAGGACCTCTGAGAGCTTCCCTTTGTCTGCCTGTGTCTCTGTGTGCGGCGAAGGCCTACATGATCATACAAGTGTAAAAGTCTTCTTTAAACTTCCATTCCTTGGTTTCGGTGATCACTCAGTATAATTTCAAAATGTTTGAATATCAAAAGTGACACTCTTCTAGGAGGTACTTCAAAATGCGTGAAATGTTCTACAAAGCAAAGTTTTTTGCATTTCATTACCTGCACGTTACCATCAGCCATGGTGCCATCAGTGGTGTCACTCTTAATGGACCTGACAGCATCCTTCAGTCGTCCAGCAGTCCAAGGGTGACCCCTAAAGCCTCTTGTCTTGATGATTAACAGCAGGTGAAGACTTTAGCAATGCAGGGAGTCAAGTCCATCTGCTGCAAATTAGGTCATGCTGTCATCTTTCCATTGTAACCAGAGAGCCATATTTAACATGAATTAGAGGCTGTTGTCAAATGCACTCATTCTCGAGATCAAAGCCACCGGCAGGTGGAAATCCCTTTACAAGACTAATTATACTTTATCACTTTGGGACACTGAGAAACTGGATCTTCCCAGAATCCTCTACAATGGTGAGGTCGCTGAATGTTTTGGTTTAAAGTTTAATTACTGAATTAACATTTTTTCAGACAAATGACCAGGTTTATCCATTTATATAGCTGCTCTGCTTACAGTCCTGGTTAAATGAGCCATTAATTTCAGCAGGAGCTCTCCTGGGACTTAAACCAGCATCACTCCCACTATAAAGGCTTTTAGTTTTTTATTTCACATTGCAGTTCGATCACATGAAGATGTGCTGTGCGTATTTGTTGGTGTGATACTTAGTTCTTTTTCTTTCGTTTACAAAGTAGAAGTCACACAAATTTGGGGTTGCGCTGTAGCCTCACCCCTCCAGGGTTGGGGTTACAAAATCTCAGCTCTGATGTGTGTGGAGTTTTTATGTTCTCTGTGTTATGCAGCTGTCGTCCAGGTACTCCAGTTTCCTTTTGCGATAGCGCTAACCATCTTTAGCTGGTATTGGCTAATACACTACATCCAGAAGTAAGGTGAATTTGATCCACTGATGAGCAACTCGCTGACTCTGTCACCTGGTTTTCTGAATCTCCTGTATATCGAGATTGTCGAATTGGGCAGTATGGATCTCAAGAAATGACACAGCTAGACAGAAAATCTTTGGAGCTGTGATGATGTTGCTGGTGACTTGGTATTTAAACAGTCTTTTGATAAAAGATTGCAAACTCAGAAGTTTGCAGCTGGATGCTCCAACATGTGAACCTGGCCAGGTAGCATGAATCACTTGCAATAAATATTACAAATCATGTCCTCTCCAGATCATATTGCCATTCAATGGCCTAAATGTCAGCAAAATTCTCAAGTGGAATTTGTTCAGCCGAAGGTAATTACTGTAAGGAACAGCTAATAGGGGAGAGAGCCAAAATCGAATACAGTTTGCAGATTTCCCTGCAAAAACACATCTTAGTCAGCTAATAACCAGGTTTAGTAGGTGGATCTGAGCAGGGATCTGTAAAATATATTGCAAACTGGCGCTTCAAGGCTGGACCTGGGGAACCCTATAAGATGGAATTCCTCTCATTCTTTGATTTGAGTTATGGTAGTTCCCTCACCTCCTGCCTCCTGGACGCCTCCCTGGTGAGGTATTCTGGGCATGTCCCACTGGGAGGAGGCCCCGGGGAAGACCCAGGACACACTGGAGGGACAATTCTTGGCAATTCTTGGCTGGCCTGGGAACGCCTCGGGATTCCCCCGGAGGAACTGGGTGAAGTGGCCGGGGAGAGGGGATTCTGGGTTTCCCTGCTGAGACTGCTGCCCCTGCGACCCGACCTCAGATAACCGGAGGATAATGGATGGATGGATGGATGGATGGATGGATGGATGGATGGATAGTTCCCTCACCTGTGTTGGTGTGTAAGTTGAATGATCTAAAAAGGTTAAGATGCCCTAAAGCAGGAGGTTACTCAACAGTTCAACTTTGTTGTTGGGGTCAGACGACTCCCATGATGTATCCTTCAGGTTCTGTGGGGTGGGGTAATCCTGGATGATCTGTATTCTGTATCTGCTGGATCAGTCATGCCACCTTCTCCAGACATGATTTGCATTAGGAATTTGTGAGAAGGCTGCATAAAGATGAATTTCTTCTGGTTCAGGAAAAGATTAACACCATGAAGTTTGTCAAATATCTCTTGGCGGTCCACCATATACCTTTCTTGGATTAATTTCTTTCTTGAGAATAAACAATATTGTCTATGTACAAGAGAGCAGCACTTCCATAGACCAGTAATAACATCACAATCCATTGTTGGAACATGACTAAGGCCTTGTTCAAGACAACATGACATTAAATTGGAATGTAGTCAATTCTCTCTATCTTGGTTCCAAGGATATCTGATAACACGCTGATTGTAGAATATGGGTGCTGAAAGTGGTGGCTCCCTCAATCTCATGGATGAATGACATGCGATATGTGTGATACTGCGTCTTGTTGTTGAGGGGATTCCACACAAAACCCCTGAGATCTGTCAGGTTTTGAGACTAAGACAACTAGAAAAATATATACATTTGATTTATTGGATATCATGCTGAAATGGGGGAGAGTGTTAATGAGGCTTGACCTTTGAAAAAGCTAAGTAGCTCCCAGTAAATCAAAATCCTACACACCTTTTACAATGTGAATATAAGGGATCAGAGAGGAGCTTTGTCCTTATATTACTTTCTGTAGCAAAAGAGCCATTTTCTAACTGAGAAGTATTCTTCGACACTTTGCGTAGGCCCTGTGCAGCTGACGTAAAGCCTGGTAGAAGGGTCCACTTGACTTTGTGCTATGGGGGGGGTTAAAGAGGACAGAGTGGGGAGTTTTTGAAACGAACAAGCAGTGTCATGAGTGGGCCGACCGTCAGCGAGCCTGAAGAGGCTCCACTTGCTTTAGCACAACTGTTAACCTCCTCCCAGGGTGCAGAGAGGCGGTGCGTAGATGAGCCCATCTCAGGTCATTCACAGACACTAGCCTGAGACATCTGCAGTTTTCACCTTTCGTAGCACTCCATCAGTCCTGAAACCATTCACCATCACCCTGGAAATGATAACAACACTACACCTAGAAGGAAAATGGGGTACACTGATAATGTGACAAAACGAAAAAACCACAGCTCCTTAACTGAACAATATCAAATGAATAAACAGAAATCATGCAAAGAGTAAGTCAATATACTTAACACATTTACAATCCCATGGTTTCTAAAACAGGAGATTAGACTCTGTTTAGACTAGATTAGACTGCTGTTTTTTTATAATGCACACCTGTTTTAGCTGGTGGCAGGGGTCACTGTCACCATAAACTACTGGGGGACAATTGGCACTCAGTCTTAGAGGGACGATGGTTCCTCAGGTCCAAAAAGCCATACAGTAGTTCCCCTGTGGAAGAAAAAATCAACCTTTCCTGTTATCCAAGCAACCCCTGGTTGGACTCCTTGAATCAGACTCTGGACCTTGCAGATGGTGAGCAAAGTTCTTCTCCTTTATTCAGCAGTCCAGCACAGCACTCCAGCCACACTCTGGTACCAGGTACCCCAAACACAAACAGCAGCCAGTTGATATACTGCAACACTCAATCTCCTATAAAGATTTCCAAGTCATGAATGGTGACAAAATACCCAGAAACCAAGCTCAAACACACAACAAGCATAAATCTCCACCTCTATTGCTCTACCTTGGTATCATGATATTCACCTTTCACCTAACATCCACTCAATTTGCTCAATACTCAAAAATGCTATTTTCCCAATAGGCTTCTACTGCTAACCTTATACTATGGATACATGATTAATCTTGCTTATGCGTTGAACTCTACCACATAACACATTGCAACTACTTTCTACATGTACAACATTCTGTATGCTACCATAAGCTTAGCCAGTTGGGGCAGTTTTGAATACCCCTCCCCCTCCTTACTAACCCCCTCCCTCCCCTTTGCTGCCTGTCTCTCCAAGGACACACAATATTTAAAACAATATCTTCATGCCTAGGGACATAACAAACCCTTTATGCCTCCCTCCCCTGGCCTACCAATATTTGATTTTCTTTCCAATCCCCACTTTACCACTTTACACTTTTGGGTGTTTTTCAATACCAAGAATGCAAAGATTGTACTTTTGTTCTTGACAAGAATGGTCTTACTAACTCGCCTCCTAAGAACGAACTTGGGACACAGTGAATCATAGAATTGTTCTTGTTGGCGAGGATGTTACCGATGGATCCTTGATATTTGGGGCAGAGCAAGAACAACATCCAGGGATTATTACCATCCTCTGTACTCCTGTTCTTGAGTATTGAAAGTACACTTTGGGAATGGAAGATGACCTGAAATGGGTACATTTTCAGACAACTGTGTGTGATACTTCAAAAGCTTGGTTAATTCTGCGATTCTACATGCCACATGATTATGACCACTTCATACAGGGAGCTCAGCTGTAATTTGTCATATTATTGAGCTCTGTTAAATGGTCTAGTTGGTTGCAGCTTTGTGTTTTGAATTTGAAGGAAGTGCAATGAAGGTAAAACAAATTCAATGGCAATGAATTCAGACAGGCTTACAAAGACTTTATTTGAATGAAACGGACCTTAAAATTTTTAAAACAGCTTCATTATAACTTATGTATCTTAATGTTTAAAATTCTCCATCCTCCTGTTTTCTCCCATCCTCCTAAGCAGAAAAGGATTATAAAATAAAAATGTGGAGTGAATAAGTCATACATAAATGTAAATTAAAAAACAAGAAGTCCTTAATGCATTAAATGTTACATATACAACATGCACGTTTTATGCCGATGCCATTTTGTCTGTCACATTCATGCTTATATAACCCCAAGAGCCTAATTTGAAGGCTTAAAACTCAAAAGTGTAAATTATGCAGCAGCACTGAATTAAGGACAGCCACCCTTTCATGTATCAGTCTGCATTATACGAGCACCATAAAACTGTACATCTCTTTTTTAGGTCTGTTCTCATTTACAGTATTTTCATAGGAATGTAAATGGGAATCTGGCAAACATGGCACGTGATTCTCAGATGCAATTCTCTTATGGTGATGTAGCGGATAGCATGAAGTTTCCCTTAGCAGAATGAGAGTTGTCAGGGGCAACAATTGAACTTACTGCTTACTTTTTTTGCCCTTTGAAAACAGCAGAGGTGACTTTGTATACACCTCTGCTAATAATAAACAAACTGCAAGTGTAGTACTGTCACATGTCAAAAATGACAGAGGCAGGAGCAGGCGCAAGGGCAAACAATAAGGGGTTTATTAAGGAAACTTCAACAGGGCTAACAACAGTGGAGCGAGCGAGCGAGCGAGCACGCACGCACGCACGCACGCACGCACGCACGCACGCACGCACGCACGCACGCACGCACGCACGCACGCACGCACGCACAGGGGCAACATCAATAACCAGACTGGGAAGCTCAACCCTGGGAGGCTCTCTTATACATGACTAATGAGAGAGCAGAGGAGAGGCAGCTGGAGTGAGTCGCACAAGGGCTGAAACAAGAGGCAACACAAATTAGTAACAGGTGCGGCTTGTTAGAGCAACACTAGGGAGAGAACGAGAGGGGCAGGGATGCAGGGTGTAACAGTACATAATGGATTTTTATTCATTTGATATTTTTTTTAATAAAAGGTGACATATCTGCAAAGACTCAGTTCTTGCTGTTATGTTATTCAGTTTAGTTTTTGGGTTGCAACCACAAAGAAATCTCTCTCTTACAAAACTACATTTTGTTGTTTAATTATTACGATAATGTATTAGGGTTTGATCACATTTTAACCCTCACATTGCTATTCTACTCATTACCCACAGGGACCTTATGGCCTTTTCAGCAAGAGCTTTAAATTGTGAATTATGGTTAATTAGTTTCAGTGAGATGTAGGGTTGCAAAATTCCAGGAATTTTTTAAGTTGGAAACTTTCCATGGGAATTAACGGGAATAATTGGAAATTTGCAACTTAAAAACAAGAACTTAAATCTAGTTGAAAAAAACTTGAAAAAATCTTGTCAGCACTAATAGTGATCATTGTGTAACTTAGTGCTTGTGAGTAATTATGCATGCGTAAAAACATCTGCATCAAAATGCACTACTTATAAGTCATATTCTATGATGTATATTTTTATACAATTTGTTTTCTTGTTTCTATCTGACAGCACGCAGAGTTCCACGGAGTTTAATATTTCCAAAATTCCCCATCTTAACATCCCATGGAAAGTTTCTGGAAAGTTTCCACCCCTTTGCAACCCTAATGAGATGTAGGGAGAAATGGGATCTTCTGCTAAATCTCCCACAAACAATGCATTTACCCCTGCCAGGCCTTCTGGTTGAACCCACAGCTGCTCCAGTCACCTGAGGCTGAAGGGAAGCTGGCTGGCATGGTGGAGGATTAACATTGTTTCAGGGTTCATCGGCAGCCCTCCTGGGTCTACTTACACAAGCATACTGCTGCAATATCTGGACAGGGAGAGCATCCAAGTTCAAGAACTCCAAGCTAACTTCCTAAACTATACTCTGCGAAATGGGTGGAGGGTCGGAAAATCAGCAAAGACAAACAAAGGCAACTAAATCCAAATCCGCCGGACAAACACAGGCCAAGTCATAAAGTCGAAAAGGGCGATACATGGCAAATGAGCAAATCCAAAGACGAAAAGCATGAAACCCGGTGAAACAAGCATATAGTCATATATGAGAAGCTGATTATGAAAACAAACACGCCCGCTTGGTCAGAAACTTAATACTCCACAATACCGTTAACTGATACACCAGGTGTTATTTAATCCCTGCTAATTAACCAGGTTGATGAGCTACAGACATGCCCAGTATTCTGGTGAAGCAGATTGAGAACCAGCTGGCATTGGCTGAATGGACGCTGTGCTTGATGTAGGAGTGACACCTACATTGTTCATTTGAACTTTCATGGCGACCACGCATTTACTTATATAAAGGGCCCACTAAAAATTACCTTCCAAGCTTCATTCTTTGTTCAAACTCTCAAAAGCAGAGAGCATGACTCATTACATTCAGAAAAAATCTACAAAGAACTATGAAAATTTGATCAGTGTGTCTGTGGTGTAATATGGTTTTATTATCCCAGTGAAACATAGCTTTAATTACCTTATTTGAAGGTTTCCAATGCTCATACAACTTTAAATGGTTTATGATCTCTGGCCACTCGTGCATTCAGCCCCAGAGAGTAACAGGACATGAGTGACGGTTTTTATTATGCAATTAATATTCTAATGGAAATAGACCGGGAGAAGTTGGGTCAGGAAAAAGAATAACAAATGGAAGCAATTAGGAAATACAAAAAACATTTAGTAGTGGAAGTTATGAGGTCGATCAAATCATTATGTTTTTATTATGTTTTTCTTTAAGAATAATGACATCCACGTTGTGTTTAAATGTCAGGTTCAAATGTAGACGAAATGATGCAAAATCTTTCATTAAATACAGTTTAATGAGGGGAATGCCAGTGAGCGGGAGTCACACAGGATGAGGGGGATTCACTGGATTCATTCACTGGAGCCAGCGCCCAGCATAGCTTCCCCTGCTTATGGGTATCACCAGAGGGTTGGCCGGGGTAGTGTTTGCGTTGCAGATACTGGATACTAGATAGGACACCCTGGATGGGATGCCAGTCCATCACAGGGCACATGGTAGGGGACACCTTGGATGGAATGCCGATCCATCACAGGGCACAAGGCAGGAGACACCCTGGACGGGATGCCAGTCCATCACTGGGCACATGGTAGGGGACACCCTGGATGGAATGCCAGTCCATCACAGGGCACAAGGTAGGGGACACCCTGGACAGGATGCCAGTCCATCACAGGGCACAAGGCAGGGGACACCCTGGACGGGATGCCAGTCCATCACCGGGCACATGGTAGGGGACACCCTGGATGGAATGCCAGTCCATCACAGGGCACAAGGTAGGGGACACTCTGGACAGGATGCCAGTCCATCACAGGGCACAAGGCAGGGGACACCCTGGACGGGATGCCGGTCCATCACAGGACACATGGTAGGGGACAGCCTGGATGGGATGCCGGTCCATCACAGGGCACAAGGCAGGGGACACTCTGGACAGAATGTAGAAGGGCAGGAGACCCTACACGGGATTCAGTCCAGCACAGGACACAAACTCACAGAAACAGAGCAGCCCTTTTGCAGGATCCTGCCCTGTTTATTCACCAGCTCCCTTTTAGAAGAAGCCTGGATCCTCTCATGGGTTCCATGCTTAATACCCGCAGCCTTGACCATGACTAATCTCCTCAAGAAAATACCATGAAACCTGCAGAGCAGCCAGATCACTCATGTGAACATTTCATCAGACGCTCAGAAGCCAAGTCCTCATGTGTCTTCATCATCAGCTGGGGAACACTTGTAATCTTGTTGGATACAAACATGTTTGTAATGTGCTCTTTGGCTCACTTATACAGTGTGTTGCTTTGGACAAAAGTGTCAGCTAAATATAATAAATGTAAATGAAAATGTTCTTGTCATCTTGAGGGAAAACTCTGACTTGGTGTCCTGGGTAGCACTCTGTGAAAATGGGAACACTCTGCAAATGGCAGGCATCCACATTATGATGTCCAAATGAAAAAGTACTCAGGAGATGTTATTATATTACGTAAATCACATGACAAACAAAAGTTCGGACATGGGCCATCTTTACTAAAGTACCCTTCATTGGTTCGTTTCGAGCAGCCGTGCCAGCTAGCGGTGGTATGTGATTGGCTGTGTCAGGGTCCCGCATGACCACTTTAGAATAAGCCTAATTTAAACTGGATAAAATCGTCTAACAGGCCCTTTTACAAATTTTCTCATGGTGGTGGGCGGCTGTTCTCATGGTGGTGGGGGGGCTCCCATCACCATTTCTTGCATGGAAGCCTGGGAAATAATCGCTTTAATGAAGCAGCTTTACTTCTCGGCTGATTAATCTTCTTACGCCATCAGTGTGTGGTCCTGTTACGAAGAATGGCTTTTTCAGGTCACCCCCGGTGGATTTTCTCCATCCCACAGTGCATGCTTTTCTCAAAATCCACTCTAAAGAGTTTAATTGTGGCTTTCCCACAATCAAGAAGCTAAAAAACGTTACGGGCACACAGTTGACAAATTTTCAGTTTTCCGGGCGTTATCCTGATGTTCTCCTGAGCAAGTGCTTCCAAGTTAATGGATGCCACACCTAAAGTGGAAAGGTCTCTTAAATGGGAACTGTGTCAAGGATGACACTGTGGCACATAAAGGCTCAACACTCTGAGATGTGGTTCAGTGTGATGGAGGCGAATGTGAGCAGAGCGCGTTGTGCCATCAGGCTGAAGCTTTCTGCTCAGGCTTTGCTGTGCCGTGGTTGGAAGACCTCAGCTGGGCCATAGCTTTGCAAAGGACGCTGACAGTGAAGATCAGAACAAATGAGCTCATTGAAGTTTTCCACTTGCAACTATTTGCAGGATGAAAAGCTTTACTTACTAACATGTGCGCAGCTATGGGTGGGTCGGGCCTGACACCTGGGCCCAACAATTCAGTTTAATGAAAAGAATATTTTATAATACATTTTTTAAATTTAACTTTTCACTAATTACATTGAATGTGAATTGTTTTGTCTTGGGAGTTAATAATAACAACAATAATAATATTCAGAACCTCCTCTCATGTCTAATTGACTGACGTTACATTAACTCACACCTATAATTCTATGAGAGTTTTGCACTGCTTGTCACCATATTGTACATATCTAAGCTTGTTTCAGAAAACAGGCGGTAATGAGCTTCACACAGGGCCACCCATCAACCCCTTTCTGTATCTGCCACTGCTTGCTAGAGAGAATCCAGCACAGCTGACTAGAAAGAGTACATCTTTACAAGTGATGAGTGTGTGTTAGTGCGCCTCAGCTGACCATTAGGTAATATCTTTGAGAATCTCTCTCTAGCCCTGGCAGTGACTGTCCTTTGACACTTCCCACACTCGTTTACCCCAATTAATGTCCGGCCACAAACTCCCAATGATCCCAGTTTAACCCAGTGAGCAGCAAAGCTCTGTACATTCGTCACATGATGGCTGCATGATGGATGTGTGAGTGTGTGTAGCAGAAATATCTTTTCATTAATAAGCTTTTCTCACTAAGCTCATGAAGCTGTCAACTAAAATGATTCAGCAGGGCTTCTGGTGGTGGGGTGGGTGGTCACTAGGGATGGCAAACCATTTCTTACAAGATGCTTACAGTATCTGTGATTCCTCATGTAGGGGACTGTCATCACTGCCATATAGATGACAAGTCATAGATATTAACTCTGCTGCCAAACTATGGAAAATCAGGCGATCGCCGGACTGGACCACTAGATGTCCTTGATGAAGGTGCTTTTAAGGATACTTGACTTAAAAATGTGTTGATAGCTAATTGCACATCACTTGTCGCACATATGCAAATCATTTATTTTAAAAGGTCGGGTGATCGATGCGTTAATGTAATTTAATGGTTAGACAAGGCTGAAACAAACTGGCATCTAATTTCTCCAATTCAATCACCGTGTTCAGGATATGCCTGCCCTCTTTGTTCTCCTCAAATGCCTAAATACTCAATTTTACATTCACTTGGCGAACTGATGTGTGTCTCCAACATGCCTTACGATTTCAATTAATTTGTATAGACGGGTGTTTTACTGAAACAATTCAGGTTAAGTACCTTGCTCAAGGGCCACTACAGAAGAGGCTTCCGGCACCATTATTGATTCAAATCTATGATATCCGAGCTAAGAACCCAAGCCCATATGATTATCCAGTGAACAGGAGGTTGTAATGATAACCGGGTTGCCATTAGAACAAATTGTAACCCACATGTTGTAGTAATTATCTAGATATTAATATATTTTGCATATCTGTTACCTCTTTGTTGCCTATTAGGGTACATATTTATCTTTAATGAAGATTCTGTACAAACAAAAAACCAACAGATGAAGTTCGGCTAATTAGCATGTGTAAACTGCCCATAGAACAGCTGCTGCCAGCCAATAGGGGGCACTAGGGTGCCAAGTTCCCTGGTGGAAAGTGTTTTTTGATCTTAATAACGAATAGTTACTTATTTTAGCGTGTGTGTTTAAAATG
Source organism: Mormyrops attenuatus (assembly GCA_026777985.1). Taxonomy (NCBI): domain Eukaryota; kingdom Metazoa; phylum Chordata; class Actinopteri; order Osteoglossiformes; family Mormyridae; genus Mormyrops; species Mormyrops attenuatus. Next base: position 27,209,584 of record JAODKC010000137.1, on the reverse strand, counting down.
CACAACAACGTGTAATATAT
>JAODKC010000137.1:27188515-27200384 GCA_026777985.1 Mormyrops attenuatus | reverse complement strand
AAAAAAATCTGCACCATTTTATATTAACCCCTGTGTTGTTGTAAAACACTCTTTATTTAAAAATAAAATATTTACCTCCTCATTTTGGCCCCCCCCCCCCCCCCCCGAATGTTCCTGTAACAGCCCAGAGCTGTCTTAATTTGTATATACATAATTTCAACATTGAATCTTAAGTGTAAATTAAGTGAATCAGCTGAACACTGATAGCTTAAGGCTTCAGACCGAATAAAATAAATTTTGACAAATAAATGGCAATTTAGCAAATCTTAATAGCACATCTTTATTTGTGTGAAAGCTCATGTTTCGCCTCTGTCACTTTGATCTTCGGAATCATTTCCAGAGAAGAGGCAAGGACACAGGCAGCATTATGAATCAGGAACCCAGTGTCCCCCAGGAAGATGTGGCTTCAGTCTGCGCCACATTGTTAGGTAACATTTGCTGGCTGTTTCCTGCAGGCTTTCTCTGCCACCAGCGTTTCACAGGGTGGGAGGGATGTTCTCGTCTGAATGCCCTTTGTCTTTCGGGGGCTGCTGATATGGGCACAGCTATAGACAATGGTGGTAAAAAGCATGAGTTTGGGTTAGTGGGTAGGGAGCAGAGGAGGGTGTGGAGTTTGCAGATGTGATTGAGGGCCAGCTGTCAACACTAAAAATGCGCAGTGGGCTTGATGAGGTGGAGCGAAGAGACAGGCCATATTGTTCTCTTGTTAATGGCAAGTTTGTGTGGTGCGGTGAACAAGCAGCAACGGAGCGGAATTCCTCATGGTTCCTCTGGGGTTGGTTACACTGCCCTCTGCAGGTAACATGCCCACTGATGTGCTGCTGTTAAGGTAGCCAAAGCTCGACCCTCCAGGATGGAGACAGATTACTCTATTTATGGCCCATAAGGTGTGAGCAAAGGACAGGAGCTGTGGAGCGATACGAGGAAAACCACACCCCTGTGAATTAGCAGCTTTTCCGGACTGAAATTCGTCAAGAGTTTAGGGGGGATCTCAAACGGAGTAATGTGAGAGGCGCAGACTGTTTTTCTCTTACCGTCTGAGCCACTTTTTCCGGCTTGGCGACATCTTTCGAGGCTCCGCAATGGTTTGGCCAAGCTGGGAGGTGCGTTGCCCTGCCGGTCCTCTCTCATGTGTCTGCCGGGCTGCAGCACGTAGCACGTGAGGCCGGTAGCGTTTGACCTGCATGAACTGGCTTGTGGCAAAAGAAATCAAGGCAGGCAGCAACACGCTTATTTTGATTTCGCTTTTCGTTCTTATATGATGTGGATTATGCTACTCATCTAAATCGCTGCCTCGTCTTTCACACTTAATTTGTTCCTATCAGCCGGCACCCCGTTCATCCCCCCTGCACCACCCACAGCGACTCACACATTCTTGTGTTGTCGCTTCCAGTAATAATAATTTGGGCCGAAAGGGAGCTTATTTAGCCCTTTCCGCCGCCGCGCGGCATCCGCCATGCTGCCGACTGGAGCGCGCCTCCCGCTGCTTCGCATTTTGAATTTCGCAGCTGTACTCTCTCTCTCAGCTCTGAGCTTTCAGGAACCCAGAGTGTTCTAATTGTATTATTATAGCTCTCATTATTGCTGTTATTATTATTTTCTTACAAACGAAGCATCAGAACGGACCTCAAGCACGACGGTGACAGGGCATGGCACGAATGACATTTACAAAACACGCTCTAATGAGTGGGTCTGTCTTCACTAATTGGGGAAATTCAAGCATATGTCCTTCAGCACTCCCAATAAGAAGGTGTCCCTGCTCCCCTTCCTACCATCCACACCTAACCGTCATGCCCAGCACCTGCAGATGTATGGTTTTCCCTGTAGCATGGAGTCACCGCTAAGATTGAGAGGGGGGGGGCGCTTTTTGCAGTTTCCTAAGGAATGTGGCAGTCCTTGTGTGGATTGTGGAGCACCCATTCTTCCCGACAGCTCTCACAGTCCATCGGCTAGGCTGGAATTCGCCTCTGTTGGCTGCGCCGGAATATTCCGCGGTTTCATTTCAACCCGGCTCCCTTTGTCCCTGAAGCGGCCTGACACCGAAAACCCCGGGCTCACTCCCGCCCCCATGCATGACAGTGAGTCTCGCTTTCATTTCCACAGGAAGGTGCGGGGTCTGGCCAGCCCCCCACTGCATGACGGAGCCGCCTGCAGGCCGTTCATTTCCAAAGCTCATTGTGCCTTTGGTTTTGGGTACAAAACACAGTTTTCTGTTTTTGAACATGAGCGGCTCTGCGCCGTCTCCCTCGGGACCTGGGGCGCGTCGCCTCCACCTCAGCCCAGAGAAACCAGCCAGGAAACAGGCGCGCACCCAGAAAGGTGCTTTTGGCCGACTCTTTGTTCTTCAGGGAGCACTTAGCATAAACAGATTTAGCTCACGGGGAGTACAGCGAATTGAGCCTTTTCAGTCTCCGAGCTACAATAGCCTTCATAAACATCACCAAGTCCTCCATCTGAAATAGACCAGCTTTGCCCAGTCCTGTCCTCTCCCCTAACCCCCCTTCATGTCTGCCATTTTCAGTTCTGGGGCCGACCTGCCTGCAAACACATGCGTGCATGCACATGCCCGAAAGCTTCACTTCACAGTCTCTCCCATGCATGTGACGCCAAGAGAAAGCGGTCGCACAACAGCGGACTGTGTCTTATTCTGGAATTACTCTAAATGCAAATGTGAGTCTTTCATATCCCTTGTCAGTAGGCGGGGGGTGGTGTTGAGCTGCATTATTATCACCTCTGGCGGTGTGGGCTTCGGTGAAAAAAACCACTGTAAAGAACGTAATCCAGGTATATGAATACTAAGCTCTAGTGGACGGAAGCAGCTAAAAAGCCCTTTTCAGAAACAGATGATTAAAGATGAGAATCACCGAACTTCTATTGTAGCCACCAAATGTGATCTTTGGATGAACGCCTAAAGTTAACTTGCAAAAAAAATTAAATTAAATTTTAAATAAAAAAATAAATACTGCATCTGGCTCTGCCCTGGGCGACATCTTGTAGTCGGCTCTCTATTAATAATTCATTTGCACACTCCTTACAGAGATGATATCACACCTGGCTCTCTTTGCCACTGATTTAACCCAAAAATGGAGACAGCTGGTGGTGAAACAGTTAAGGCTCAGATCCGGGATGGATACGGCTCAGAATGCTGCTTTACCCTTGCAATGAGTGGTAGGTAAATATAAGACAGAGATATAAGAATAATCAATGATTATATGACTGTATGAATATATGAATAAATAAAGTGTAATATTCTGCTCCTGGTAATCGCATCTGCCTGGTAACTAAACATTATGTTGATATTTAATATTGATTCATTATATAGCCCAACATGTGATTTAATCCAGAGCGACTAAAGCCTGAAAGTGCATGAGTAGGTTTTAAATGAGGGTATTCTGGGTACAACACAAGGGCTCAGCGTTTGTGGGGTTATGCCTTGCCTGCGGCTTCTGTCTTTTCCCTGTGTTCATGTGTGATTCCTCTCAGTCCAACGAGACACAGGTAGGTACATCTGCAAAGTATCCGGAGTGAGTGCGTGCCCTGCAAAGGACAGCCATCCCATCTGGGCCGCGTGCCTCATGATCCTGTTCTGGATAATGGCTTTGGAGAACAGATTTATCATACCACCTGAGTAAATAACCTGCTCATTTTATAATATCTGCAGCTTTTGAATTCTATAGTTCTTCGGGGCAAGACTGCGAAGTAAATATTCATTTTGTTGCATGTAATCTTTTCACCGGACTCAGTAATTTGTTATATGGAAACCTGGAGCCATATTGAATTTCAGAGTTGTCCTGCATGGTTATGCCAACCTTTTACTTTATGTGGATGCATGTGTGTATATACTCTGTCCTGGGCGGTTGAGACAATAGATGGATTGGCTCCTTTAGCCCGGTGCAAAGGTCGGTGGACTTTTACCTGCTATATGTAGGAGGGTTTGTCTGACGTGGGTTTGAGCTCATGCTATGCTGCATCTGGGTCTGTATCTCCTCGGGCTGGCTCTCTCCTACACAGAGCTACGTGTTTCACGTGAGGTGGATGTGCGGCGAATCCGGACTCTGGTGCCTGGTATGGATGGCGTCCGGTATGGATGGCGCAGGGTATCGATGGTGCCCGCTACCGATGGCGCCGGGTACCAATGGCGCTGGGTACCGGTCTCCTCCTCCCTGTCAATAATCTGCATGGCTCAGCCACATTAATCCTATCCTGTTCCTGCCTCGATTGCCCTGTTATCCTTGCGGAATGGCTACCCTGGTTATTAGCTGGAACACGCGCCTCATTCATCCAGCCGAATTGTGGGGAAATGAACAAAATGCAAACAGATGAGTGTGAATTTAAAATTCTGCCACAGATATGAAGCCTGGGCCCACTGGGTCACCATGAGAGCGGGATAAGAAGGGAAAAAATGGCGGTGTGTGGGAAGGGCGGTGGCAAGGGAGACAGGCAGGTGTGCACGCTCTCCGAGGCGGCGGTGCGAAGGTGAGCCCCAGGTGGTAGTGGGCTGCTGCAGATCCGGAGGTAAACTGCAGGGAAAATTATATGCAAATAGCTCGTTGGGAGGAATAAATGGCATATTTTCAGGCTTCCTCTGATACAAATCATCATCTGACTGTCCTCTTTTGTCGTTTGTAAATCGCATTACAGTTTGGCACCTCTATTGGTGGAAGGGAGATCTTTGTGATTTTTTTATTTTATATTTTTGTTTTTCTGCTAGAGAAGGGAAGGGAATTATTCTGACAGCCTGAGGTGATCTGAAGGATCTTCTTCGAAACACTGTCCCTATTCAAGCATGCCCCTCCCCCCCCCCAGGGACCCCACAGTCTAAACAGGGAAGCAGTATGACCATTTTTAGGGGCTGTCATGGCTGTCCGCGTCACTGTGTGTGTGCAGTGGTAATTGCCGAAAGGTACAGCAGCAGGTCCTATCCAGAGATTAGATACACGTGTCCAAAGCCTTAACCAGCCAGGACATCTACATCTAACGGTTTTTGTTTATCCGAAACGCTTGTTTGTCAGCATTTGTCCTTTAAACCCAGTGGCCGACGCGCTTCATTAACCTGATAAGGAGATAATGAATATCTGATCTTCTGCCAGTCCTCGCATGCAGCCTGTGTCTCTGCTAAGTGTTTCATTACAAAGAAACACGCCGTTCAAAGGGGCACTGCTTTGGCAAAGAGTGGGTTCCCTGTAAAAAAACACACTCGGATGTCTTTGTTTGTTGCCTGTCCCTTTGAGAGGGTCTTTCTCTGGCTAGGAGCATCGACATAGCTCCTTATATTGTTTTAGAGCCCGATTTGTAATTAAATCCACCTTGATATTGTAATTTTAGGCCGAGGTTTCTGCTGATGTGATCTGAGCATCACACCTTCTGGCTGCAGTCAGCATTTGCCTTACGGGACTTTTGGTGAGATCGACACCCTGAGACGCTCCTGTAGACCTCTGGGTATGCCTGGCAAAGCCTGCGGTGTCATACCGATTGTTCAGGCACCGGGGTAAACCCCAAATCCTTTCTGCGTCCCTTCATGTATATCATGGTTCTGCGAAGGTGACCATTTGGGTAAAACCTTCTAAACTGCTATGACAGCTGCCTTACCCTGACACAGTCTTCTTCCAGATATTCCCTCCACTGTGTCTATACTAATCTGACACTAAAACACGGGAAAGGGAATCTTATTTTTAAACAAACACCCAGTTGTTTTATGACTAACATGAACCGGCAGGCTGATGAGTCTCTCTCTCAGCTCTCAGTTGGCTTTTTTCCCAGAATTATTTCTATTATTGTCTTTGCATCACTCATTGCTTCTGTGGCAAAGTCTTGTCAGTTTTAAAGAGATATTCTGGTCTGTATAAATGTGGGTCTATCTCTGGTCTTTGCTACGATTTGCATACGCAGGATACGGTAGTAGAGAATGTTCATTGGGACCCCGTGCTTCAAATGGGCCGCTTACATGCCGGAGTATTGACGTAGTTGCAGTAAAATTAATATCTTAAAAGGATGGTTATTTTTGCTGTGCGTTAAGCTCAAACCTTGAAACTCCACGGTTTATTTTCCAGAGCTTCATGAGAGGGTGTGGTTTTAGCCCTGAATGTCTTTTAAGGAGTCAGGAGACTTTGTTACTGAATTATGACCTTCATTAAATTGTTAGTACATGAGGTAAATGAAAAACCAGCAAAGCCTGTGACCATCAGGAACTCGGCTTTGCTCCAGAATGCGAGGTGTAATGGAAACCAGCAGAGCCTGCGGATTGACTCGGTTTTCCAGAGGAATGGTTCTGCCCAGACTGCTTTTCTCCTGGTGTAATCGTGACGGATGCTTCTGCCAGGGTGGATCAGCGGCCTGCCATCTTGCTGGCGTGGAATCCCGTCCCTGCTCCAGCAGAGCCTTAGACACTATCGGCGTCTGGCTGTCATGCAACAGGACATGCAGGCGATGCTCTATGCAAATGAGCCTGATTGTCCTTGTAGTTCCCTTTGGGTTACTCTGGGCTTTGATGGGATGACGTCCATCTTCCAGCTGCTTATCCGGGGGGGGGATGCCAGTCCATTGTAAGGCATGTGCACACACACACACACACACACACACACATACACATGCACACACATACACACACATCTTAGCGTACCTATCTAAATGGGAACCTTCCATTCATTTCCATGGGAAAAGCCCTAATCCCATTCATAACACCTTTAACCCCTTCCCAGCCCTAACCTTGACCATAAGAAAGCACAGATTTTTATAAAACTGAGGTTATCCAAATGCCGACCTGGAAAAATGTCCCCAAAAGTTAGGAAGTTTCAGGTTTTACCATGTTATCCAAATGTGGTCTACGCAAACACACACACACACACACACACACACACACATACACACGCACACACACACACAGAGCCTGGGGCGGGATTTGATGCCTCAGCCTTGCAGTGTTGTCCACTGAGTCACTGTAATGCCTCTTAATAATGCACGTATCTTATTTCCAGTACTGAATACTTATTTTATACTGTGATTAATGCATTTAAATATTATCCTTCTATGCATGTAGTAATTATTAAATGATGTATATTCCATTTTATATGTACTGGTCTGAAAAACTGCATGTTGTACCTTTTTTGGAGATTTTGGGTAACATGCGGCTTCAGCATGACGGACCCTCGGCACGCACTCATGCATGCGGCTTCAGCATGACGCACCCTCGGCACGCACTCATGCATGCGACTTCAGCATGACGCACCCTCGGCACGCACTCATGCATGCGGCTTCAGCATGACACACCCTCGGCACGCACTCATACATGCAAGTTCAGCATGACGCACCCTCGGCACGCACTCATACATGCAAGTTCAGCATGACGCACCCTCGGCACGCACTCATACATGCAAGTTCAGCATGACGCACCCTCGGCACGGACTCATGCATGTGGCAGTAGCTTCCCTGTTGGCTGGGAGGCCAGGACAGAGCGGTGCCAATCCCCCCTCGCCAGGCTCTCTGTGAAGTGAGGGGGGTTTAGGCTCCCCATCCTGGGCTCTCCCAGCTGCCTAGCTCTCTAGCCATCCCCCCTCACATCAAAGTCAGAAGTACATCCCCTCCCCCTCTCTCCCCCCTCCGTGCAGCAGTGCTATCCAACAGCCCGTCATTAGGAATTACTTGAGATAAGCGATTGGCCACAAAAATCTTATTTAAATCCATTAGCATGACTTGCCACATGATGCGCCATGCCTATCCAAAAAAAAAAAAAACACATAAATAATTAAGCATGAGTTAAAAAAGAGGTTTACCAGGCATTTCCTATAATTCTGCTGAAAAGATCAGCAAGACCAGTTTACCTAGACTGGCTGAGTATGTCCAATTACATCTGTGATTAAAATTTTTGGACAGCTGCCTTTATTCAGAAAAGCATGTTGATGATAACTTAAAGAAAAACACCTCCCCTAGAATGTTTCTTTCAGCACTCATTCTGTTTTTATGCCAGGTTTGGACTATTATAAGAACCTGGACTGGGCCTGTGCCCTTACAGCTTAAGGCTGATTCTGAATGACAGCAGCTGACAGACTCTCAGTACCACCACATGTGGCTGTCATGGCTGCCCGAGCCGGAAAAATGAAAAATCTGAACTTACTATTAGCCTGATGCCTGTCATGTTTTTAAGCAGGCAAGCGACTTTCAGTGATGTGTGTCTGTACCCTACTTCAAAAAAGTGTCTGGATTCTGCTTTTAAGTAATTATTAAATTATAGTAAATTTCATTCATAAATTCTGTGCGAAGAATTCGAGGCTAAACAAGAACTGCCTTCGGTTTTGGTAGCAAGAATTTTTGCATTTTAAGGACACACTGTAAAATGTGACATAATACATAATAATATCAGAAAGGCCTATTGTATTTTGTGTTGTCTTGAAAGTTTAAAAACCAGGTGATTGGTTCTCTCCCTCCATCAATCACTCACTGGGGCGGGACATGAGGGTCCCCAGAATGCCCTGTCCCTTGGCCATCATCCATTCGGGCGAGCCTGCCAGCCGGGCGGGGAGACAGGGCCTGCTCCCTGCACTCTTCCGGCTAAAGTGCTCCAGTGATCCAAATTAATTCCCTGTCTAATCTCTGGTTTTAATCCTGACCACTGATGCCATCGAACAGCCCTCCGCAAACACAGCTAATGAGATCTTCTCAGCCAGATGATTTCTTTAATTGGCTGATAAACCGAGATCGGTGTTTCCCCTAGATTTATTTATATACGCAGCCTGCTGAGGTTGCAGTACTCGGATTGAGGGGGATCTGATAACGGCAAATTGGCTGCAGTAAGTGTCATTATCCGTCTACGTGTGCGTTTCCTTCCTCAAATTGGGAACATTGCGGACCGGCAAAAAAAATATATATTTAAAAGCTGAATTTTTCACTAAGAGTTCTACTGCTGAATATGTTGGATGCGTCAATATATAATTCTAGTGTATGGCTGTGTTGTGTTTTATATTGTACTTTCCAAAACCGCCAGTGAGCATGATGGTGTAAATTAATATCAGGGACTATACGCAGAAGCAGTGGAGAGCAGGGTGTGCTGAGAGCGGCACGGCTCTGTCACAGCATTCATGGCCTTACCCGCCCATCAGCCCAGCACCTGCGAGGTGTCGGCTGCCAGCTTTGGCATTTCCGCCGCTTGCCCGGCTGCCTCTCGGCTCTCCAATGAGAGAAAAGAGAGTTTCGGTGGGAACATCGATTGCTTGGCACCACAAGCCAGCACACGCTCTCTGGGGAAGACGACATCGGCGCTGCTTCTCAGCCATTAGCAGGCAGCTAACTGGGCGATCATCCCGAAATTAAGCCCTTTGTCCCCAGGGTGCACGTTCGCCGGCCAGGCGGGAATCGCCGGCCCATTACCAGCCCCCGTCTCTCTGTGGGGCTGCGCTGATTACATAGTGAATTAGATTGGCAGCTGCCTCTGTTTACAATGACTGCAAATGGCACCCAGCACGGCGTCATTAGCACGGGCGCGGATCAGGGCCTGCCGTTCACTGACCTCAGAGGCGCAAGCCACACGGCCGCTGCCATCAGGGAACAGAGAAGGACACTGCTCTTTGTCTCCCTTAAATGATCAGAGGCATACACGTGTTACACAAAGTCCCTGTCGTTCAGTCATTTCACAGGATTTCTGCAAATGGTGAACAGTCACTTTAGTGCCAAACGTAAGTGTGCCAGCCTCCCCCCCACCCACCCCAAGGCGTAATTGAATGTGTCGGTACCCTCCCATATCTCTCCCCATTAGGCTGTCCGTTCCTCCTATTACCTCCGGTGTTACCAGCCCTCGAAGACACAGAGAGCCAGCCGGAAGTAACGAGGCAGAGGATCTGTCAGGCTGATATGCTCGCTTTTGGCAGTTCCTGGCCGAGCGAGACGATATTGTCCTTCCCACGCCACGTCAGCTTAGCATGTGCACTTTTAATAACGCCTTGAAATTTCTGGTGACAAAACATTACATGCTCCCAATTTGCTCTGTTCTGTCATGGTCTAAGCTGCACAGAAATTCATGGTCAAGTTGTATGGAATTTCGGGGAAATTTCTTTAGTTCATAATTTTTTGTGAAAATGTGAAGCATCACGATGATTTTCCACGATGTAAGACTCATCATTAAATTGCTGAAAGAAGACGTGCATAAGTTACTTGACTGCTCTGGTAATAATTAACACTACTATAATTAAGACCCAGGTTTAAATGGGCCTTATTTTGACCCAATATACTGAGATATACTGAGAGACTGAACAGCTGTGAACAATCGCTATAACAAATGATTTGCTACAAGAAGTCTCATTTAAGGCTGCCATTTCAATTTACAAACCTTTTCACATTTTCTGTGTGATCATAGAAAGCATAGGGTTTGGGGACCCATAAAAATTGTGGGATTTTGGAATCTTTTCACACAATTATCAATAAAATTGATGCAATTGATGTTTGTCATTTTACAAATGATTTCTCAGGAATGCATTCCATTTGGAAGTCGAGGGATTTGTGTGCACAGTAGCTGAAGCCAGATATTTCTGCAATTCTCAGAGCTGGAAATTTGGATGGGAAGTGAGTCTCTGGTTAATTGTGAATTTCATGTCTGTGTTTAATTAAAAAGTTAAACCAAATCAAACCATTTATTAACCATGATTTGCATATTAAAAATGGAAATATTTTTCTGATCACTGTTCATGTTCATGTTCTGTTCTAAAAAGAAATGATGCGAAAAAAATCAGGCACCAGAAACTTTTTTGTTTTGGACACGAGTGTCCCGGGACTCGGAGGGAACCGCAAACTTTGGCGAGGCTGTCGCCATGGTGACGTGTTAATCCCCGGCTGGCGGCGGCAGCTTTGAAGTGAAGGGGTAATCCATTTGCCGTGGTCCAGGCAGACAAGAGTGGCTCTGGGCTGCCTGTGGCGTGTGATAGCCTCCCCCTGGCTGAGGACACTTTGGGGGGGGTGTACACCAGAAGGGCAGGATGAGCATGTGTGTGTTGCCCAGGAGATGCAGTGATGCTGTGGATGACCAGCGGGGATTTGCAGCACACAGAGTTTGGGTCGCATGTGATGGGTCCTTATTTTTGCCTCAGTTACCGTAGACAGATGTTTTCTATATGATTCTTGGTTAACTTGTAATAAAGTGTGAATGAGGAAGGAACAATCAGGGTAATCTGGCTGCTGGACGCCCGTGAGTCTCTTGCACCCTGCAGCGATGTGCTTATAAATGTTCGCGTGCTGGAAACAGGCAGGAAAATCACAGCCCCGCTCCCCCCCCATATACATAACCATGACAATTGTAAGCTTTTCTGTCGCCGCTCCATCTATTTGTGTACTTTTCAGTCTCACCCATAAATGTATTATAAATCAAATGTGCTGTAATTTTTTTGCATTAGCTTTGTGTTTAGCAGATTTATCCAGAGCAGTGTTCAAGGACATGCACACAATTACACCTTTTCTTCATCAGCCACTGACACGTGAAATATAAAGCAAACAAAGCTGTCACTAAATATTTAAATTACTTTTTTGTTATTAAACACATTCCTCTTCAGAATATTCATCATGTCATCATGGTCGAACTGCATAAATTCTTCTGAAACAGCAGATTTGGTCATGGGGTCAGGTGGATAGCACAAACTACCAACTGTACACGAATAATGCTTGTTAGGATTTGATGTGTTGTTCTACAGTTGAGTAAGCAGGATCAGCAGTCGCTGAAGAAAATGGGGCTGAGAGCCTTGCTTAGGGGCCCAGTAGTGACATCACCCTTCTAACCACAGGATTTGAACCAATGGCCTTCCGGTCGCAGCCTCAGAATCCTAACCTGATGAGCCCCACACCGCCCCCCCGGGCCCGGGCCCCGCCGGCGCGGGCGCGCGGGCGCGGGGCCGGC
>JAODKC010000137.1:27151416-27182907 GCA_026777985.1 Mormyrops attenuatus | reverse complement strand
CCCCCCCCCCCCCCATTTTATATTGTTTCATCGTTTCTCGTATTACTGCCCTGCCATTCACTGCAACCCCCCCAGGGGGCATGGTCAACTTCAGCGGAAAAGCCCCGTGGGGAACATCAACAAGCAAGCGCATTAAACGGATCGATTGCTGGAAGGTGGGGGGGAGATGCTCCTTGGTGGACCTGTTTGCCTGGGCGAGGGCAGAGACGGCGCCACAGGGGAATGTTTACAGACAGCAGTGGGGCTGTGGGGGGAGACAGAGGACAAAATGAAGCTGGCGTGCTTCACTAAAGCCAACGTGCTGAAGAGAGCATCGCATTAACCTGGAACAAGCTTTCAGCATAATGCGACTCGTATAACAACAAAGGCATTTGTGGCTGAACTAAGAAATAACTCAAACCGCATTCAGAGCTGAAGCACTGCTTTTTTGAGCATTCGTTTGATAAGTTAATCCCCTCTTACGAGCACGATCATCTTGTATGTGTTTGTTAGGTTAGACTGGTGTCTCAGATGTTAGCACTATATCCAGGGTTGTGGATTCCTGGCGTCCCATCCAGTGTGGCCACTGCCTCATGCTCTTCGCTTCCTTGGATCAATCCCAGGTTCATTGCTCTGGATATGGAAAATGGATGGATTTCTCTATGACATTTTCTGTCTCATTTGACATGTTTGACAAATGACAACATTAATTTCCCCCAGAATATATATCCTATTTTAACCAGATAGCTATTAACCTTTTAATGGCAGCCTTACTTTCCCCACCTTGTGTGATCCTTCTGTCATTTTCTAGAAGCAGCTCCCAGGTTGAGAGATGTGGAGAATGATGAGGAAGAGAAATCACAATGCCATAACTACCAGTGTCCACACTGGCGATCCCCGTCGATGGGGTGTCACTTGGAATGGTGGACACCCAAAGCACGCACAGCACGCGGGCACAGGAGGATACTGAACAGCATGCATATCACCAGCATTTGATTCAACCTAAGCAGACTCACCGGAGGACATCAGGAACAATTCGGCCGATCTGCTCCAGGGGGCGCTCTCTTGGAGCCACCAGCTTATTCTGCCATGGTGTGCTAAGAAGTGTTGCTGGGGATCCTTCCTGCCTGCTGCCGTCAGGTACTTCAGCGCCTCCTGCTGACATGTCACCCCCCACCTCCAGCCATAGCATGTCAGGATAACATTTCATAAGCATCTTTCAAACAGATAGCACTGCACATTCACTATGTCAGTCGTGCATACACCATCCATTAATTGATTGATTGATTGATTGATCGATTATATTTGTATCTTATTTTCTATGTTCGTATCACAATATAACCACTATTTTTTCCCAAAGGGAATTGAAGAAAAAAAATTTTTTTTTTTATGTTTCCATGGCTGAAATGCAATCACATACACTATTCCACGAGTCATTACAGCTTGGCTTTTTATATGTTTAATTAAGCTGTGTAATGAAGAACATGTGTATTCGAAAAAGATGCAATTAACAACCTCTGTACTAATGGGTCTGCAGAACAAGGGGATTTCCCCTGTTGATTTTTACTTTGGTTTTTCGGTGCATGTTCAAAATATACATTTGAGCTTTGAACATAAGCAGCAATAGTCAAAAGCTCCAGGCAGTGAGGGATTCTGGGAAGAACATGAGGTGTAGCACTGGGCTGTATTGCCTTCTGTCTCAATTCACTTTATTTAAGGCCTAGGGTTAACGGTAAAGCGTTACCTCATTATAGTTCAGCCTGCGATCTGCTAGTTTCTTCTGTTGTCATCGGCCACTGCACTTATTGGCTTTCGTTTTTGTCCTATATTTATTTGGCAGTAAGGTCCACAGAAAGCCCACTAGTAAGAATTTCAGTGTACTCTATAAACATGGCAATGGAAAGCCTTTGAATGTTATCATTTATGCATTTTTATGCATAGTTGTTTGTGTTTCCCAATGTATCCAAAGAAAGAATTAAGGTTGGCCTGTAGGAGCTTGTGGAGCAAGATGTAGGGATCTTAAGTCCATTTGCCCCCAGTAAGTGGGATAAGGGGGCTGTAAGCCTTTGGTCTTTGGGGAAACCCCATTCTGCCCTTGGGATTAAGTCTGCCAACCTTTGTTGGGCCAAAGATCAAAGCCATGTTGCCCAGCAACCACAAGTTGTATCAGCACACTGGTGAACATTAGTCTGCTTAGCTAATGACCAAAATTCCCATCTGAGAAATGCAACAGAAAACTGACTTTAACTTCAGGAAGTGACATCACCTGATGGATTTTCATAGGCTCAGAGCGCAACAGGATGTGCAGACCTGTCCCACAGGGTCTGGCGGCGTAGATACCATGTCCTCAGCATCAGCAGGTTCAGACCCCTGGGGGGTCTGTGTTGCACCCCGCAGCCCCACGACTGACTCCAGCATCCCCATGCAGACAGCGGTTCTTGGAACCAGGCATGGATTTCAGCCAAAACAATTTTACACAGTTGCCTCCCCTAACCTGCATGGGCCCCATGTGTGAAAATATTTTGCCAGTAGATGGGGGGAGGGGGGGACAAAACAACTTAAGAAACGAATAAAATGGCAACTGGAGCTGTAAAATAGCTGCAATAACGTGTGTGTGTGTGGGGTCATCCTCCTCCCTTAAATCCTCTGAGCTAATCTGACGCAAGAATGCTTCCAAGCCCGGCCAATAGCGATTGCAGTTCCTGCACCGCGCTGAGGCCTTGATATAAGAGCAAATGCAATGTTTGCCAGCTCTCTAAATCAACAGCCATCCCTCAGCCCCCCAGATCCTCGGCTCAATAACCAGAGCCGCTATGAATTTGGAATTTGGAGGCTCTCGGTGCATAAGGAGGAGGGATGGGCGTGTTGTTTCATGCATGCAAAGCTTCCATTGCAGGAGGATTCGTGCAGTGAACCTCAGCAATGTGACAGGGTACGGGCTGTTCCTTAGAGGCTCTCTGTCTTACGCAGGCTGCTTCAGCTACGCTAAACGATCCTTGCAGTTACAGCTTGGCCATCAAGATATTTTGGTCACTGGAGCTGCAAATGTAATGCATTAGCAAACGGTTGCTGCTAATCCATTGTAGGGCGACGGAGAACCGCCCCCCTAAAGGCTGTATCTGGGCAGGATGTGAGTCCATCACATGGAGCACGCACACATCTTGTACTTTGGAGGTGGTCATTCTCCTACATTGTAGGGTGCCACACACACACACACCCATAAGGTGTCTATATCTTTATGGAGACTTTATTAATATCTTTGTGCATAACAACCTTAACCAGCCCTCACCTTAAGCATAAGTAACCAAACTAAATATAAGACTTCTGTTTTTTGATCGCAGTCACAAATTTTTATAAAATTGAGTTTCCCTCTGTGGGGCCCCAAAGACGGTCCCCAAAAAGCCAGGGCAGCCATCAGCTGTGTGGTCACAGCCCCCCGCCACTGCCCGTCGCCCCACACCTGCACACTCTCTGGTCACCTGCCCTTTATTCCTGCACATGATTGGTCCTTGAGACCACACAGGAGAAACACCCTTATCATAGGCATTCATAAATCCTGTGTCCTCAGACCAGTGACATAATATATCTCTTTCATTTCCATTGCTCAAATTCTGAGTTCAACTTTGTACAGTGGTGATGCGCGCCCCCCCCCAAAAAAAAAAAAATCCTTGAGCTGTGGGGTTCAGCCAGTTTCCTTTAAACTTGATAATGCAGGTAAAATTAAAGGTTTTAATGAATTCACATCATCGCCGTGCCACAGTGGGAGCCCACTGTTACTTATTCATAAACTTCAGAATGTGCTGAGAGGGTAAAAGGCTTTGTTGTCCCCCAATGACAGGAACTGCTTCCAGCTAGTTAATGATCCCCATAGCAAATGAACAGGGACAGATATTATTTGGCTGAGCATCCTGGTGAATCCACACCTTTCCAAGTCCATCACATTTAGCGAAAGCCACAGAGCCAGTATCCGAACCAAAGAACTGTTCAAGATCAGGCCTAGCTGACAGCAGAGGGGGTGTGCTGAATGGATATTTGGCTTCTTTAATTCCCTCATCATCCAGACAGGTGGACCTCACTATATGGTTTTAAGGAAAGGCTTCCAAAATGGTAACCCCCCATCCAGGTGCCATTTTACCAGATTAGACTGTTAACCTGTTTTTTTACAGATAGATTTCAGTCCCAAAAAAGGGACTTTATGTTCAAAACACAAACAAAACAGTAAAAAGAATGCAGGCCTGCTCATTTGGAGATGTCATGACCTGGAACCTATCTGGGGGGGGGGGTGGCAGGTCATGGTGTCTGTGAGTGAGGTCCCCCACATGTCAGCCTGCTTCACACTATTAGGCAGAGCTACCTTGGCTAACCTCGGCTCCCGTGGAGAACCTCAGCTACCATACTCACTCGTGGGGCTCCGCCTCCACCTGCTATTTACCCACAATGCTTTGTTCCCCTTTCCCCATTCTGTTCTTCTTGGAGCCCACCTCTCTGTTTGGGGGAAAACGTACAAAACAGAACATCTCTCTGGATCCATTTCCTGTTCTGCTCCACGGTGGCCCCCCCGGCCCGGCTCGGCCTTATCAGACGAGCCCAGCTGCTGTCGGACTTTCCGTGGAGACCGCTGGGGCATCCCACAAAACTTGGCAACGGAAGCAACTTTATATTTGTATTTTCCTTATTTCATGTATTACTTTATTCTTTATCCCTCTGGCAGTTCTGCTTCTCCTTCGATTTCATACTTTCCTTCAGAAGAGACTTGCAGTAAAGAAAAAGCAATAAATTAAAAAAGACCTGCCAGCGGATTTGTTTCCGTGTCATTCTTTCATCATTATATTCTGTTAGATCGTCAAAAACAGGGCCAAATATTGCCTTTGCTCTGTGTATATATATTTTTTAAATTTGGCCAGCAATAAATAAGTAAACATTCTTTGAATTGCAGTTCAAAAACTGAGCAATTTGTAACTAGTACACATTTAATTATGGTTATTCATCAGAAAGTGGGAAAACGGCGAATATAAAATACACTCTGGGAAGGCAATTCCGTGAATGAGGGACTCCGGCTGTCGGGCAGCGTGAAATGCCGGGGGTCATCCATCATCGCTGTGAACAACATCGCAGCGGACGGAGAGGCGCGCGCCGCCGCTAGTAATCAGCTGGCGCTAATGAAAGAATATACGGATACAAATACGAATATGAATATGAATACGCATATGAGTTACTCTAGCTTGACTATACAAATGAACCAAGCAGTGGGTGCAGTATTTGTACAAAACATCAATTACCTGGTGTGACCGCAGTGATTTTGTTTGACTGTTATAATAATAATTATTATTATTAGCATTAATATTGGTGTTATTCTTAATTTGGTTGATGCATAGTCGGGTTGATTTAGCAGTACTGGGGGCAGTTCAGGTGGGGCGCAAGTGCGTCTCAGGACTCACAGGAACACACCATGGCCCATTTAGGGGCATGTTCCGGGAGCGGAGTCCCCGTAAATGAACAGCAGCTCCCTGACACCCACAAAAGATGTGCAATGTCCCGGAAATCTGTTGCTAAGTTTAGGTTTCAGGCTTGGGCAGCATCTAAGTATTAATAGCATATTACGATCCAGACATCATAACGCTGTATATGGTATTTTAACACTATATTTAAAAATAACACTATTCTGGTATTTAACAATTGCTGGGGGCTGTTGGGGTATTTAACAGCTTTACTGCAATACTCCCCCAGCCTAGCCAGTACCCCGCCTTCCAAATGTTCCTCATGCATCTCTTTGACATTAGTATGCCCATCGTGGGATGACTGGGTAATTCCTGGTGTTTTGGCTACTTGAGGGAAGCGGGTACAATCTCCTCCCAGACCTGGAGGCCTGAGGTGGCATTGCTGAGCACTGAGCCATTAGCCACCCAGATTACTCGGTGTTATCAATAGAATTAATCCTTTTTGTTTTAAGGAATATGAGGAGGGCTGGCTGGAGATGCTCCCTGGATTCAGCCTTCCTGGGATCATCTGGGGATAATCCGTTTCTGTTTGTCCCCATAATCCAAGGCTAATATTTGGCATAATATATCTAATATTTAGTTTGCAGGGCCCAGAAGGACTGTTTGGACATCTCCTGCACATTGAAGTGCCGTTTCCCATGGACCTCGCAGCCATGAGGTGAAGAGCTTCAGAGGGGGCACAAAGGTATAGGGGGGACCTAGAGCGCATGCAGCCCCCACCTCCTGAGTGGAAAATACATGTAAATAAACCAAATGGAACCATATACAGAAATGGCACAATCGTGCTTCTGGAATACAGGGTGATTCGCGAGCATGGAAAGTTTGGTATGTGTGTTCATGTGTGAGTTTGTGTGTGTACAGGTCAATGGGGGATGGGGGTGGTTTAAGCAGGTCAGGGGAGGGAAATCACATGGGCCACATGGGTCGATGTAAGTAAGCTGGGACGCAATAGGGCAGCCTATTAAAGCTGAAGCGTAAGCTCATTATACGGGCAAAGGCCCACCCTCACATGGGTGCTTTTGCATTTTTGATGTATTTAATCTGCTTATTAATATGAGCTAAGTCAGGTGCATGTCACCTGGCCAGAACTGCAAATAAAATGCAGAGTAGCAAATGGTAGCTTTTTCAACCAAAAAAGAAACAACAACAGCAGTTCACCCTGACATTGCAGGAAGTAGTAAGACTTGGGTCTAACAACAACAACAAGGACAACGACAATATTAATTATTATTATTGTTGATGCTGTTGTTATCGATACACTGAAACCTCTCCAAGACCTTGCACAGTGCAAGTAAAGGAAAAGGGATGTATGCATGGATAAAATAAAAATGATAAACCTTCCAGGCAGCCATCTTGTAGTGCCGGGGGTCCTCGGGTCTATCCAGCATCACAGTGACGAGGATGGGGCCAACCTTAGATGGGATGGCAGTGCATCACAGTTTAGAGTATGGAGCACACCCTAGACAGGATGGTGAGCACATCATTGATGGAATTGTGGTCCGACATGGGGCAGAGGCAGGATCAAACCCCCGATGTTGGAGGGCCACCCACTGACCCGCCGTCCGGCATCTTCATCATCATCTTCATCAGTGTTAATTGTGTGACTATGACCGAAAAAGCTTGCAGGGTGTCTGCTGCCTGCCATGTGGTGCTTCCTGGGCTCCAGGCTTCCCTATGGATACGAAATAAAGGTGCAGTCCTTCCACCACTGGGCCCTCTGCCTACTGGCACAGCGATCAGGCCTAAGTGTGGTGCAGACTCCCGACACTGTGACTGCTGCACTGGCGCTGAGATGCATTATGTGTGTGAGTTCTATTACACCTCAAGACAGCTAATGATGGCAAAAACCCCATTTGTGTCGCACAACATAATCCTCCGTGCCTCAGAGATGTTCTCTGAAAAAGGTGGCTTGGCTTCTAACCTGGCTTCATGATTGCCTCAGATGTTCTCCTTCGATCACCACAAAGCTAAACCCAAGACAATGGCAGCCTGACGCAATACCATGCGAGTGCCAGGCCCAGCTTGTTGGTCCTGATTAAATGTGAACTCAGAACATCCAAATGCAGTGAATGGGATGTTAAATGGCCTCGATGTGTGTGTGTGTCTCTGTGTATAGTCCAAGTATGTGTTATATTTGGTAATTTGGTCCCCACGATGTGATACAAACCTGTGGAGACCATTTTTTCGGTTTTATAAAACTGAAAATAAATTCTTACTAAATTTAATAAAAATCTGTGACTACAATCAAAAACTAAAAATGCAAAAACACTTCCATTTTGTGGTTATTTATGGTTAAGGTTAGGGCTGGGTATGGGTTAAGGTTGCCAGTGTTGGAATTAGGGTTTTGCCCTTGAATAGACGGCCCCCACTAAGATATGAATACAGGTCTGTGTGTCTGTGTGTGTGTGTGTCTGTCTGCCAGACAGGAGGGAAATGAGTCTCACAATTTCCACACAGTGGCTGGCAGATATGGACATGACTGCTTCACACAGAGGCATTGAGAACAATAGATGACTCTACATACACCTCCAGCCTGTCTACAGCATGGACAAACAGTTCCCAGCTTTTATTTTGGAATTGCCAGGGCTCCAGGTGATCAGTGTACAGGAGGGGTTAAATGTGTCAGACCCTCCCCAGCTGCCACCACTGACTGTAAAAAGGACTCTGGGAAAGCCAGTGGGACATTTCCACTGACAGTGATAAGGACACTGCGAAATACAGTGAGACATTTCCACTGACATTGATAAAGACACTGGGAAAGACAGTGAGACATTTCCACTGACTGTAATAAAGACTCTGGGAAAGCCAGTGGGACATTTCCAGTGACAGTGATAAGGACCCTGGGAAAGCCAGTGGGGCATTTCCACTGACAGTGATAAGGACACTGGGAAAGTCAGTGGGGCATTTCCACTGACAGTGATAAGGACACTGGGAAAGACAGTGAGACATTTCCACTGACAGTAATAAGGACACTGGGAAAGACAGTGAGACATTACCACTGACAGTGTTAAGGACACTGGGAAAGCCAGTGGGACATTTCCAGTGACAGTGATAAGGACTTTGGGAAAACCAGTGGGACATTTCCCTCCCAGCTACAGGATCCTCACCACAGCATAGGGTGCACTGAAGTTCTCAGACACCTGGTCCAGCATCCGCGGTTATAATTATAGATTCTGTGGCAGTCATTTAATTTGCTCTTCTCACCAGAGTTTGCACAACAACTGCATCTATTTACTCACAATATATTTGGGATGCTCAAACTGGACTGAGGAATCTGAAGAAAACAAAATGGAATGTTTTCAAAATAAGCATCTTTGCTCTGATCTCTTTGTTTGGGAGGAAAAATTGGCACAAGACCTTTTTTGCATTGCTTTGAGGGGCAGGCAACAGGAGGGGAACTGAATGTAGATAGTCCTTTCGCAGACAGACGGAGCCCAGGTCATTCAAACCTCACAGACAGAGCGACACCAAGAGTCCAAGCTGCTTATAACAGGAGGCAAGCAAGGATGCTTTGCAGAACACGGTTTCATTCATCAATATTTACGCAGCAAACAAGAGAAAATCACTCCATGTCATTCGACAGACTACCTTCACAGGATGTAATTATCTTTGTGTTTATTGTTGTGTCCAGATAGAAAGGAACTCAAGGTAGTTCCTGCCCTGAATTTGCAGAAGTGTTGCATCTGTGGAAAAGGCACAAATTTTGGCCTTGCAGCAGCCTTTATGATAGTTGGAAAACATGTAACAAATAGTTTTTTTCTGATGGATACAGTATGTTATCACCACTGTTAAAACACATGGCCTCACTGATGCCTCTGGTGGTGGAGTTTGCATGTGCAGCTGTTTCCAGTCATGGACAGTGGATTCTGAGGAAGTCTTTGAAATAATATCTTAACTGTTCTGAATCAACAGCAAGATCAGAAGATATTGTTTGTTTTGACAATTCAAGTGCTTTCTGGCCTTAAACTCACTTTATCTAATTCTATTGACCTTTTTGTTAGCGGGGGACAGATTTATTTCACCGCTCCCGGGAAGAAAGATGCAAAGACACATCACAGCATAAATTATTAATGTTGCAAAGTGAAAAAAACCACACCTGAAATATGAATTATACCAGATTACCCTGAATGTTTAATAATGCCCATATTTTATGTTTGTAAATATTACCCATCTTGGAGACGTAAATATGAGAGGCCATTCATCAGCACTCTGTGCACAAGAACAGCCGCCTCTCGAATCACCCCACCATTGTATCAAGTAGCAGAGTAAGGAAAGTGCCACTATGACCAATGTCCAGGGCTACAGGTTTGCTTTCAGGACTGGTAGGGACCAGATCAGACCCGAACCTGCCGCCCCCCTAAACACACACAGTACTCCCATGATATTGATAAGCACATGTCCTTACCATCCATACCCAAATCTATGCCCCCCAACCCCCAGTGTTCCACCCCAACCCCCGGTGTTCTTCCATCAATGCTGAGTAACACCCCCCCACACCCAAGCCCCAGCGTTCTTCCAGCAATGTTAAAAAATGCCCTCTCCGTGTTTCTCCATCACGACTGAGTAATGCCCCCCCCCATGTTTCTAAATCACTGATGAGTAATGGCCACCCCCCCATGTTCTTCCATCAATGCTGAGTAATAGTGCCCCCCATGTTCCTCCCTTAATGCTGAGTCATGCCCCCCCGTGTTCCTCCTTTAATGCTGAGTCATGCCCCCCCCTCCATGTTCCTCCTTTAATGCTGAGTAATGCCCATCCCTCATGTTCTTCCATTACTGCTGAGTAATGTTCACCCCCCAACCCCCCTGTTTCTTCATCAATGCTGAGTAATGACCCCCCCCCCCTTCCCGGAGGGGAATCTCGAAGTCCACGTTGGAAGTGGCAGACCAATCATCTGAGGGTATTTAAGAAATATCTGGAAATAAGGATTTGCACAAAATCTAGCCTTTAACACGTATTGAGAAGCAGCATAGACCTTGAATGTGAAGTTAAATCATGGCCGAGTTCAATAATGGATAATGGAGTAAAACAAATTTAAACTTTTTTTTTTTGCAAGGCTGCCATTTTTCTTTTCTCATCGAATAAAGAACATCTTTTTATGTCTTGCATTCATATACACACAACAGTAAAAACTATGTGGTTCATTTCATCAATGCCATCTCTCAGCTTGATGGTCAATGACTTCACTCCGTTCTGCTCCTGTCTTGCTGTGGTCCCCAATCTACCTTATTTTTCATTCAAAACCCTGCTTTTTGTAGCAATAAAGAGAATTAGCCAAGGTTGTAGATCTACCATTAGTATCAATTAAGCTACTTCAATGACATTTCAGTGACTGATTTTCATATGGATGGCATTGCTAAGTAAGACTCTTTATCCACCCATCCATCTTCTAATCTCCTATTCTGATCAGGGTTTGGGGGCAATTGAAGTCCCTCCCAGACAGCACAGGACGCAATGCTTGATGGGATGTTTAATAAGACTATTTAGTTCCACTAATTTTATCAAAAGAACAATGCCCTGGGTAAGAAAAATTCAGAAACTCAAACTTAAAGCTAATTCATTGCATTCATTAAAAAGCACTGGATATATTTTCTTTGTAGCTAAACTAGCTATAATGTCTGAAATTAAAGATTGATTGTATTGATTGCATAAACTGCATCTCTGCTAGTATAACATCTTAGTTAGCTTGAAAAATGAGTGTCTGCATGCTAATGCATTTATTTGTTTTTGAAGCATTTAGTGTTCAATAGTCATCAAAGAACCCTCACTGGGGCATGCGAGGATGAATGATTTGCTGGCGATCAAAAACTGTTCTGGCCAACTGAACAGTGCACCATGTAATATTAGGATATGGGATAATAAAATGTGTGCAGTGAGGATTTGTATGGCTAATTATACACAATATTTAAAGCTGTAGCCAAGGGATTCTTCTGTTGGAAGATGGAAGCACAATAGTTGTACATATTTGCTCCTCTAATCCAGGAAGTTCATATAGTTCCATAGTAATTTAAGAGAGACAATACTGTCTACGATTGGTCATTATGCTGTGATATCATCAACACACTATCCAATAATATTCAGTCACACCCAGGGCATGAAATTGACTAATACTGCCACCCAGTTACAAAGCATCAAGGCATTATGAAGGTGGTAGCAATAGCTTCTCAGGGTTGGGCATGGCTAATGCTTCCAAGTGATGGGAGAGACTTGTACTTGTAATGGATGGGAGTGGCTAAGGCTTTAAGTGATAGGCGTGGCTAAGGCTTCCAAGTGATGGGAGTGGCTTGTACTTCTAAGGGATGAGAGTGGCTAAGTCTTCTAAGGGATGGGCGTGGCTAAGGCTCTAAGTGATGGGCGTGGCTAAGGCTTCTTCTTTCTGATGACACAGTTAATGCCATGAAAAGTCATGGCTCTCCCTGACTTCAAAAGTGAGAATGATAGCACATCAATAACTCTATGATGAGGGCATGTGATGCATTCAGTTCAGTGACACTCTGGTTAAGTTTGCAAAAAGAATTCTCTGAATGACTTGGTACCAAATCAAGGAACATGTTTATTTTTGCATCCATCTAACCTAGACCTATTGATTTATTTTCCTCAAAAACATAGAAAAAATGTCCAAATTGAGTATGAAAGGCACAGATAAGACGTGGCCTCGTACTGTTATCAGAAAATGAGATGATGAGTGCTTTGTGGCTCCCGATTCAATTTCATTGCTTGGTGACTCTAAATATGTTTAGATAAACATTTATAACCAAGCACATAAACACCTGTGTTAGCATGACTATGAATAGTTTATCTCTACCAACAACACTTCCAGTAGCAGCTAGAAATGTGTAAATGCTGATGACACACAGGACCTGAGTTCATTCTGAATCAGTTGATTCTGAAAAATGTCATTGTGAACACAGAGAAGACAATTAAAAATGAGACGGGATGTTGGGAACAGCTTTATTCTGCTAGCTGTAAATGCTAACTGCAAGGGTCTCCAGTAAGTGTGAGAAATATCCTGGTTTACAACTCAAGGGTAGCCAGTGTGGCTGACGAGTAAGCCAGAAATGGGCCAATAGAAGATTTAGCTGAACCTTCCCCTACATTCCATCTCATTCACTTAAGTGACACTTGCTTATTTCTGTAAAAATGTTGCAATTTGTCTGGCATAGGCTCCAGACCCCTTCTGACCCCAAACGGGACATGCGGTTCTAGAAAATAGATGGATGTTGCAAATTAATTGGTTTCATAACAAAACTCCATTGACAAGCAATGTTTAACACATCTGCTCCTATCTTCCAAACCAACATTTTATTTTTATTGAATGTCATTTTTTTACTGACATTCATTTCTGTTTCTGCTATTAATTGCAATTGTAGTCACTGGCTTCCAGAAGGACACTAAACACAACTGTTTGGTGTTTCATATTATTGCAAAGGTGTTACTAATTAAAAAGCACCAAATGAGACTGCTTGTCAATGAACTTTTAAACTTAGAATAGTTCTTTTAGAACTATAACTTGGGTTTCAACTTATGACTACTTAAAATGAATGTTTTACTTAAAACTACAGGCTGTTTCTAACGTGTACAGCTCTGGACAAAATTAAGAGACCACACAACATTTTTAGTTTTACTCATTTCTCACTTTATGGGTGTGTATCTGTAAATAATTAATACTTTTTGCGAACTGCAGTCTGGTTCTTCTCTGTGGCTCAGTGATGAAGGGCTTCTTCCTTGCTTTATGGGACTTCAGTCCTGCTTCTAGGAGTCTGATATGAACTGTCCTAGCAGTGCACTTCACACCTGCACTTAATATTTCCCATTCCTTTTTTAGGTCACTTGATGTCATCGTCCGATTCATGAGCAACTGTCGGACAAGTTAACGGTAGTCTCTGGCATTGGACAGTCGCTTCCGCCCTTTACCTGGCTGGTTTCTGGTCGTTCCCAGTGTCTCTTGCTTCACGTTGTTCTTGTGTGCTGCTGTCTTAGAAATTTTCATCCTGGAAGCAACCTGCCACTCAGTGTAGCCTTCTGCCAGCAGAACCAGGATTGAACCAGGATTCAGTCATGCAGATTTTTTAAATATAGAGTGGTGTCTTCATTTTTTCCAGAGCTGTAACCAATAAAATTGGAATATTTTTACTGAATTAAGTAATCGTCCCAAGACTGTATATCTTGAATCTCTTACTGACTAACCCTGCGGAAATGTCTCGCACATGTTGACGCATTGAGTAATGGATGGATGTGTCTCATGAAGTGCCAATGGTAGCTGGCTGCCTTCAATATATCATTCTGCATAGACATAGACACACCTGCACCTGGCAGGCTAAGAAAATACATCAACAGTGACTGGAATTTGGAATCACCAGCTCCTGATTAGCAGAATAAGAACGTACAGGTAATATGCACATTAAAAGTGGAGAGTATCCACTAATCCATTACTTTGCAGGGAAAGTGTAGATTTCTTTGATCAGTGCTGAGGTAGATATTTAGTTGGGCAAAGAATAAGACATTTTAGTAGCTAAATGAACCCCTGTGATTGTTTTTATCTTATCTTAGCAAATTTATTTATTTATTAGAGCAATATTTTATGGCACAAGGACCACAGTAAAGAAACATTATACATCACAAGCCTAAGTGAGATGGCTGTGATCCGGTATATAAAGAATAATCCAAGTATATTCTCGTTAATCTCATTATATCTTTTGTGAAGTTAATTCATTTAAGTTCTACAATTGATTCAGCTACTTGTAGGTATCGAATGGAAAAGATTGTGATATCAGTTATACCATGCTGAAAGAATCACAGTATTAAGCAGCACTGTCAGTTAACTAATAGTATCCATTTAATTCTGCATTAAACTCTACCAGAAGTGCAGGCTAGTCTCAAAATACAGAAAAGTACTTTTATTGTCTGAATTGCTAGTGATATTTTGCAACTGAAGAAATGCACAGAATAGAGAAGGTATCAAGAATTACCACTGAGACAGAGTAAGAGAGATTTTAGACAACTGATCAATGAAGGTCAGGAAAAGAGAGAGCTGAGATTCTACAGCAGGCCTGAAGATCTGATTTTAGGTTTATTTAAGCCTGAAAGATGTGTCAAAACACACAAGGCTGGACATAATCATGCTGCATTGAATGTCTTTAATCTAACATAAGAGAGAACAGAAATTCAAAAAATATTATAGCATTTTCTAGCATTTCTTTTAGGTGATGGGATGGACCCATAGTGCACCTGACTATTTAAACTGCTATACTGAAACAGGAAGTACTTATTACACACAGGAAGTGACACAGTGATATAGGCCCATATATTACACTGGCATGGAGGCAGCTCGTCTTTGAAACATCTGATGGGTGCTGATGATGGAAACAGAAGAATTACCTGTGTAAACAAGAAATAAAATGTCCCTTTTTATCTTCATTTTGGAATTTGCCTTGGCGATTCAAATGGTTTACAGATGTCAGACCTGTTTGAAAAATCAAGTAAACGAATGTTTAATTTTCTCCCACAGGTATCTGTCCTGTCTATCAGCCAGTCATATGTCATACTTGGAAGGCACTGATCTACAGTGTCCCCTGACTTTCCACCAAGTGCCTCAGGCTGACCAGGCATTACCATAACCCTACAAAGGCTCTGTCTAGCGAGTCTGGAGATGGATATGCATGGGTGTGGGGGAGGGATGCTGGGTGGGGGCACCCCTCACACACCGCCAGAAGCTGTAGGGTGCCAACATTATCCCCCATCTATTATTAACGACCCTTGCTGGAAGTCACTGTCTCCAGAGAAGTTTACACAAACAGACACAAGTGGAAACAAAGCCCTCAGAACAATTTTGAAAATGCAAAGAGGACAGACCAGAGCTCCCCGACTAAACCCACACAGCATGCTAATACACATGAGGGGAATACACACAAACACGCAACACAATACAGAGCCACCCATCTTCCAAACATGCTTATTCAGCTCTGGGCCAGAATGAGCCTGTAGCCTGTCCCAGGATGCACAGGACACACGCCCCGGGGGTCACTCTGAGCTATGGGTATTGTAGAATGTCTGGGATCGCTTGAGGAGGCCAGGGTCCCAGGAGGAAACACAAACAAACACAGGGAGAATCCACCAACCTCAAACATTTTTTTCAAGATCCTGGAAGTATGATACACAGTTCTGCCCTCTGCAGTTCAATGCTGCCTAAACATCTCCCATCCATCCATCCATCCATCCATCCATCCATCCATCCATCCATCCATCATTTATCTTCTAATTGCTCATCCAGAGCATGATCACAAGACCATAATAGCTGAAAAGGTTCATAAAAAAGTATAACACACGGACACAAACATAGAAATGTATCGATTTTTTGATACTTGTTTCAGTATGGTACATTGTTTTTCTCTGCAGTTTGAAAGTATAAAATTGCAACAGCTGTACAATTGGGGTGATATTGTAGCCCAGAGGAAATTTATTTTCCACTGGCTCCCTTTGTTGCAACTTCTATACCCGAACAAGGCCCTAGCAAAATAAATCAATGCTCTTTTTATTATTCAGCTTACAGATGAGAACAAGGTTTGGGATGTACCAATTTCGCATAAAGAACAGCGACAGTCTCCTCACAATTTGTCTCACAACTGAAACAACAGACAGTTCATCTCAGCAGCTCGATGGATCATTTATTAAGTTGCTTATTTTATTCTTAATTAAACAACGTGCTCATCTGTGTTCAAGTAGAACAGGAGCAAAAATGCATTTTGCGTCAGGCTTTGTCTCGCTAATGCCCAAGAATGCGCACGTTAACAGAGACAGGCCATAAACAGTCAGATGGCCCTGAGCAAAGCGGCTGACCAAACGCTTTGGCTGGTCTCAAAGATGCTGGGAGCCTTAAGAGCAGAAGCAGCACCGGAGAGATGTCTTGGCATTTATGCCATTTTATTAGACTGCACTACAGTGTGTGGGCAGCACCAGGAAAGCAAAAAAACCATTATTCCGGATCAAAACGGCCACATGCATGGACTATTTATTGTAGTGCTTTTGCTGGGAAAATCTTTTATGAATTTGTCCGTTTTTTATAATAAGACAATAGTCATTTCTTTTTAATTAATCAAGAATAACACTTCGACAGTCTATTCATGGGGTGCCCCAGGGTGATTTGCTACACAACATAGTTATTAATTTATAGCAATTTTTAATAAAATTACCTGTTATAATGTGCAAATTCATTAGTACAATAATAACAGTCTTTCGTGTGTATGTGCATTAAATAAGTGGGTTTTCAAACATGCTTGTCATTAAAAGCCTTGGTTAAAGCTGAAATTAAGATTCTTTCTTACATGCCCACGCTGTTCGAACAAATCCAGTGGGGAGCTAAAAGCCGTTCACTACTTGTGTTATATATCCTATTAGCTTGGAGATTAATTGACAGGACTAAATGTTAACTGACAGAGATTGAAGCCACAGATTTACTGGCCTGCTTATTCAGCAGACGCATGCAAGCTTCTTAAAGTCGGCTACGTGATGCTATTTGTAGGTGGTAATGACCAGGGAGCTTTGTATGAGGAGGGCTGTGCAACTGCGGCAAAACTAGAATCCTGTACTTCATGAAGTCACCTGATATCTGGGGGTGGGGCTAGAGTGAAGGGCCGCCCACTACCAATATAGGGGTGTTTCTCAATATATGTACTTGACCGTACT
Source organism: Mormyrops attenuatus (assembly GCA_026777985.1). Classification (NCBI taxonomy): domain Eukaryota; kingdom Metazoa; phylum Chordata; class Actinopteri; order Osteoglossiformes; family Mormyridae; genus Mormyrops; species Mormyrops attenuatus. The sequence goes on along the minus strand of JAODKC010000137.1, from coordinate 27,165,748 downwards.
TGTGTTCTCTTGTACTCACTTGACGTCATCTTCCATTGCCAAAGACCTGTTCCAATGCTAATGAAGAGGAGTATAGAGGACGGTAAAAATCACCAGATTTTGTTTTTGCCATGCCCCAAATATCAAGGATACAGCGCTTGTATCCTCGCCAAATGAGACTAATTACATGATTTCTTGCCCTCCAAGTTTGTTTTGGGATGTAAGCTAGCAAGACCGTTCTTGCCAAGACCACAAGTGCTTTCTTTGTGTTCTTGATATTGAGAAACACTCAAGTACAAGCTTTCCCTGTTTGCATGGTTGTAAAAAGCGCAGATTCTTGATCTTCATAACCTTTTAAGAAAGCCTTCTTTCTCTATCTCCCAATCCTCCTACCAGGAGGTGTGATTTAATTAAAAGCAGTCAGAGTGCACTCAGAGACCTGAGCCTGCAAACATGAAGCAGTTCTGCTCACCTCTGTCAGAGGAGATGCTCAATACTGCAGAAAGGTCTAGAAGTCTGCGCACCTGCAGATTAACAATAAGAGCTTAAACAGAATCAGTATTCCACTTCAATGTTAATACTATGCTATTTCTTAACGGATTGCCAGTTTAGGCAGCTGGACAATACCTTGAAGTTAAGGGGCTTCATCAAGGATGAGACAGTGGGATAACATTGAAATGGAATTCTTCATATATGCTATATTTGACCCAAAAATCCATCCTGAAACAGTTTGGCCCCAACATACTGCCCATGTACCATGCCATTTAGCAGCTAGGTGGCTGTATTTATATACTGCAACATCTAAGACCTTCTCTGCCACCTTTCCCGCCCCCATAATGCTCTTGGTGTCTCACCGTATAAAGCTTTCACTCTCACAAATGGCAGGTTATGTTTTAACTTCAACTATGCTACATTCATATCTATAATTACACTCTACTTTTATTGCTTTAAGAACCGTGCAGTGCATCCTCAGAGGAGAAGGATCGCCATTTTCTCCTGCCGGTTTACTGCAGCTCCCTGACTTTTTCACTGGCTAAATATTAAAACAGCATATCATACTGAAGGCAGCGCGTGGTCAGAGGTGATACAACCGCAGTCTTCATTTCTTATTGCACACGGGGCCATACAAAGTTTCATATGGATGTGGTTGTGTAAACACGTCAGTATGATGGTACACGCCAGACTGAGACAATAATAATATGGACATATTTGTCAGAGTATCTGGGAAACGGCTGTGTTATTTGGAAATAGGCCCGGTATGGCCAGGTGACAAAGAATTTCAGTTTATTTTTAGAATGTCTTTTCTAGTGATATCTGTGGTATCCTAGGTCAGGTGGCATTGTGGGTAAGGACCTGGTTCACGTCCTGTGAGACGCCTAAAATACTCATCCATCCATCATCCACATCTCGTGCAAGATCATGGTGAGCTTGCAGGATATCACAGGAAACACGGAGCGATTTTGAAATGCAATTTTGGAGTGCTTAATTTGTAAACTCTGCAGTGACAGAGCTCATAAAGACCACAGTTACATAAAACACACAAATCAGTCTTTAACAACAATAATATGATTTAGTTTAAACATGTAACTATGCAATATTTATGAAATATCGACACTTGATAGTTACGTCAAATTTTTCATCTGCGACACAGTTTTCTTGCTTCTTTTTGCTGACCTTTTCATTAGCATTAGCATCCACAAACACTGCTCCTCTCCTCGCTGTCTCTGCTTTTTCTCCTTAGCATTAGCATCCACAAACACTGCTCCTCTCCTCGCTGTCTCTGCTTTTTCTCCTTAGCATTAGCATGCACAAACGCGGCTCCTCTTCTTGCTGTCTCTGCTTTTTCTCCTTAGCATTAGCATCCACAAACACTGCTCCTCTCCTCGCTGTCTCTGTTGTTCTCATTAGCATTAGCATCCACAAACGCTACTCCTCTCCTCACTCTCTCTGCTTTTTCTCCTTAGCATTAGCATCCAGAAACACCAGTACTCTCCTCATTGTCTCTGCTTGTTCTCCTTAGCAGTAGCATCCAGAAACGCTGCCCCTCTTCTTACTCTCTCTGCTTGTTCTCATTAGCATTAGCACCCACAATAGGGTGACCAGATAACCCATGTCAGGGAGGACACTCTGAGCTAGGACAGGAATTGTAAATTACCATTTCAATTAAAAGGACCCGGATTTCACTTTAGCACTGAGTTCTTGCTGTGTGCTTATTGGTCAGTCTCCTATAATCATGAATGTGTCACTAATGTTAATGTGAAACAGCTGGATGAGTCTTTCAATGAAGCGAACAAACCAGTCAAAGCTGGTCATAGTCAAACTATTTAGCCGAGCACAAGAGCCTTTCAGTTTGAAAGTAGTTTGTAAAAAGTAGCTCAAAATGTCCTCCCTGACATGGATTATCTGGTCACCCTAGTGATGAGGGTCACAGATAAAAGCGTTAGCATGGTTAGCTTTGTGATGAGGGTCACAGTTAGTGCATGGTGACTCATTCCAAGCTCCCCACACCCACATTCACACAGCATTCACTGAACTGCCCTAGGACACCTTGTCTACTGCTTGCACTCCCTTTTTGATTCTTTTAAGGCAAATTACTCTGGCTGCACAAGATGTGTTAGTGCAACAAATCCCCCCCCCACACACACACGCACACGCACATTGAGGCTGCCGCCCATCCAGCTACATCCCAGGTTTACCTGATTCACACTCACACTGTCAGTGGAGCCAGAATCTCCTCACACACGGCCAAGCAACACCTCGCCAGAATTCTTCTGTTTGCTTTCAAGCAGTGTATCATCCCTTGGGCGCAGTCTCTGTTCTCCACAGCTTTAAGAATCCAAACAGCCGCTCCATATATTCCCTTTTCTATTTTTGAAGATGTTTTGGTGCAAACAGCTGATGCAAACCCCTCCGCAGTTTAGGAGTTCAAACCATGTTCACGCTGAAAATGAGCTCTGTTTTTTTCTACCAACCCGTGTTTAATTATATATCTTTTCATAAAATATTATAAAACATGCTAAACTTTAAACACAGAATCAACGCCCCCATCCCAGACCCCACGTCCAGTGGGTCCCGCATTCCATCCCAGACCCCCGCCCACAGTAACAGACTCCACCCCCTGCACTATCCATCTGATCCAGTTTCCCAAAGCTGCGGAAAACACAGCAGGCGCCTTGCATCAGCCAGTCCGACTCCCCCATGTTATTGTCTCAGAAATAAACAGGGGTAGGTGGAGGCTGAGGGTGGGTGAGAAATCTGCGATGGGGGGCAGGGGGGCCAGACAAATAAAAACAAAACTAACATTAAAGTACCATTAAGTAGTACTATTTAACAATAATAGCGAAATTGTATATAATAGTGGGTATCACTGTTGTCTCACACTCACAGGTCTGGGCTTCGAGTGTCTGTGTGTTTGGAAGTTGTATGTTCTAACCCCAATTGCAATGATTTCCTCCAGACACTGCAACCGGCTCAAAAGACATGCAGCTATACGACTGAACATCGCTGTGCGCCCCTGTGATGCAGCGCCATCCCATCCAGAGTGTCCCCCCGCCTTCTTCCCCAAGCCATCTGGGACAGAATCCAGGCCCCTCGTGCCCTTCTGCTTCATAAACAGCTGCAGGACGACAGATGGAAGCTGGACAGCAGAAGTTTAATCTAGAGACATTTTTTACTTATTTGTATAGATTTTTCTGAGTTTTTATTTGGAGAGGCAGTTCAGGTTAAGTGTCTGATCAGCCGGCTCAGGCCCGAGCCCAGAAGACAGTGGAGAGGCCCAAACCTGGGTATCGATCAGCCCCTGCAATGCAGTTTTCCTCTTTACATCAATGCCGTCTCCCCCTTGTTACACCCCCCATTTTAAAACACTTTCAGGGTGATTATCACTGAGATAATGACACCATGATTCACGTGCTGGACAAACTGCTCTTCTGAGAGCTTGGGGAAGCCCACTGTATAAAATCTACCTCTCTGGTTGGCTGACTGTCAGATTGCCCCTTTTTCTGATTGGCTGGTTGTAATATTGTACATCTGTAATTATGGCAGGAGGTACAGTCGCATAGGCAGCGTGAACTGGACAAGCTGGCTGGTTTAAAATTGCTGAATTTGAACTAATGTCTGAGCTGCTGGGGCTCACTGTACCCTTCTGCCTCACAGGTTTCATTCTTGCCTGGTGAGTTTTGATAAACCCCTTTCCTGGGGCGTGCGGAGAGAAGTGGAAGGTCACCCATGCGGGATCTATAGCTTCTTATCGTGCTCCATAGAAGCCAGCTTCCTTGGCGGACACCATGCCCCCCCGTCCTGCCGTGGGAGCACCACCAGCTGCAGGACTGTGTTATTACTATCTCCCCCACCTCTGAGGCAGAGGATCGCTCCCAGAAATCTGTGTTTTGCTACATCACTCCAGGCAAAAGTCTGTATGTGTAACGGGACATGAACTATGCTGCATGCATCAGCCACCAAGGGAACAGTGTTAAGGAAAAAGAATGTAAACTCTCAAGAAACTTTCAAGCAACACACAGAGACTCAGCATGTATACAGTCACCAGCAGGAGAGAGTCAGCATGCACAAAAAACAGGAGAGACTTAACGCACATATAGTCACAAGCGGGAGAGACTCAGCGTGCATATAGTGACCAACAGGAGAGAGTCAGTGTACGTACAGTCACAAGCGGGAGAGACTCAGCATGCATATAGTCACAAGCATGAGAGAGACAGTGTGCATATAGTCACAGGCATGAGAGACACAGCGTGCATATAGTCACAAACATGAGAGACACAGCGTGCATACAGTCACAGGCAGGAGAGAATCAACGTGCATACAGTTACAGGCGGGAGACTAACACAAGGCTGGGAACTATTGTAAGCTTTTACTGTGACAGTGTTCGATGCTGGTGTGTATGTTGCATTATGAACAGTGCACACCAACACACACACAGACACTCTCACGCACAGACAGATACACACAGGACACGCACACACACACAGACACACGCGCACACACACGCACACACCCATACACTCTCATATCTGTATTTGTATTCACATCCTTGTGGGGACCATCCAATCATTTCTCTGGGCTAAACCCTAATCCCAACAATGACACCATTAAGCCCTACTTAGCCCTAACCTTAATAATAAATAACCAAATAAACCACAAGACTTTTGGTTTAACTAAAAACTTTAGTTTTTTGATTGCAGACATAGATTTTTTATAAAACTGAGTTTCCCCAAGTGGGGATGGAAAAAATGTCCCCACAAGGCCAAAATAACAGGGTTATCATTTTTAGGGACATTTTATCCTCACAATGTAATATACACACAGTGCAGCATTAACTGTGCATCTCTGAATGGTTAAAATGTTTCAATACCAAAGAGAAAAGGCAGAGGACACGGCCCAAATGCATTGCATTCTGAGTATTTTAAGATCATGAAAAGCTGAATAAAGTGAAAGCAATAGGTGTCATGCAGTCGGGGGACAGTGATGGTGTGCTGACCTTTCAGGTTTCATTCTTAACCCCCCCGCCGGTGAAACTCCAGCCTCATAACAGGGATTGGTTTCTCAGAATCTCTTTTGCCTGTCATCTGTCTTTTAGATATCCATTCCGCTCTCTGACATCTAACAAAGGCTATGAACAAGGTGATGAACTGAGCTTGAGGAACACAGCAAACCCTGAGGAATGCATCGACCCCCAAGGAACACCCCAAGCCCAGAGGAAGGCACCAAACCCTGAAGAATGCATTAGACCCCAAGGAACGTGCTAAGTCTGAGGAATTCTCCAAACCTGAGGAAGTCACTGAACCCTGAGAAGGCACCGAACTAAGGAAGGTGCCAAGTCCCAAGGAACACACCATCCCCGAGGGACACACCATCCCCCGAGGGACACACCAACCCCCGAGGGACACACAATCCCCCGAGGAACACACAGAGGAAGACACTGAACCTCAAGGAAAACAGCAAACTCCAAGAAAGGCACGGAATTCCAAGGAACGCTCCAAGTCTCTAGGAACATACAAAACCCCAAGGAAGGCATTTAACCCTGAGGAATTCGATCAGTCCCAGAGAGACTGGTTTTATTTCCGACTGTAAGCCCAACATATAACTAGAGAGAGGTTTGCCGGTGTGGCCAGGCACTGCCTGACCACAGAAGAACTGTGGCAGAACCACATGATGACAAAGTGATAAAGAAGGAGAACTGAAGAGTGCGTAATCAGAGGCGATTCACCACATCCCACTCGACGCGACCTCTCGGTTGCCGTGGTACTCAGCCGAACGTGATCCTGTCACCCGCGGCGTGACAAATTAGCCAAGTGGCTCGATCTGTGGTAGATGCAGGCAGTCATTAGACTGTGAAAAGTAGGATGGAGGAACTGACAGGGGAAGATGTTTCTCTAGGTAACTGGCACGTGGGTGAACCACATGAGTCAGAAGACATGACTAGGGCATATGTGTGTGCATGCTTGTGTATGTGAGAAGCTTTCTTCCATCTCTGGACTGAAGTGGCCCTTTAGACAGACACAATCCTGGACAGATGGTATCTACAAGGCAGCGTGAACTGGACAAGCTGGCTGGTTTAAAATTGCTGAATTTGAACTAATGTCCGAGCTAAACAGTGCTGGGGCGGTCTCAATGTTACCCAGGAAGCAAGAAATGAGGTGAGGTACCAAGCATGGGCGGATTCGATTTGTGGGGGGCTCTTTGGAGCCTATAATGAAAGAGGGAAGGGGGCATAAATGATTCACACACTGGGCACCTTTTCATTAATGCCTACCCTGATATCACTCACCTTCATCTCGTGTATTAATGCCACTTCCTTTGAGGGGGTGTGGAGGAAGGATGGCTGCCCTTACCAATGGTCCCATTGCTCTGGAGGGCATGTAATAGGAGAGGAGGATTCCCAACACCATTTGGGCGCCCCCTAGAGGTGCCAATGACACTTATCAGTCCTGGCAGACAGTGGTTGCATGTACGCATATCACACACACCCACACTCACAGATCAGACACTCACTCATACATCCAAACTCTCATAAAATATGCACAACCAGACCATCTATTTAAAATGAGCAGCATTTCTTTCCATTTACTTGAATATTTAAATTTTATTGATTGCAGAGAAATATTTCTAGTTTTTTCAGCAGTTTCAAAATACTTTATAACCTCAAAAAAGTGCTGAGCTTGACTTCAGCGCTGGAAAGCGAGTACCCAGCCCGTGGAGCGAGTACCCAGCCCGTGGCTGTGTTAGTCTGAGAAGGCCGAGCGGGATTGGAGCACATCGGCAGGCACACGTCCACCACGACCTGCCCTGCACAGGATTGTGGGTAACCTCACAAGCTTCTGTTTTCAACTATTTATTCCCCAGTCAAGAAAAGCTGTGTGTGATATTGGAGATTAAAGTGCTGACAGCCTTCCATGTGGTTCAGAGGTGCAGAAAAAACATCTTCTCTCTGAAGACATTTGTCAACTTTGTTGTGCAACAGAAAGCCCAGGCAAAAAAGACGAGGTTAATATTTAACGAGATCCCAAAACCAGACCTCCATTGTGAATGAGGGAGGGGATTGCACTTGTGATGTCACTTCCCCTTAATTAATGCTCCTTCTGAGACCTACTGTGATTGGCTGATTTATTGGGGTGGTACTGAGGGGTCAAAAGCAAGGAAGTTTATCTGAGGCGCCTCTCGGGGGTTACAGTCATCAGAGACCCATACAGAACTGAATGCCTTTTATTGGCACCAGAACCAGTGTCATACATTCGCTCCAAGCAGGAGAACCAGGGAGGCTGAGTCGGGTCCGTCCTAAAGACCATCTTCTCTGGCCACGATTGCCAGTGGACATGAGGTAGAGGTTACTGCAGATCAAGCAGCGAGATGAGCAGGGGGCCAAGCAGACTCCAGGGGGGGAAGAAGGACAAAATGGGGGTGCCGGGCTATCTCTCTGGCGTGAGGACTCCCGGGGCGGGGCAGGGAGGGCATACAGGAGACAACAGAGAAAACAACAGAATACAGGATCTGAGTGTCTGCAGCTGTGCATCTCACTCCCATCTGCTCTTTGCACCGAGGAGATGAATCCTGGGCGTGTCCGTCCAGACCGGTCCAGACTCCCCTCGTTTGGATCCTTCCCCCTCAGCGGACCGATGTCTGATGGAACAGCTGCAGGTTCAAATCCTAAAAAAGTCTACACTCTTATGCAATATAAAAAACAGGGAAATGTTCCAATAGAAGCATCTGATGGAGCGACCCAAAAATTCTGTTTCTGGGTGGGGGGGGCAGAGCGTGACGGGGTCTAGTGCAGGAAGCTGCTGGCATCTGACTGGCATGCGCCTCACACTGATAGAGCTGCTCAGAAGCTTTGTGATGTTACATAACGATGGAGCCAAACTGAGCCTGAAGGAGAGAAATCACACGTTTACAAGCAGAATATCATTTTAAATGAGTTCAAAGGCTCCGATCAGTGCTTCTTGACCCTAATTAATGTGACCTTTATCAGCTGTAACGGCCACTGAGCACCGTCTGTCATCAGAGTGATTTTCCGGCTCTCATCACCCCCCATAATGGCAGACGGCTATTCCTCATCACCCCCCATGTGCAGAGGTTGCACACCCCCCCGCCCCTGTGGCAGCCCTGATACGCTGTTACTCTTACAGCTGCTTCCAGAACACTCTGCTGCCCCAAACGCCGACCGCGACAAAGAATACATGGGAGACTGGGAGGGCAGAAACAAGGGGGGGCAAATCGGACCAGAATTCAAGGCCCCCCAAGGTCCGGCGAGAGCATCGTTTCGTCTCGGGTTTATGCAACCAATGCAGCTGACACAGTCGCTCCAGTTGCGCGACGGGCTAGACCTGATCGATATCCAGCCTGCGAGTCGCTCGCTTACATCTTACACACAGACATACATACATGCACACACACACCACAGAGAGACATACATACACACGCACCCAGGCAGGCAGACAGACAGACACACACACACACACACACATACACAGATACACACTCAGACATACAGACAGACAGACGGACATTTACATAAACGCATCTCTGACTGGGTCAGGCCTCCTTCCTCGGTGCCAACAGGACGGTCTGAACCTCACTGCTCCAGTCTCACGCCAACAGATCACCTTCTTGGATTTGATTGGTGTGGATTGGGGGGGGGCCCAAATAATACGATTTCATGGGGCCAAAATCTCTATCAGCACCCCTGACCAGACACTGCAGTTTCTCCCAGAGTCATTTCCTAGTTACTGGTTTATTTGTTTAGGGTGGTCACACCCCAGGACCAAAATTAGTTAAGCAGCATTAGACGCCTGACGGGTGACTATCGCAGTTACCCCGATTTCCTATGATGACACGGTTATCGCTGGAAATCAGACCCTTCAGACTGTGAAACCCTTTGCAGTTGCTGTTGATTCTCATGCATGTTATACATACATCATTCAAAGCAGTTTATCTGTACATATTTATAAGGCCGTTCCCAGACACTACAATTATTCAGATTTGCAATGGAAGTTTAACGAGAGCTGCTCCTTAATTAACTCCATGAATGATGCCCCCAGCAGCAAACAACCTGAGAAGCTGAGAATGAGGCCAACCCAGCCCCAATCAGTCTGCCGGGGGGGGCATTCAGTTATCTCTGGGCTCCAAAAGGCTTCCAATCCACAGCCCTACACTGATTACTTAATTAGCCTTTATGTAATTCACACAGGTGCACGCCCATAGCCTTTAGCACAGCGTGTGTAAACAGGACCAGGGGAAATCTCACCAGGCTCAAGTCCTCTCTCCAGGGATCTGAACCCACAACCTTTCGGTCTCTCCGCTGGTTCCTGAACAACGAGAGCATTTCACATTTACTGCAGCTGCAGGAGGGTAAACTTAAATAACAACAACGGCCACACGAGGCTGCCGGATCCTGCCCCCCTTCTCTGAAACGGGCCATTGAAAGGTCAGAGTGGTCGGCGGCCCAGAACGGGGATGGTGTCCCTGGCGAGGCGATCAATGGCTGCTGGGGCGAGCAGCACCAAAGCCCATTGTCACGCCAGCCTGTCAGCGGCCATTGATTTTTGCAGTCAGGCCCAGACAAAAGAGCGATTTGCCCGCAAAGGCCAGCGGGTTCCATCACTCCAGCCCCTCGGCCACTCTGGAGCCCCTCGGATTTGTCCTCGAGTTTAGATCCAGCAGAAGAGCAGAAGCCCAGACAGCGTCCTTCAAAAGCATCCTACGCAGACCACACTGACACAGCGAGCTCCGCCCCCATCAACGGGAAAGGCAAAGCTGCGGTCCGCTGACAGTCGTACCTCTGTACCGCCCTTAAGGCTGAACGGCTATATTTTTGTAAGCGTGTTTTTTTCCATGACGCGACTCAGCCCCTAATTTTAGCGCACAGCCGCCGTGTAGTTGCCTGGTTACAGATCGGAATTGCATGGCTCCCCGCGGCGCCATAATTCCTCCGACAAACAAAGAAATGTAAAGCGGACGAGCCCCACGACGGACTGTCGCCGCTCTCGGCTATCATGACCCTCCCCTCACACCGCTAATTGGCTGCTAATGACCTGCCGGGCACCATGGGGGGGGGGGGAGGCTTTAATTGAAGCCTTAAGTGTCAGGAAGAAACCAGTAAAGAACTAAAGAGGGGCCACAAATGGGAGGGGGAGGGGTAATTATTGCTGTAATTACCTGACAATGGCCAAAATGGGTGAGGGTGACTGGGGGGAGGGGCGCACAGACAGGAGGAGACAATCTCATACACTGCCTCCCCAGCCATGTGCACCAATGACGGTTAAACAGCGCCCCAAGAAATGGACGAGCGTGGAGCAGCCATTTGGAGAAGCCACAATCACCATCATAATGCCACCATCATCAGCGGCAGCCCGGGTGGAAAATAATAAGCGTGATTACATAATGACCCCCCCCCCAGCCTGCACTCTGTGAGGGTTAGGGAAGGAAAAAAAGCATTAACACCAGCGAGTGACCAATTCCCCATAGAAACACACAGGAAGTGCAATTCCCCCCCCCCACACACACAGATCTGTACTGATATCTTTGTGGGGACCGTCCATTCATTTCTATGGGAAAAACCCTAATCCCAATCACAACACCCTTAACCCCCACTCAGCCCTGACCTTAACCCCCACTCAGCCCTGACCTTAACCATAAGTAACAAAACTAAATCCAAGACCTTTGGCATTTGTACTTTTTTGATTGCAGTCACAGAGTTTTATAAAACTGATGATCCTGGATGTAGCAGTGAGGGGCCAGTCTGACTGCACCGTCATGCTGCTGTGTGATCCCCTGTCGATGGGATGCCCCTGTGCACCCAGACAGAGGCTCACTCTGGTGCTGGGGCGGCGGTCGGCATGACGATGATGAAGCTTGGCTTTTTAACCTGAGAGGGGGTGGCCTTTGGGTCCCCCTAGGGGCTCTGCTCCCCAAGGAGGAAAAATCTCTGAAATAGGTAAAACTAGATGAAAACTTCAGATGAAAGTAACAGAAAAGGATGGCTGGGGCGGGGGGGGGGGGTGTGACAGGGTCGTGTGTCACCTGCCACTCTGTCAGCGCATCACTCCCAGAGTCCCCTGGAAACTACCTCACACTCAGATTATGCAGCAGAGCGGGTCCATCGAGCTGAATTAGTGGGCAAACCGAAATCAGGCAGGGTGGGGTCTCGGGAAGACATGCTGTGAGGGCGGAGCTCCCTCGGGCATGAGGACAACGTCAATCCAGATCAACCAGACAGCACCTGGGAGTCATTAACACCCCAAGCAGTCGCATTAACACCCCAAAATAAAGAAACATTACACTTCACCTGGCCTGCAGCGGACGCTCACGTTCACCAAAGCCCCTGGCATGCCCCCGCTCTGGTGACAGGCTCTGCGGGGCCCTCAGAATGGCGCCGCGTGTTTCCGAGTCATGGGACCGGTGGCTCAGTCCCATGATCGTGTGATCAATGCTTATTTCGGCCCGTGAACACTGCAGCCCAGTAGCAGGCCTTCTTGGAGAGGCTGGAGTGAACGTGTGAGAGGGAAAGACGGAGGAGTGAAATGTTGACTCTACTCTCTGTGTTGCTTGGACTGCCAATCAATCTGTCAGTCACATGCTGGCAGACAGACCCCCAGAGGGCGCTATTTATAACCTTTAAATACCCCCCCCCATGGCAGCTTGATCTTCATTCACTACCTCCTCCACACTGCGTTCCTCCTCCTCCTCCTCCTCTTCTCCTTTGGTGGGATCACGTCAGCGCCACGGATCAGGCGCGTGAGCCGCAGTCCCGTGTAGCTGCGCCAGCCACCGTACAGAACCGGGGGCTTCTCACTGTCTCCCAACCACTGCACACTCCCTCCAGGAGATTCACTGAAAGATAACGGCCTATGAAATAGCGATGCTTACCGCGCGCACTGCTTCCAGTTTCGGCTGAAATATAAAGCCTATGGCGGCTCTGCTAAGGGGCTTATGGTTAATCATTCAGCTCCGGAGATCATCGGCGCCATTAAAGCCCAAACCGGGCGCGCGCGGTCCTGTTTGGGTCGGGTGCTGCATTTCCCTCTGGCTCGCTCATTACGGCTGATCCGTGCCGGCTCCCTCTACGGAACGGTGCTGCGGGGGCGACGGATGGGGGGTTGGGGGCATTTCAAACCCATTATAAGATAATTTGCTCAGGCTCTGCTCCTACACGCCGCGACTTCAGCGCTTCAGCGTGACTCGGTTTACTGGAGCAGCTATAACCTAGTTTGCAGTCCGCAAAGCCGGTTATGGAGGAAGGGGGGCTTCCTTAGCTGCAACCCCCCTGGGAATTTACTCGTGGGTTTTTCACTAGGATGACCAGGGAGCTCTCTGGCACACATGGGATTTGTCTGCCTCCATAGGTTTCGTTTACTCACTCTCACATCTCTCTCCCCCCCCCCCCACCACCACCACAAATTTCAGGTGGCAGATAATTATCCGGGCAGCTCTGTAAAATCCCAAGAGGCAGCTAACGGGAATGTGGCGGCCACAGATCGCAGGTTACAGAGGAATGGTAGCGAAGGTCCCCGGGGCCTTGCTGCCACCACCCAGCTTGCTTACTGCATGGCTCCATCCTCATGGCGCCTGATCGCGAACACGGAGCCCATCATGCCCCCCCACCTGTCTGTCACGTAAACACGGTGGCAGTCCAGCTGAACGCGACATCATGATTATACTCGACATGCAGCTCAGACGCACGCCTCGCCGCCGCGGCATGACGACCGAGGGCCTTCCTCCCCGGTCACACGCCGGCTCTGATTTCCGTTTCACTGCAGCGATCTCCATGCCATCAGCCTGCTGGTCCAGTATCCATCCAGTGAGATCACCTTCACCCCAAAATGCAGCAATGGGACGCAAACCCTCACTCTCCCCAGCTGCCATGTTTCTAGAGAGAAAGTTGCATCAAAACCAACTGAGCTACCACAGGCTTCCCCCAGCTGGTCAGACCCACGCGTCATTGGTCACCTTATTGGCCAAAGCCAGCAGTGATTGGCAGCACATGGGAATCCCGCCCACTATTGGCTTGCTTCTCCCATCCGAAATGTGACCACAGCCTCCACCTGACCCCAGGCATCCGGGCATTGATGCAGTACAGCATGCCTCATGCACCTGGTCTGTCTGCACATGCTCAGTTAGACCATGTGATCTGAGCTTCTGCCATGAGGATGAGACGCTGCTCTGTTCATTATGATGGCAGGGAATCATTACAGGGATATTAGCACATATGCTAACAAACTGCACTTTGCCACCATAAGGGCAGCAGTATAAGTGCAACCTCCCTCCCCAGCTGCTTAATCTGATCTCTGTTCAGGTTATGGCATCTTCTAGAGCAGGGGTCACCAACCTTTTTGAAACTGAGAGCTACTTCACGGGTACTGAGCCATACGAAGAGCTACCACTTTGAAACGCCCTCCTAAACTTATCTAAACTTCATGTATAATGACCATGTTTTAAATGCTTTTTTTAGATATTGTCATTTTCAAATCTATATAAATGCAAATGTTATTAAAGAAGATTAGCAACAGGATATAATTAAACTTTGGATGCTGCTCACTGCTGAGTTGTGCTACTTGTAGAACATGTCCACGGGCGACTCATGTGGTCCTTGGGGGCACCATGTTCTAGAGGAACAACTTTCAGGGACAGAGTGAGGCACCATTATATGCCGTCTCACCGTTTGGTCAACCTCAAATCAGGACAAACCCATTTTAGCAAGTTCTATCAGGATGGGCAGAGCCCTGCAGCAGACTGAGGGCGCTCCATCCGACAGGGAGCGCCACTGACACGCAGCATCACCGCTAACCGACAGAGAGCGCCACTGGCACGCAGCATCACCGCTAACCGACAGAGAGCGCCACTG
>JAODKC010000137.1:27093082-27143335 GCA_026777985.1 Mormyrops attenuatus | reverse complement strand
TTTTGATTAGGAATAGAATGTACAGTGATCCCAATGCATTTGCGTGTATAGAAATAAAAGCTATTATAAGGACTTTGACCTTTATTCACTTTTTTATACACACTGCTATTATTTTGCACATAACTGTACATTTCCAATCATTATGCAAGTGCAGAAATGAAGGGTAACTTTCAGAGAGGAACACAAAGACAGGGATGCGGCTGCGAAGGGACTGGCAGGTCGCAGCAGGGTCACGACTAGACCCGGTGACTGCGCTTCTGGGAAATGGCTACAGGACGAACTGAGAACTGGGCTCTTACTGTAGTTTGCAACTGGGGGTCATTGTTTGGGTAAAAAGAAAACCTTGTGTCAGTCAGAGAATTTCTGTGAAAAAGCATGAAAAAGACAGACTTCTTACCTTCACTGAAGAGAGAGCAGCAGTTCCCTGAAAAACATCATTTTGATGCATAATGATTTCACTGCAGCCTTGTGCTGCTTCTGAGCTACATATTTTATTTGTTTCAGTCTTATTTTTTCAAAACATTGCAACAAAGGGATAAGATGGCAATAATTTAGCATCAACACGCTCAGGCCGACCGTGCCAAAGTATAATGAGGCCAAAGATAGAAGAATATGGCTTTGGTAGCTTAAGTAACTTAAGTGTTGCAGTGAAAATCAATCCTGTCCTCCATGTTTGTGCTGTTGGGTACCGATGGTACCCACGCACATTGGTTTGGCTAAAGGTTACCTTGAGTTTGACTCTGAAAAATATCAATACTTTATCTTAAAGATTGAATTTAAACTCCAGCCCATAAAAAGAAGTCAATAAGTATTTGAAGATATGCAGCTGGACCAAGCAGACGTCATTAATCTGCCTTGTCAGTAACATCTTTGTGTTTTGCATGGCAGTGGGCTCTCAGATCAAATAGCCTTTCAGTCTCACCAAAGGAGTTTAAATCTATACAGAATTCAATGGAAATGAACACACACACACTCACAGAGGTTTGTAATTATGTCTTAGTGGGGACTCTCCATTAATTTCTATGGGAAAAACTCTAATCCCAACATGACGACCTTAACCCCTACCCAGCCCTAACCTTAACTGTAAGTAACCAAACAAAAGACTTTTGGCATTTTTACTTTTTTGATTGCATTCACAGATCTTTGTGAGGACCTGAAAATTGGTCCCCACAACATAAAAAAACACTTTTTTTACATTGTGGGGGACATTTAGTCCCCTCAATCTAATATAAACCTAATCCACACACACACACACACAAACACACACACACACACACAGCCATCCATCTCCTAATCACTTATTCTGGTCTGGAATCTATCAGAAGCAGGAGAGGGCACAACACTGGGGTACAGCACCCTGAACATGATGCCAGTCCACTGCAGGACACATGTAACATGCACCAATATAGAGATGCCAATTAGCCAACTGACATGGCTTTGGGCTGCAGAAGAAAACCTACGTAGCACAGGCCAGACATGTAGGTGAGCTGCTACTCACTCTGCCATCCTTGGGAATTCAGGGAATCGGTTCAGCCGACTGTTTTTCAGGGACACGCTACATCTCTCTATTGTAGGGTTTGATTGAAGCCTCGGCCGCAACAATCGCTGCACCAGTTACGTAGGGAGTGGCATATTTTTGAGGAGAAATTCAGTTGCTAAGGAGCAGCGTGAAATAACTGAGACAGATTGTAGATTTTTTTCAGGCTGCCAGAAATAAATAACATGAACATAGAAAGGATCAAGCAAGAAATTGTAAAAAAATTATGGAAAGCAATTGAAAAATTTCCTTATGTACATTTGGAGCTGCCATCAGGGGTCTCTTCCCTATACGGTCTCCAAAACTCTTCGCAATCAGGGGTCTCTTCCTACCAGACATGGAAATTTTGGGTTCAGAAAGGACAAATCCAAACCAAGGTTAAGATTCAAGATTCAAGATTCTTTATTTGTCACATACATAGTTGTAGCCAGTACAACATGCAATGAAATGAACCCCTGACTGATCCAAAGACTGTGCAAACAAGAGCCAAGAATTAGAGTCACAAAATTTACAATTTACAAAATTTAACAATATATACATAGAATAGAGTAAAAATAAAAATAAAAACCTAAGAGGAATCCTAGATTGCCCTGTGAATAATTGCAAATGTGCGTATCACAGTTGACGGCAGGAGACAGCAGCATGTCCAAGGTGCAATGTACATGGGTTGCATTAAAGAGCATCTTCAGCACAGGTGGGTAAAGTGGCAAGTGGTGACAGATGAAATGTTCTGTTGTGCAATATGCAGTAAACAGAAATAGGAATAAGAAGTGCATTTAAGTGCAGTGTGCACTGACCTAATGTATACAGTTGTCCATGTAGTTGTTGGCCTCAATAAATAGATAAATAGATGGCAGGGTGTAAGTGATGGCAGTTTATGCATCAGCTGTATGATATTTAAGAGTGGTGACATGTCCTGGTTGAGGAGTCTTACGGCATGAGGATAGAAGCTCCTCCTGAGTCGCTCTGTTTTTGCCATGATATTTCTAAAACGTTTGCCAGATTTTAGCAGCTGGAAAAGGCAGTTACTGGGGTGGGACGGGTCTTTGATGATCCTGATTGCTCTGCACTGGCAGGTTTTGTTTCAACCAGCCTGTTGAGTACTGAGTAACTGTGACTCTTTCTACTCAACCGGTTGGTTGAAATAAAACCTTGGCCTGGATTTGTATTTTCTTTCTTTCTGAACCTGAACTTTCCACCTCTGCTCCCATCCCTATGTAGTCTCCAGAACTCATCGCAGTCAGGGGTCTCTTCCTAACCTATACAGTATGCAGAAGTCTTTGCAGTGAGAGGTCTCTCTGCTCTATACAGTCTCCAAAAGTTTTTGCAGTCAGGGGTCTCTTACTGCCCTATATTGTATCTAAAAGACTTCACAGTCAGGGATCTCTTACTGTCCTATAGATTCTCCAAAAGTCTTCACGGTCAGGAGTCTCTTATTGCCCTATACATTCTCCAAAGGACTTCACAGTCAGGGGTCTCTTACTGCTCTATACAGTTTCCAAAAGTGTTTTTAGTCAGGGGTCTCTTCCTACACTCCTCAGCCTCAAGGTTGGGTGTGCACCGTGGATTTCTGTCGACAGGGACTGCCCCCACCACACTAAGAGAGGCCTGTGCCTCGCTGCTCAAGGTGATTGGCGGTGGTGTCCAGCAATGAAAGGTGGCAGGGTAGAAATGCCGGCCTGATTGGAAACCTAAAGGTTTAATGGAAGTAATCTCTCTCTGGACAGATCTGAAACAGAGGTATGCTCCCAATATCCACATGAAAGCAGAAGTGCTCGAGTGTATTTTCTAACCCCATAGCTGAGCACAAACAGACCCAATAAATATTTCTCCCTTTCCCTCAAAGACAAGTTCTTTCAGTCTCATTTTCTGGGTGACAGTGTGGCACTGTGATTAACGGGTACCTATCTGGGCATAAGAAAAAAATATCCTGTACAATCAAGTGTGCCGAGCTTTTAATAGCTTGCCAATGGCATTGATTACTCAGGGGGTGAAAGATACAGTGGGCAGCACTGTAACTCACACCTGGAGGGGTGAGATGAATTATTGTCTCTAAATGGCCATAGGAGTGTAATAGTGGGAGTGTGTTCCCTGTGATGGATGGGAATCCGGTCCAGGTAGTGCTCTATGTTGTTTCGGATAGATTACAGGATCACCATGAACCTGTGTTGTAGAAGCGCTTATGGAGGTTGTGAAATAAGATTCATTTTCATTCATGTGATATCTCGCCCTGACGTGGGATTTCTGTCATTTACTTTGCATCTCAAAGGGGACAAAGTTTGATTGATCCTGGAAGAAAATAAAACTGCAACACTGTATTGCTGCTGACTTTGGAGCATGATGGGTAAAGACCTTTTGAAGCTGTGCTCTCTTGAATTGTCAACAAAAGTACAGCGGTGCAAAATCGTTTTCCTCCCCTGCGACTTTAAGTACATGTCAGAACCCTTAGAACCTGACTTATTCTAACCTTTTGTTCTGCTATCAAAAGATGCCGTGCAGGTTTCCAGGAGTGTTCGGGTTAAGCTCCGAAGTACCGAAGGTACCTGAAGGAGAGATTTTAAAACCAAATGTTGTCCTTTATTTTTTTTACGTATCCCATTTGCCAGTTACTGTAGATCTTATTGGAACATGCTGTGATCGTTTTGTGCCTTTTTAGAATAAGCATAACTTTGAAGAAGACATTTAGTTTTTAATTTTTTTTGGTACAAGTACAGTTCACGACATGATCGGCCTGTTTCTTCCTTTCTTCCTGTTTATTCCTTTCTTCCTATTTCTTCAGTCCTGACCGGCCTGCCCGTGGCTGCGGCAGCTCTCCCAGCCTGGTCACCCGCAGTGACCCCTGTACAGACCCTCTCCCTTCTTCTCCTTCTGCCTCACAAACCCTTCTGACCCCCTTACGAGGCACCCCGATGTGTGTCCCCCCTTCGCTTGTGCCTGGCGGGCTGACATCACTCATCATGACGTCCCCCATACGCTCCTTCCCGTGTGCTTTACGACTCATATGAACATGCCTGTGGCGCGCTTACAAACAATTATTGCTTGATCAATTAATTATGGTACCACTCCTGAAGACTGATTATTCTCCAATGCAGAAGGAAGTACTTTGGGATTTAAAATGATTAAATCTAAACATTGACCCAGCAGAAAATGAAAAGCTACCTTCAAACACCCATTGTTTGCCTTGTGAAAAGGAGAAAAGGGGAAGCCAGACACTGTTGAAATGGATTCATAATGAGCTCTTTCAGGTAAATAACATTAACAAAACTGCAAGGGTCTTTAAATCCAGGTAGTCTTACTTAATACTGCTTCTGGTGATCTAACACTTGAGAATCAAATAGGGAAACATTAGAGCAAGACAAAGACACAAAGGACAGGCGTGGATGTGTAAATTCTTCATTTTAAGTAGCTAAATACATTCGGCCTGCTGAATGGAAAACATGATTAGCATACTATGTACGATGACGCACGATGGAGACTCTCTTTGCATTTTAAGCGTAATCTGCAATCTGTTCATACTGTATTCCACTTCCACAGCTGAAGGTCACTGCACACCTGGGTAAGTTAACCAAAAAAAAAAACTTGCATGCTTGTTTGATTGATTTGAATTCAATTTTCAGCCCAAATATGTGTATAAAGTGCTTCCCTGTATAAGGACTCTCCCACATTTGCTCATAATTTTCCTTTGTATTACTGCTGCCATAAATTTAACTGGTAAAACCAAAAACTTAATTACAAACGCAAGACAATGTATGGTGGTGATTATAAAGGAGGTTGGAGAAGAATTGTTATCTGCAGATTTAAGCAGCACAAAGGGAAATACTGCAGTACCCCAGTCCTGTTTTGTTTCCCATATCAATGCTTTTTCCATCCATCCATCCATCCATCCATCCATTATCTCCAACAATCAGTGATTCAGTACATGGTTGCAGTGAGGACGTGCGGCAGGGGACTCACTCGATGGGATGTTAGCCAGGGCCATGCAGAGATGTTTGAAGGGGCGGGTGCTCAAAGTTAAAAAGGGGCACATACTGTAGAACCAGGCTGAATAACAACAACCCACATTCATCAAGAATCTAATATGGATTCGCATCATACTATATCACTGTTTTTTTTATATCGTAATTATAATAATCCATAATTATGTGGTTATGCATATTAGATCGTTTTTAGTGAAATATAAGCCCTCCAGAAAGGCAGGGGAAAGCCCTGTAACTTACTTTAAAATGAAGTTTGTTCCCTAAAACAGTGGACAGAGTTATAGACCCATGACACCATTACCCAGTTAGCTAGCGGCTAATGACCACCACTACTTGTGCAATTAATAAAAGGACAGGTAATGTTTTGTCGTGCTGTTGCACACTGTGCACACACAGCATGCTCATTTGTTTCAATTCGTCAGTTTCCACAAGACAACTTAACGACGTGTACATAATAACCTAATACTCCTGTGTGCTATAGACTATAGTGTGCGCTGTACACCCTACTTACTGGTTTTTGTTGCATCAGTCTGCGTCTCCCAATCAATTTGTGTGTTTCCCCTACAGCTCCGCACCGGCCAGCCGCCAAAAAATGCGCGTGCTCTTTGCGAGCTCGTTCCCGGTTCGTAACCAGCGCGCTCTGCCGTCAAGGGTGAGCATTGGTTAATGGTCATCATGTGACTGATGCAAGCCAGATCCTTTTATTTAGCAAAACTGTGATTAATAGTTAAATGTTATTGTTGAGGGGCACAGGCGGGACTCCACACACACACGCGCATTAAAAAAAAAAAAAAAACCTGGAGAAAAGGACACTTGGGGGACCCAAGAGGAAAGGGGCAGGTGCTCAAGCCCCCTCCCCCCCGCACGTACCTGATGTTAGCATATCCTGCGCACGCACTTGCACCCTGTGAGAAATTCGAAAAAACAAAACTGATGGCAGAATGTGCAAACCCCGAACAACATGCATTCACATTTATTAATTTAGCAAACACTTTTGTCCAATGTGGCATACAAGTGAGGCAAATAACACATTGCAAACATTCCAAACAAGGAGTCTAATAAGCATAAGTGCAGTTGAGAATGCCCAGTAATGAGTGTAAGCAGCACTGGAGCAGGAGCTACACAATGCATCTCAACTACAGCAAGCACCAAATTTGATTATACAAAATGCAACACTTAGAGCAGTTAGGGAATGTAAGAGTAAATCTAGCAAGAGAACAATGGAGCTCCAGCAGCTAAAAACACAGCAAAGCTCAAGACCCTGGAATACGCCCCCCCCCCCCCCCCTAAATGGGGAGGATATGCAAACCACACACCTCGGGTGGGATCTGAACCTACAACCCCGCTGGGGCGAATCCACTGCACCTGTCACACTCTAAATGTTGCTAATGGAATGAACTTTTCCGTGCATATAATAATCACTGTACTGGCAATAATAATCACTGTAATGGTAAAATAAATTTCTTTCCTTTCTCTTTTGCTATCACTGCGAACACCACCATCCATGCCGTCCCCTAAGTGTCACCGTGGTCCTCATTCACTGTCACTGAAGATGCACGCCTATCTGTCCCATGTTCTGTGTTTACGACCTCGCAGCCCCCATTCATTCTTCTAAAGGGTATGAGACAGCGGGCCCTGATGTACGCTGCTCAGGTTGGGGGGGGCAATTAAGTTTTTTGTGGGGGCAGCTTTTCAAACAATGGACTATACTACAGTGCACAGAATACTGATGACTGATGGCACAGAATAAAGTTGACCAATTCAATCGGCAGAGCAGAAATTTGAGTGGGCATTAGATTTGGCCATGTGAGGCAGTCTTGTGTATTCTGCCTGGATTAGGGCTTTGGGTGAAGTCTCCATCTCACCATGAAGGGACAGCCTGCTCTCCTCGTTATGATGTGGGTCAGGTCACCACCTGCTCCTTCTGCCTCTCCTGATGCCTCCTGTAAGCAAAGAGGAGGTGCTGCTGTGTGCCTTCTCCACATTCTCCCCATAGCATCGCTTCCCACTACCTGGAAGGTGAGTGGATGAAGAGGTATCTCTCACCAGGGTGTAAAGGCACCAGGAGAAGCGGTCTTTACTGGGGCTTCCCCATCTGCCTGATCTCTTCCAATCAAACTGTTTTTCTTTGTTATTTTCTCTCACTTCACCTCTTGCCGTCTTGTTGCAGCCCCACAGCATTGGTTTTCAGTCAGATTCCCTTTTGATGAAATCCCTGACATTTGAGGTAGACCTCGCAGGAAATTCCACATGTGGAAGGGCATCCAAGGACCAAAACAGCTCTCCTGCTGCTGGTGTCTCTCCTGATGATAAGCTCAGAAGCTTCTATGCTGGTTGGCTTTATCAACAACAATGATGAGTCACCCTACAGGCCTGAGGTCCAGCATGTACTGGCCTGGTGTCCTGACAATATCCTGTCTCTTAAAGAACTCATTGTGGACTACAAAACGTCCAAAGGCTGCAGATATATACCCATCTACACCAATGGCACTGAGGTAGAACGTGTCTCAAGCTTCAGGTTCCAAGACGTCTGCGTCTCTGAGGGTCTTACCTAGACCCTCAGAATCTCCATCTTTGATTCCTGCAGCTTTACTTCCTGAGGAGACTGAAAAAGGCCCTCCTCTCTCCTCGGACCCTGGTGAATTTCTCCCACTGCACAATAGGGAGCTTCCAGCCCCCATCTCTATGCCCATGCAGCACATTAATGCTGCTCAGTTTGCTGCCGTTGAACACCTCCAGCACAGGCAGTGTCTGCAGAGGGCACACTGCATTATCCAGGACTACTCCCAGCCAAGCCATGGTCTGCTCCCCCTCCTGGCATCGGGGAAGCACTGCAGGGCCCTCCGGGCCAGTGTCAGCAGACTCAGGAACAGATTCCTCCCTATGGCCGTTTCCCTGCTGAAGTCTTCTTCCCGGCACTGGCACTGACCACATCTCCCCAAACTCATCCCCACCCTATCTACACCTCACGTCTCCCCCCGCCTCCAATTCCAGCAGCCTTCCCCCACTGAACACTTTTCGGTGTGCGGTTGTGTTTAATACATCACCTCAAACCCGCGCATCACCCGTACTGTGTAATATCTACAGTATGTACTATTGTTTTTCAGTTACCAAGGTACTTTGCTATACATACTGTAACTTGTGAGCCCTGGCTATTAAGTGGATGAATTGATGAGATAAAAGGACAGAAGGATGGAGACAGATTACTTTGTGAGCAGCCACACTTTACTTAGGCCTATGCATGGAACTGCCTTTTTCCCTCACCTTAACAGTTCCCCAAACTTCCTGTTGTCACAGGGTCACATGATGGATTTAACCAATAGGAATTAAAGGAACTCTATCTATTTGTTAGACCTACTTTAAACTTAGAAAACTGATTCAACACACTTCCTCAACTACCATAATCATAGTACAAATGTATAAACAGTTAACAGTTTGCCTTATTTAATTATACAAAACTTCAAGAAAAAGTAAATCATACTCTTACAATTCTTTCCCCTCCCCGTCCTTGTTTATGATACTATACTATAAAAACACACATAACAACACAAAGTCTTTCAGCCAACCAGGAGGTTTTATGTGCCTCTTATGCCTAGAAGAGGAAGCCATATCTCCCTGAGAAAAGGGTTGTATTTGCTGTACTTGTCCTCACACACAGTGTTTGGTGCGGGAATTTGGTGCAGGTGAGTAATGGTCACTTTGATTCCCGTGTCCTGATTTGAAAGGCAATGCACAATGCAGTTAGTGGTGAAGGAGAAAAAGATACCTGTGAAGGTTTGTCAGGACGTTGGTTTACAGCTGCATGGTATGGTCATATCTTGTTGTAGTGCAGCGCTTGATACTTGTCGGGTGGATCTAAAAGATACTGTATCTTATAGGTCACTCCAATCATCCAGTCATTGGGAGTAGGCCCAGGGCGCTCCAAGAACTTAAAGAGGCCTTCCAATGAGGGGAAAGCTTCTTATGATTGGCCCGGAGGGTCACTGAGCCACACAAACTCACCTGCTTTATAAGGAGATGTGTCTGTCATAGTATTTTTGTTGTGAGTGGACCCTGTTAATGTCACTCTCTGCAGATCTGAATGCCGGCCGAAACTTGCTGATCAGTTCTGAGGCATAAGCTGCAGATGTTCTGAGAGCAGTATGACATGACTGTGGGTCTGTTGCAAAGAGAAGGTTTGCAGGCATTCATGCCTCTTCAGGAAAATGGAGTGAAACCAGTGCAAGAGTAAGGGCTGGTGTGATAAGCTAAGGCTATCTGCCTCAAGTAATCACCCCACTCAACGGGCTGTCAAAGGAGCGTTTTGGCAAGTTGCTCGATAAGTGATCTGTCGAAGCATCCTACCATGTCATCACCTTGTGGATGGTATGAGCCAATTCTTTCTGAATTCCAGGTAACCCACAGGGTCAGTATGGATGACTACCAGAATACCGCGTCATAAAAATTCTCAAAAAGACACTTCCCTAACTACCATCACCAAAGTACAAATGCAGAAACAGTTAACAGTATGCCTCATTTAAAAATGAATTAACTTCACAAATAATAATGTAAATCATACTCTAATAAAACATACCTTACATACTGTTCATTGCATTATATCCTGTACTGTTTACTGCTCCTACTGTGTATTGCTGTAGACACAGCACTGAATCATGTCTCATTTTATATGTTGATTATTTCCATTCATACTCTACCTCCCTAGTATATTAACACTCACATATGACATGCACTGCTTTCTGCTCACCTTGTACTTTGCTACAATAGTACTTGCACTTCTGCTAGATGCTAAACGACATTCCTTTGCCCTCGTGCCTGTATTTATGCTATGACAATAAAGTTGTATCCATCTAGACATTATACATCAGAAAACAGCAGAAAGCCTGCAGGATTTTGCATCATGCTTTATGTTAAGTCATGCTAATCCAACCTCGAAAGAATCAGAGGTGGTATCAGGTGTAAATCTGTGCTTTAGGCTAACAAAACAACTTTTCGCTGAACAGAATAGTAATGCTCTCTGTATCAGTGGCCTGTGTAGGACTTTCATATATGGTGTTTAGTTATCCACCCAAAAATGGTCATTTCTGCTAAAACAGTAGAGGGCTACAGGACAATGAGAGACACCACGTGGCGTTGGTGTGTGAATCTGCAGGAGCACAGGGGCAAAGCACACTGCACACACACCAGAGCAGGAATTCGACCCCTACTCTGGAGGTGCTGGCCTGTGATGTTGCCCTCAAACCCACCCTATGGCATCTTTGTAATTCATAATTCAGTTTTTGATTGTTTATTTCCAAACAGCCTTTTTAAAATTCGAGGTTCACCATTATCAATATATGGCTTATCAGTAGTCTGTTTTGGACAGGGCCGTATGAGAACCTTTCATCTGAAAATCCCCCTCCCTGCACTCTGATTTATCTTCTCCGAAGGGCTGCCATCGTCTTCCTCCCCATTCCCCATTTCCGTTTCGTCCTCCATGTTCTGCTGTAATCCTTTTATCACCACTTTCCAATCCGCATCCTGGCCAGCCGGCCTGGCTCGCCCCTGCTGCCCCCCCCCCTCCGCCCCATGCCCCATCTGCAACTCCCCGGCCCAGATATTCTTCTGGCCTCTCAGATCAGCGATGATTCCCCACGTTACTGGCTATCACTTGTGGAGACCAAGGACCGAGGATGTGACAGTTGAGGAATGCGGGGCCATCGCGGGAAGCTGGGTCCCACACTACAGGGAGCGGAGTCATTGGGGGGGGGGCTGATTCCCTCTCACAGTCCACGATAAGACTGCAGGATTGATGGGGCCAAAATGCCAACTGTGTGGCTGGGGGGCGGGGCGGAGTCGTGTGGTGGGGGGGGTTGGGCTATTATCTGATAGTCAGTAGCTTCAGATTTACTGCAAAATCCGGGTGGGGACAAATAAGATATTCTTCTATTCTTGGTCATTGAAAGGGCGTCTAGCATTTTAGGCTTGTAGCATTTTTACATCCTTCCTTTTTTCTGTATTTTTTCCCTTCTTTTGCAGTATGAAATTTCCCAGATAGAGTGAAACCCGGCTGGGAATGTGGACAGCATGCCAGTACGAATGACCTAGCGCTTTAAAAACCATTTTGAACATGCAGTGCCTTAAGCTTGCACCCTTCAATGTAAGCTACAAACCATCAGGGTTTGTTAAATCAGGGACAGCACCTTTGATGTTGGTTGCGCATTAAGGCTTCTGAAGGGTACACAGTCCTGTTGTCCAGACAAACTTCCTCTAACAACCTCTTGACAACTTATCAGGGAAGTAGTGCTTCAGAGTCAGAGGGCAGCAGAGAAGCGTGCCTCCCAGGACAACCCACAGACCAAGCGGTTTGCAACATGCACCAAGCCAGGGGTGCAAAATGCGCCTAATATGCAGATTTAGAACTGTTACATATGGGTCTAACCTCTCCACCCTCACTGTCTGCTTTAATTCCCCGATTGTCCTCATTTTGAATGTTATTTCCACAAATTGGTTAAAGGCAACTGCAAAGGAATGAAAAAGTCCAGATACAAACAGGTCTCATTCTTCTTCATCCGTCTTCTAAAAGCACTTATCTCCTCCAGAGCCTGGAGCTTACCCCAGGAATCACAGGAAGAGGAGACGCCCTGGACAGGATGCCAGTCCATCACAGGGCACACACTGGGGGCAATTTAAAAACACCTATTCATCTGAACTCAGTTTTTCAGCCTGCGGGAGCATGAGCCAAATGCACAAAGTCAACAAAACACAGGACGAGAGGCGCCGTTTGGAGCCACTGCCCCGGGGCTGTGGAGCCGCACAGTGAGGCAGCGCACTGCTCTCCACTTCTGTGCTTCATCGCATGCAACAGCTTAACCACTGAAAACTGTATTGATTACTTCAGTTTTTTTAATTAAAAGTGTAAATTGTGAGCTAATAGATGTAATATGCATATAAATATATCGCTCTTGAAAAAATTGAGACCACAGCAAAATTTTCAGTTTAATTTCTCAAATTATAGACGTGCGTATGTGAATAATATTTTTATTGCAAACTGCAGCCAGGTTCTTCTCTGTTTCTCATTAATGAAGAGTTTCTTCCTTGCTTTATGGGACTCCAGTCCCGGTTTTCTGAGCCTGATACAAACTGTCCTAGTAGTGCACTTCACATAAGCATTTACTGTTTACCATTCCTTCTGAAGGTCAATGATGTCATCCTACAATTCATGAGAAGAAAGTGGCGCTGGACATCCCGTCCTCTTTCTTCCCTGTTTCTTGCCCTTCAGGCCATAGAGTGTTTTCCCTGTTCCCCAGGTTTATTGTGATTATTTCTGTGTATTCTTGTTTCCAGTATTTCTTGGTGGTGTTTCCCCTAGTCCTTGTAGATTCTTAGTCTTCAGTGTTTGTTCATTCTCTTGGTTCTTAAATGGTAAATGGACTGCATTTATGTGGCGCTTTTCTACTCCTTTTCTACTCTACGAGTACTTTACAATTCATGCCTCACATTCACCGGTGGCAAAGGCTGCCATGCAAGGTGCCAACCTGCACACCAGGAGCAACTTAGGGTTCAGTGTCTTGCTCAAGGACACTTTGATGGGGTCAGGAGAAACCAGGGCTTGAACCGGCAACCCTCCGGTTGCCGAACGATAGCACTACAGTACCTCCTGCGCCACCATCATCTTAGGGTTATTGTGTCCACCTGTCTCTCTTTGCCCCTGTGTCTCCTTTGATTGGTTCATTGATTAAGTTACACCTGTTCCCTGTTTTCCATGGATGTTGGTGTATTTAAGTGCCATTGTCATGGTGTAATGTTGCCATGTGCTTTGGTCCTTGTTTCCTGTTCCTGGTTCTGCTCCCTGTGTTGCCCTGCTCTCTGGTTGTTTCCAAAGTCTTATGGTCTTTGTAGCTTGTTTAGTATTACATTCTTTTTATAGTTTTCTGCCCCCTTGTGGTCCTCTATTTTGTGTGTTCTGTACTTCGCTTAAATACACCCCTTCTATGTTGGAGCCACAAGTGGATCATCCCATCTTTTCCCACCTGCACTATGCCCCAAGTCCATAACACATCTCTGCCTTTAGAAAGTCCTTCCGCCATTTACCTGGCTGGTTTCTGGTCATTTCCAGTGTCTCCTACTTCACTTTGTTCTTGTGTACCGCTGTCTTAGAAATTTTGAATCTGGAAGCAACCTGCCACTCAGTGTAGCCGTCTGCCAGCAGAACAACGATTAAATCAGGATTTAAAAATGCAGATTTGTTTAAAGATAGTGGTCTCTTAATTTTTTCCAAAGCTGTATGTTTCCCATGATAAAATCAGTTACATAGAACAAAAATAGCTCAGAACCTCACAGATAATAAGAACAGAATTGTCCAGCTTTAAAGTTGGTCTAATTGATTTTTTCAGCAATAAAAGTAAGAGGTTTCCACAGGTCGTTTAATTACAAAAGGAGTCTGGCTGTTTAACTGAAACCAATTATCTGAAAAGCACCTTAGACTGAATGCTATCTGGCATGGTAATATTAGAACCCTGAGTGAGGTAACCTACCTTTGATTTTTTTTTTTATATTACTATTTTTATCAGCTTTAATAAAAAGAAAAAAACATTAGCACTTAATTTGATTTTGCATTGTGCACTGTTGTCACAATCTTAGCAACCCCGCAGAAAAATAACATGTATATAAGGCTATTTTGTCCAATAGCAGTGCTCCACAGTGCTTCATTTAACAATGAACATTTACAGGCAATTGACGACCTATTAGTCACTGCTGACATTTTACAATTTGGCAGTCACTAAACTCCAATAAGCTGCAATGTTGGCCTGGAGGATTTCGTTTTTACAAAAGAAGCCAATTAGTTCGTGTCTTTTTTTCATGTATTCTGCAGAAGGAGAAATGTTTTTTTTTTTTCCACCACTCTTTTTGTTCTCAATATTGCACACTGGATTCATTCGGAGGTTGATTGGACGTCTATCCAGATCCTACCAAGGGGCACTTGACATTCATTCAGTGTAGAGCTTCTGACTTGAGGCGAAGGTTTGGTTTCAACATTGATAAAGACCAAGTCAGCACCACACGCCCTGCTCCCCTACCATCCACACCCAAATTTACATCCTTGTTTTATGCTGACAGTGATATCAAACTATATTTGTTATTTCTTTATTTACATGCTATTAATGATGATTGATTGTTATTGTTATCTATTATCTATTATTATTATTTATTGGCCATTTGGACAAGTACAGGTACACTGGAATTTGGCTGCATCTTGATCTCCTTGGGGGGGGGCACAATGCAGGGTCAGCCAATGTGCAACATCTCTGGAGATGGGGGTTAAAGGCTGTGCTCAAAAACCCCACAGACATGTCACTGTTCTGCAGAGGCCAGGGCCCAAAACAGTAATCTTCTGATCATGGGCGCAGAGACTTACTGTATAGAAAACAGTATATTAGTTCATTTATACATAATAAAGCAGTCAAGAAAATAAGTGCATTTTGTCAGTATGTTAGAAGCTTCCTCAAAGCTTGAACAAATGATTCTCCCAAGATAATAAGGTCCTTCATCTGCAGTTTAACGAGCTGCGGGGCTTCACGGTTTAGCCAGACGACTATGGTGCGTGATGAATCCCAAGGTTCTGCTCGCTTGTCTCCGTCTGTTGCAGCCGTAGCGCCACCCGTAAAGCCCACGGGGCCTGTTTCGGGGGGGGCTGGGGGGAGCTATTCACTGGCATTTTCTGTCATCTCTAAATGCCGCAGATCACATCCATTGGTAAGTACAGCCTCTGAGTACTGTATAGGGCCATAAAATGAAATCAGTCAAAATCAAAATTATACATAAGTACAGAGGACAAGGCACATAATATCTTCCTAAAGAAAAAAAAAAAAACAGATATTACTCTGTGCATTCATCTCTAAATCACTTCCTCGAGCAATTTGCTGTCGTTCAAATGCGATAATGGCTAAAAAGGGCTGTAAAGCTTTGATTTTCTTCCTTAAGAAAGTAAAAGTGCTTAATTGCTGCTTATTCATTTAGTGTTTTTGGCTGATTAAACCCCACCTACTCCTGTTCTTTTAATCACTTTGGGTGGATGCACATCGTCAGGATAATTAACGAGTTAGAATGTTTTCAATGGGTATTTGCATGTCACATGGCTGTAGCTTTTATTTAGCTCACAAACAATACGACTTGGCCTCTACATCCACCATTTAGATGCTTTACACCTACTTAAGACTCCAAGCCTCCCAGATCACAGCATATGCTGATTATCTCCCTTCTCTTAATAAAACGTTTTTTGTGGAGTCTTGACGGGACCCACAGTAAAGCCAGTACTCATGTTGAGAACGCACCATGATTTCCTGGTGAAATATCTCTGGCAACAGCCTGATCGATACTCTGTGAGGAAATATGCCTTTGAATCAGTCATGGAGCCATGGCTTTTACAGCATACCGCCGTGCCACTGCCTTATCGATTAAAGGCTGCTTCACGTGTCATTGGTGTTTAATTAATCATTGGGTGGGAAAATCTAGTCACGGCATGATGGGGAACATTGTAGCCCAGGGGGGTCAGGAATCTGAACTCGACTTCTGGCTTTGAGTCTGTCGCATTTGCGTTTCCTCCCAGGGTTTTAGTCTGTCGGTGTGTAGGTTTGCATCCCATTTTCTGCCCTGTACTTCTCTGTGACAGGCTCCAAGCTCACTGTCACCCAGTACTAGATAAGCAGTTTTGAAGATGGATGAACAGACAAATCTGAATGAAGCTTTTTATGATTTTCTTTAATGTACCTCCATTAGAGTGACAGTATCGTGGCCGATACATGAATATACTGCTGAATGTAACATGTTTACAGATCTGTTCCTTAAAAACCACACAGTTCAACCCATGACATTTTAATTCTATCCCTGGTGAACCAGACCTGCAAACAATTGATTATAAGTCACATTTGTAACAATTTGGAGGAATAAGTGCTGTCAACCTTTTCTTTTAGAGAGGAATTTCCCAGCGAGTTGTGCACAAAATGGCCCATCAGTCCAGGAAGCGAAATGGCGCTTCACTGCTAATGATTACTGTGATCAGTGGTATTTATCAGGGCTGGAGCCACGTGATATTTGCATCTGTTGGGATGGTGAACGGATCCATGACGAGAGGCCTGGAGGAGTTTATCAGCACCCTACAGGTGGGAGACGTGAGGCAGAGCAGAGCAGCCATTGACGGCAGTCTGTCTGGCTCTAGCGAAAGACAAAGTGACACAAAAGCCATGAGGAGTTTGTGCCGGATCGTGCCCCTCCTTCCTTCTGAGGCACCTCCTCTGTCTCACATACCAGGATATAAAAGCTGCCTGTTTCTCATCTGAAGACCTGTCTCCTTGGGAGGGGCTCTGTGGGAAGGGTGTGGAGAACGGCGGGCCGGTATGGGACTGGAATATGGAGTTGGCCACACCCCTAGGACTGGGGGGGCGGGGACAGGGAGGGGTAATACGGTGAATTGAACATGGTGACAAAAGGGCACATGTGGATTGATGCCAACCACACTGTAGCTCACAGACAAATCGCTGATACAGTGGGACTGAGGGGAGGAGTCGATGTCAGCAAAGACATTTAGACCATCTAAGTCACAGAAACACACCTGGACAGGCTTAATGTCTCAAGTACTTCAAAGTCGAATTAACGACTGATATTTTCAGATGTATGATCTGCACGGAGACATTTTCAAATGATTACTGGTAATTATGATTCTATAATGAGAATCTCATGTTATTCAGTTTGTAGTGGGTTGAATTATTAAGGAAGACATGATATTTTATATTACGTTATTAAGGCAGACAGAATATCCAGGACATAAACCTCCATTTTAGAGAAGGTAAACAAAATCAGTATCCCCCTGAATTTATCTGTAGAAGGTTACATTGATCCAGTTTTTTCCTGATAATCCCAAACAGGCATCTTGCGTTCTTCCTCAGGCTGATGTCGATGTGGGCTGCACATCAGTAGGAGTTTGTGTATGAGTCAGCGGGAGCCTGATCCCCAGCCTGCGGGATCTGTCGAGGTTTGTTTTGGGATGGATGGAGCCCGGAGACCCTGCTGGCCCCAGGGGTCCCTCAGAGAGCCTTCAGAGGTGGCTTATCAGATCCTAGCAGCCTCCCATCGAGTGCAGCATGGTGGCCTCCTCTGGTTGAGCTGCTGTCACTCCCACTGGTGCCACAGCTTCCGCCTGCAGCCATGAACCATCAGCTTCATCCTGATGTTATACAGGGGTCGACCTGTAAAAACAAACAAGTGGTCAAAACCAGTCACAGATATTTTTATTGTTGTAATAGAACTGAAGCAAGTTGCCTGCAGTGCCTGCAGAGAATCCTACTGCCCACGCTACCTCTTAGAGATGGTGCCCCCCCCACAGGCCTGTTTGGGCTGTTAAAAATATTAAGAAAGCTATCCATACTAAACAGAGTAATTGTCATGTGCTTCTTCACAAGATTGTAACTCAAAATAAATGCAGCATAAATAAAGGCTAAAAAAAAGGATTTATTTTTTTACATTGTTGAAGCCAATGGAATTGGGATGGATTATTGTAAGGATCTCGATATCCTGTGAAGCCTGTGAAGGTTTGCAGTTTGAGGCCATGGGACATCGCTGTCACGATTCCCTTTTTTATTTTTCATGCTATTTTAGTCGGGCATGTAGGAGAGGCAGCTAAATGTCAGACCATCCAGGAAGCGGGATTGTAGTGGATTCATTATGTTATGTGGCTCCAGCAGCTTCTCTGTAACACAGGGACACCGCTGGGGTTGAGAACTGGACCCAGTGGAGAGGCCTGGGTTGTTTTGAGGATGTTGGGGGTCCTGTGGGGAGACTTCAGGGCGGCACAGTGAGATTCGGCAATAGAACGGCCTACAGTGATTGACATGTTGCTAAAGGCCCCAGGCCACACACCTCTGGGTCACACGCGGGGTCACATGACCAGCAGCTGGTCCGTCCAATGAAGGCTCTGAGCTGCGACCAAAAGGATTAAGGCTGAAATTCATTGGAGCCTTTAAGGATGGCACCCCGCTTGCTTCAGCCGCTGCACAGTTTATTACACATCCCACCACAAATGGCTCAAGATAAAAAACTCGAAAAGCTAAAGATATAAGTCCACGATAAATGAATGCGACAAGCCATGCAACACGTCTCTCTTTGGAAAGCACATCCAAGTGAAATTGTGCTGCGGGGTCGCTCACAATTATCCCGGTTGAATAATTGCCTTCCAGACACTACATTACACTAGAAAATTAGACCGGGGTGTCTTGCTGGCATGTGAACGTCGAGGTCAGCACACCTAGCAGCAGCCGCCCGTGTCCCCAAGTGTCACACAGGAGTCACATGTTAGTTGAGGCTGACAGGGACTCCCCAAACACACCTACATCCTTGGGGATCATATTCTGTACACAAACACGAACTGCAGTAAATAAATAAATAAATAAATAAATAAAAAAGTGGATGAAATTCTACAGCAGCACAAATATCCAATTCCACTGAAAAATCCCCCTCGCCCGTCTGCTCATCTCGGCCGAGGATGCTGTCATCCCGCAAGCGGGAGACTCCAGAAAATATGTCACACTAAATGTCCGTCTGGGGAAATCTTATTCTTTATTTATATATGGAGAAGTCAACTACAAATATACCGATGTCAAAGAAAAGAGGAAAGGTCAGATGATCTATTAGCATTTATTACCGGGTTAAAGAAAAGCCTTTGTTATGTATGGTTGTGTTCCAGGCACCAGGGTTGGAAACTTTCACGCAAATGGCGTGACACTCGTGCATTCAGACTCTCACATTCAATCGGGAAATCTATATAATTCCTTTAAAATCCTAAAATTAGCCACATCAGAAGTGTTCGGCTAGTTTGCAAACGCTACAGACTATTTACAAGGCGACACAACTGCTACATGGAAGTGAAGTCAAATCAGCTCAGCACTCGGGATTCCATTAATTGTTATCATTTGTCTTACTTTAGATGAGTGGTATGCAGAACAAGGGCTGGAGAAAATGAAGCTGTCACCCTATGAGCGTGTCAGCTGGGCTGTAGCTTTGATCTGTGTAGCTACGATATTATAATTTGCTTGTTGGATTGGATAATAATTAAGCTGTTGTAGTAGCCGAGATGAACTGAACCTGTTTTACAGGGAGGGACTGGTCGATTTATTCTAAATAGATACATGGCAGACGGATCGCAGTTCACATAATGGAAACAGGAGTGCCAGCCCGAAAAAATATACCCATTAGCCACAGAAGATCCGGTAACTGACAAGCTGATGATTATAGGAAATCTTTGCAGGTATTTGGACGTTCAGCTGAGTCCTGAAAGAAGGTGCAGGATTCTTCAGTCACATTGCAGTCACACTGGACACTTCTTGCCTCAATCCAGTTATTTCCCAGCTAGGTCGCATCTCCCAGCTGGACCTGAACACCATTTGCATTCGCAGAAGCTCAGTAGGCAGCACTGTCACCTGTCACCTGGTAGTGTGACCTCCATCCCTACTCTTTGTGTGGCATTTCCATGTGTGTCTCTGTCCTCTGATGGACTGGCGTCCTTATGTGTCCCAGAACGTGATATTGCCCAATATTAGACATTGATAAATAAATGATCAAATACCGTTTCTGGCTTTACCTTTAGAGTACAACCTGCCACATTTACATGTGGAAGCTTCACAGCTGGCGAGCACAAAAGTGAAAAACACAGCTGCAGAATATTTAAGATTCAGGCTGGTAGGTGGCTTTCGGAGGCCATTGGCTTTCAGATATACTGGTTAAAAATAACTGCTTTTATCCTGCAATTGGAAAAGCTACAATTCTGTGCTCCACGCTTCGACTCTCCACTGGAAGAACCTCTGAACACAGAACATCGTGTGACGTGTATAATAAACATAGCTACAGGACATCATGAAAAAGAACAAGGTATGTAAGGGATGGCATTAGCTTGAATGAATGGAGCCCGATTACAGGACATTTGGGGCACTCTGCATCCATTTGCAGACATAGGTCCGCTGTGTAGAAACACATGCTGTGAGCCGCGATGGTTCCACGTCTAGGCTGCCTGTAGCTCCTCCTCACAGTATACCTTAAAAATGTATCGGCATTAGCCGAGGAGCATGTTCCGCTATAGCGGTGTCTGTGATAAACATTTAACAGGTCAAACACAGGGCTGCTTCAAGCATGACAATTTCCTGGTTCATCGTGTCCCGAAAATAAACATTTACCAATGATATTAAAGAGCAGGTCTGTACATAAATCCTTTAACCTTATTGAGTGCTAACTGTACACATACAACAAAATAGATTCAGTATTAAAAACAACTCTTTTACTCTTAGACTGTGCGAAGATTCAGATTCAGTATTTTAGTGTTTCAGTGATGTTTATGTCATACATCCACTGTATAATCCTAATATTTGAGGTTTGGGCATGACCAACTTTTGAGGCATGCCTTAACCTCAATGCATTGCCTACACTAAATGTCTCAATAATATTCTCATTCTCCCAGCATGGTTCCTGTGCAAGAATCTTTATTTTCAGTCCATTTGTACGTTGGAGCTTGTGCCTCTGAAATCAGGCTCTTACAGTAAGTGATGTCACTGCTTGGCGCCCTTTGCCTTTGCTATATTCTGTACTCTGTGGCTCCAGGATTGCCACAATTAGTTTAGGATAATGAGCTTCAGTCACAGGAACCTATTATTTCACCCAACTGGCTGCCTTTCTCAAAGAATCATTTGTAACGATAAAAGAAGAAGCCCACATGATCACAGCTCTTTGCAAAACGACGTACAATGTAGGAGTACAATTTACAGCGGCCTTCAGTCTGACTCCTACCATTGGAAACGAAGTGGCCTGATTGCCACAGTCATTGATGTGTTCAATTAAGGCCAAATGACACGATACATTAACTGGTGACAATTTCTCCCAAGATTAAATACCATAATCCTCTTTTTCAGTGGATAATTTTTGTACAATTTAAAGGAAAAATCCATTTCCAGATCTGGAGATTAAGAGTAACGTGACTCCAATATCGGAACAGAAGGCCTGATCTTTCCTGTCATCTTCTTCGCCCTTTTGTGCTAAGATATAGTCATCTTTTTAACAAGTTACATATATTAACAAATAAACAATGCAATGAAGGTGAGTTTTGATCTTGCTTCTAACTTCACTGACTTTACTCACCTGGGATTTAATGTCTTTTCCAGTAAGAACAAAATAGATTTCTGATACTCAACACCATGACATGGCGGTGCCACCTGAAGGATCGTGGGATGGAGCTCCTCATCTGGTCATGTGGGTCACAACGCAGGCCAGGTACAAGCTCTGATTCTCAGCTGCATTGTCTTTTGGCACTTTACCATAGGCGTACAAAAAACAGGCCACAGCCGACTACCGCAAAGAGACTGGGTTCACTTGCCCTCAGGTAAACGGACTGAGCAGATAGAGATGGATGAGGGTTTTAGCCACTGTTGCTGACATAAATTCCCTCGGCTCATGTAGCCTCAGATAACTATCTGGGTTTGTCAGAATATTCCCAGCGTGTGGGTCTGGGTGCTGTATCACATATCAAACAATCACAGAAATTTCTCTCTGAATTCCAATAAGGTTTCATCCTTGACTTGTCTTCATAAATTTCCTTCTTGATTAAAGACGTGGACACTTGCTAAATGTGAATATCAACATCACCACAAATAAACAGATGGACGCACCACACAGGCTCATTGGTTCAACTGAAAAAAAAATTTTTTTTTTATTGGTCAAGGAACGAGATCAGCACTGCAGTTACTAACTCAGTTCTACTGATGACGAATAGAGCAACTTCACTCTTAACCATCAAGTCTACTGTAGCAAAGACCAACATCACCGGCCAATTTAATTTTTAAAAACAGAGATGTAATGGTGCAGCACTGTAATCTATTTCATGGTCCAATGGAAAACTAGGGAGTGTAGATTTCCAATACACGTCCATTCTTCCAACTTGCTGGTCCAGTTCAGGGCTGTGAGGAGCCTGTAGCCGATCCCAGTAAGCAAACGCCATGCCGTGGACAGGGGACATCCTGGGCTGGATGCCAGTCCATTGTAGTGCTGGTGCATACACATACACACACACACACACACACACAAAGAAAGAAAACGAAATGTAAGGACAACAAGTTTGATTGCCTCCTAAGCCAATCCGTAAAGAGCCCAAAATCCATCTGGCTTCTAACTGATGATCCTGGTCACAGGAAAAAGCACAGTATTCAACAGAAAAACAAAGACCTAATGAAAATTAAGATATATTATACGTAAGTAATGAGAGCATTGCCTTTATAAAGGAAACAATAATTTGGTTAAACGCTGGCTAGCCTAGAGGCTCAGAGTTTCCATTGTAGACTTCCTTGTAGAGTCCTGTTAGGCTCATGTTTTGATTCATGCTCATGGAAGCAGCTCAGCTCCCATGCATGGTTTTGAGGTGCTGTTAGCAGTGCAGTGCAGTGCAGTGCACACGGAAATAGTGTCATAGTGGCAAATAAAATTCTGCCTGTAATGTAGCCCTGTGCCGCAAACAGCCTCGTTCCCCACTCTCTCGCTTCCTTGCTGGTGTCATTCCTGCCCCGATCTCTTTCATGTGCACTTGTTTGTCTGACATTGCGTTAGAATGGCCGCCCACGCTCTGGCATGCTTTCCACAGCGGGGCTGCCTGTCCCACCTTCACCTCGGAGGGACATCAGAGCCGGTTCCTCCCGCTCCGCCCTCTGTACAAACGGGACAGTGTCACCATCACACACAACACAGTAACGGTTGTAGACCCTTTCAACTGGGAAGGGGCAGACTGGTGCCAGTTGTTCTGTTATGGGGGCCAGATGTATTTGACCTTTATGTCCGCCAAGTATTACTTACACTGGATTGCCAGCATTAAGAAGCAAAAGACACTTTTGAAAACTGAGGTTTTTTATGCAGTGCTTTGCAGTTATATTTTACAGTTTTTACAAATACACTATGCGGCCAAAAAAAAGTCGCCATTTGAATTAATATCAGCAGATACTTAAGAGCCAGTGACTGGATCATTATTACAGCTCAGCAACATTATGCAGCAATAAAGTAAAGTCAGCTGAGTACCTGAATCTACTGAATGGCCAGGTTACGCCTCCATCCATCATCCATGGATTTTTTCCTTCCCCGTTGCGATGGGCATATTCCAGGACAAGAAGGCCAAGATGCATTGGGTTCAAATTGTCAAAGAGCGGTTCAGGGAGCATGAGGAATCATTTTCACGCATGACTTGGTCACTACAGAGTTGTGACCTTAACCTCAATGAAGGTCGTTGGGATTTGCTGAAGGAGGCTTTATGGAGTGGTTCAACTCACTTGTCAATACAGGATCTCAGTGAGAAATGAATGCAAATCTGGATGAAAATAAAGGTTGAGATGTTGCATAAGCTTCTGGAAACAATGTCATGAGAAATGTGAGCCATAATCAAAGCTAAAGGCGGTGAAAAATCCAAATGGCGTCTTGTTTTTTTGGCCGGGCGGTGTATGTCACTAACTCTGATGTGTTGTTTAGACTGTCTTGCTTCCACTAGTTTGATTTTTTTTCTGTCGTTATCTTTTCACCAAGTGAAGTCACTCAACCACCCAACACAATCATGTTAAGGCTCCGTCAAGAAAATGTGCTTATGTTTGTATATCGCCTGTTCCCAGCTCACAAAATTTTAGCCCACATGTAATTGTAAGTAGTAATAATAATAGTAATAATAATACATTTATTATCAGACGCAAGTAGCATACATATTTAGGGGGGGCCACGGGGGCACTCCCCTCCATGCCCCCCTTCCCCCCCAGGGCTGCCCCTGATCATACAAGAAACAGAAACCATCAAAGTAACAAAAAATGTGTAACTTCTAATCAAGTTGACCAGTAGTTATATACAGACTAGACTATAACAACATTTAGTGACAAACTGTCTCAGCAGGAAGGCATCCCTCAAACCTCGAGAAGGGTGTGTTTGTGTGCGTTTCCTGTCATTTGGTCACTCTGAATTGCCGCTAGCGTGTGAATGTGTGAAGTATCCTGTATGTAATTATCATCTCACCCAGGGTGCGGCGTGCCTGACACCTCCTGGGGCTTCAGGCTACAGAACCGCAGGACTCTATGCTAGCAGCACGAATGGCTATTTGGAAACAGATGCACGGACATTAACCTGACAAGGTTCGCAGAGGCAGAGCAGCAGAAACTGCCAGGGCTTTAAGAGTAACCTTCAGGCTGAAGATCTGCATCCTAAACCTCCCTGACCCCTGCTGTCCGTGGGCTTTGCAACCCTTATATTGATTTTACATTTGGGGGGGACAAAGAAACAGTAGAGCTCTAAGGCCATAAGAGGTCAGAAAAGGTCACAGACGAGCTGCTTGGGGTGCCCAGCTGTATACGGCCTGGCCGGCTCATTCCAACGCGGGTCACATGTCTGATGCACCAAGGTCACTCCTGGGTGGATGGCCTTTGCTGGCTGAGCATGACATTTCGGCATATAGCACGCTGCACATAGTCTAGGTCCCCTAGTCATAATATTATTGACAGAGCACTTTTTCAAGAGATAGTGAATGATTTACTTTTCATCATAACTGACACAGACATGCTTTTAAAAGTATTAGGATTAGGATAGTATTATTATTATTATTTTGCTTTTCCCCCTTTTAAAAAAATTTCAAGACTTTTAAAGGTATATATAGTCCCTTTTTCTGAGGTAAAGGATAGTTTTTCTGGGCTTTCAGATATATATTATTGATAACTGTATTAAGGGTTTAATATGTACATAAAAACATCGGTAGGTGTCATGTCAGCTTGTGTTTTTATTTAAGAAACAGCACTTGGTTTTATCAGCCGTGTGTCCCTGGGGACAAGTGAGTGGGTCAGTCTCTGCACCTGTGATAAGAAGGTTGTTGATTCAAGCCCCAGCCATGGCGGAAGAGTCGCATGTCCGTGGGCCTTAAAGCAAG
The DNA here is from genome assembly GCA_026777985.1 of Mormyrops attenuatus. Lineage (NCBI taxonomy): Eukaryota > Metazoa > Chordata > Actinopteri > Osteoglossiformes > Mormyridae > Mormyrops > Mormyrops attenuatus. The sequence goes on along the minus strand of JAODKC010000137.1, from coordinate 27,117,876 downwards.
GCCTGTAAACCCACCTGGCCCCAGGTCCCGGGGCACCACAAGCTGGCTGACCCTGTGCCGTGACACCAGAGCTATGGAGAGCACGATGGGGCAGGTGAAGAGAAGCATTCCAATATACCTGTACTTCTGCAAATGGCAAACAAAGGTGGAATCCCCAGAAATGCTCACACAGATCTGGGGGTGTACAATTATAATTACAACTGTTGTGGGCAGAGCCCACAGCCGCCATAAGAGATTCAGAAGATATAGTAAAAGGGTGGATGCTCATCAATACGATATCTTAATAAGGAGATTTATTCAAAATTAGACTGGAAAAATGTTATTTATTTATTTATTACAGGTGGAAAGAAACCACAGTGTGTAATGCAGGATATAGACGTTGGGATTGCAGGCCAATCAGCGAACCCAACCAAAATTACGGTCATCTTTTTGTGTGCTGTTATGAATCAGCAACAAGACGACCGTGTAATGATTATAAAAGGCATTAACCACGAAACAGACCAGCCCTTTTTAATTAAAAACTTTTTGGTTTTTTGAGCTAAATGTCCTTTGGGTGGGAGCTGAGAGGGAGCAAAAACATGGGCTGTCTGTGGGTCCTTGCGGACCGGGTTGGGAAACACTGGTGTAACTGATTGTCTTTGGAAACCAGAGCAAAATCAGAGAAATCAGAGGAAATCAAGTCATGGGAGAACATGCATGCTGCAGACACACAGATGCAGAGGCCATGTCCCCATGAGGTGGGAGGTTACCATGCTGCCCACTGAACTACCACATAACTATCCTAAATAACTGTGAGTCATGACTCAGAAAGGCTAAGAAGCTGGTTTATTGCCTAATACAGATCCACAGATACATAGATGATAGCATAGTATTTATCATCCAAGACATATCCTGCAGCGCTTGCTTGATTTGCTCACCTTTCATTGTTGATGGGTAGCTCGTGTAATCATGTACAATGGCAGAACACATAAAGGCACTGACATGCTTTGGAGCTGAATAAAACATCTTTGCTTGATAATTTGTGCCAGTTCTTTATAATAAAGGCCAAGAAGAATTATACACTTGTATTTTATAGACTGTAAATTATGATTCTGTGATGATAATTCAGTTCCCTCTTTTAGTTCAGACTTTTTTACGAGTCTCCAGAGGTTGCTCTAACTTTTGTCAGTCTCTCTGTTACCAGTTATGATTTCCCATAAAGTAACAGATGAATTAGTCTAGATCACAAAGAAAAACATAAATCTGGGCCCCAGTTAATGGCGTGTGACGCCCGCCGTTTTCGATGAATCACCAGTTTTAATAAGCTATGATGGATGCATCTCTGTATCTCCAGGGACCTGACGTTTCCCACATCGCTGCAGAGATTTCTGGGCCTGGCGATTCCTCTTCTGTCTCACAGCTGCGTGCAGGGTGAAGCACAGCCACCCACTCCTAGCTGAAGGAGTCGAAGGTCAGTGTCCTCTATGGGACACGTCAGCTCACAATGGCAGAAGATGCCGACAGATGAATTTGCGAACAGCGTGTTGGAAACGCTGCTTCATCTTCCCTGCTTCATCCTTCGTCTTTGCCCTCCAGTTTCCCTCATTTCCACTGTTCTTCTTCTCTGTTGCCTGCTCCTTCTTCACACTCCTCTTCTCTCTTCCTTTGTTTGCGTGATTTTATTAGAATAGTTAGCATTTGCAGACTAATTAAAATTCCTTTCTGTGTTATTAATTTGTCATGTGTATGACTTATGCCTTGCTGAATGACTGTTCAGGACACCTCCCATGTTAACTCACCAGTTGTGTATATTGTCTGTATTAATTGAGTCAGATTAAAACTATTTCTGTCCCCAAAAGCATATATTCTCAAAGAGAATTCCATCGTTCTGCACGGAAAATCAAGCCCCCCCACGACCCTGCATAGAACAAATGGAAAATGGAAATGATTTTCACTGATCTAGTTCCTGAGTTTTTCCTGCTACAATGAAAGGTCAAAAGTGCTATAGGTCACATGCAGTCACCAGCATTTACTTAGCGCAAGCCCAACCCAGCGGGTCGATTAATGGCCTCTTCCAATGTCTGCTTTTAGCCTCTTTGCTTGACAATACCGGGGCTTGGCCCAAAGTCTCTGGGCTCATAACCCTCACAGTGTCAAACTCTGCAGACACAAATAAAGCCCCTTTTAGATTAAAGTCCTTTATTTTATTTGCACAAGTATGAATAGAGGTACGCTGGAATGTTTCTCTTCTCTTACCCCATCGCTTACCCCATCATGAGACACACAGACAGATGAGAGCAAGCTTGGGGGTGAGATCAGCCAGGATCAGCCAGCATGCAGTGTCTCTGGATCTGGGGGCCTTGCTCAAGGGTCCACGGACATGTGACTATTCTACTGAAGCTGGAATTGATGATCTTCCTTAGACCACTAAGCCACTTACTACCCTCATTGCTTTTTAAAACAATGCAACAAGCAGAAAATTTGGGGCTTTGACTGGAGTTATGAGCCACGGTCAAAGACTCTCCAGTCCATTGACTAAAAGACATAGACCTGGACTTAATGTCCTAATATGGTGCTCAAGTGTTTGGACTAGATCTTTTGGGAAGCATATTAGAAATCTAGAATGACTGACATCCCAATTAATATATAACTAATGTTAGGCCATTCAGACTATAAAATGTGTGAACTGCTTTCATATTCAGTCTCATACCACAGTGCAGCAGTAGCTCAGAGTACAGCACTGCGCTATCGTACCAGCGGGGTTGTGGGTTTGAGTCCCGGCCCTGGCTGCAAGTTCTCCTAGTGTGGACTCAGTAATCCTCATGTAGCCCAAAGACATGGTTTAGGTGACTCAGTGCCTTTAAATTACCCACAGCATGCATCCAGGATGTTATGTATCCCATGTCCCTTGGGAGAGGCTGTAGATTTACTGTGGCAGTAGTTACGGCAAATAGAATATATCCATGTGTTATTAATGTGCATCCTGCTTCATGTTTCAGACGGCTTACGCTATACTCAAACAAATCCTCAATGGTTATGCCAAAGTTTCCAAATGTTATTGTTAAACTTGAATGCAGCACGCAGACTTGGTGCCTGTATCAAAAATATCTGCGGTCTGATTAATCTCCATATAATCCCCGATTCTGCATGTTCTCTTTACAGAACTGCAGTCAAATCTGTTTTATTAACCATGTAAATGAAAAAGTACTGTGTTTACAAATACTCCAGCTCAGTGTTTCTCAATCTGGTCCTTGGGGATCCACAAACAGTCCGCCCAACTAAATGTGGACTGTCTGGTAGGGAACTGGGAGGGAGCAAAAACGTGGACCGTCTTTGGGTCCCCAAGGACTGGGTTGGGAAACACCGGTCTAGCTAAAAACACCTGTTTACACTCAGGCAGCAGAGAGCATAGTGGTTTGGAACACAGACAATCTGGCAGTCATCCCAAGGCACTGCCGTACTCTTAAAGCTTATAAAAATATCTAGTTGTATACATGTGCAGCTAAACATAAACAGGTCATATTCATAAACTTAATCAGCCTGAAAACAGCAGGCAATGCTGTGCTTTTGCACCCTTTAGTGTTTTTGGGAGTTCGCTAGCATGGTTACTCACCTACTTAGTAAAGGAGAATGCTTAATATCTCCTGTTTATTTATTACAAACTCAGTGAGTCTGGTTTTTAAGCTTGATTGCAGAGATCAAGACAAAAAACAAACTAAAGCAATTCTCGTAAAATGCCAGAATACCAGTTACATCACCGCAATCCACCACTTTCCCGGCAACCAAAATAAAATACCATAGAAACGGCAATTCTGTCGCAAGTGTAACCTATAAAAATATACTGTTTGGAGCATGACCCACTTTAATCGGCACCAAAATGTGAGCTCTTATTAGATGCCCCTCCCTGCCCGCCCCCCTGCTCATTTTAGGGGAGCACAGAGAGACTCAGTAAAACCAGACTAGGGGAAATGTTTTTGTGAGCTGCCATGCAATTCAAACAGCCAGATTAGGAAAGGGGGGGTCCAAGGAACTATGGGATGACATGATTGATTAATCAGTTAAGTGTATAGGGTAAAGTGTAAGTATAGCCTTGTGAGTCACAATCTATAAAGTGAAATGACATTGACTATTCAGTATTTTGGCTCTGCTCAACGTAACACAACTACTTGTCCAGGACTGGGACACCTAACTGAGTTCTGTCCACATCTGAAGTTACTATTTCAACAATGCCACATAAATGTTGAATTAATTCTTAAAATACATCACCGCTATCATGATCATGAAGGCATATTTTTAATTTTGGCATTAGCACCATTACAGCATGATCGAATTAAATAAAGATCAAATTTCCACATGTGGAATGCAGAGACAGCGAGGGTTCCTGGCCGCTGCTCTGGGGGGCGCTCTGGAGTCAGCTGGATGCCCGTGTGAGTGTTTGTGGGCGTTCCGCCTCACAAGGATGCGTGACTGATAAAATCAAGTGTTGTTTCTTAAAGATTAAAACAATGCCATGGAATATTCTCATGAAAACAGTAGAAGTGGCACCAGTGGAAAAGCGATCTAGTTCCGCTGTGGTTCTGTGTAGTGAGTCAATCCCCCTACTGGTGCTCAGAATGGGGACACTGGGAGCTCTATGTAATGGCCATGCCATCAGCCAAAGGCTTTTAGCTTTGGTCTGTGCTTCTCCCAAGAGGTGGGATGCCTTCTGACACACAATGTTAATAAAAAGGACCACAAATAAGAATGTTAAATAAGAATAGGATCCTTATAAGACCCTGAATCAAATGTGATTTTCATTTCCTCCAAAATCGCTATTTCATCACAACCCTGTATTTCACAAGCATTGGAAAACTAGTGCCCAATATCTTTTCTTAGAGTGCATTTTATTAAATAAAACACAAGCGAGGTTGAGATTAATTTGTTACTCAACATGTTTGTCTCTTAAAGCCAAACTACATTAATATTGACATTAATATTTGACTACATGGTATTATTACAAAAGTGTTAATCCAAACTTGCCTGAATAATGCATACCTCCTTAATAATGCAAAACCCTAACCCATACTTTAATATATCATGATTTTGTTATACTCCTGTGCACAAACATCAATGTCTCAGAAATTATTCAGCACAAATTATACCTGCATTTATTATTTATTAATGGACATGTATAATTGTGATTTTCTAAATGTACTTTTAGTTAACAACCCATTTTTTTCATTTATCTCCATGTCATTTTGAAACTGCTTATCCAATAGATGTCTGTCCACACTAACCCCAAAAATAATAATCGCTGAGCCTGTTTTAACCCAAATTATTTTAGTCTTTTAAAGTGTTTAACTACAGATTGCCATTTGTTTGTAACTATGCCCATTAATTTCCAGCAGCATATTAAGGACATTTATGCAGTCAAAACAGATCCATCATCTATATCAGATACAGCTGCTCCAAATACAGAAAAATCCAAGAGGGAAAACTTAAAAGTTTACAGGGATAGATATTTCATAGCTCCCTCCTAATAGTGCTCCTGAGTAATCTCATCCTACTGTAAACGCCCCTGCAAGATGGCAGGAGAGGCCCTGGGCATTAACATTTCATGTATACAAATATGGTTCTTGCTGTGGTTTGTCTCCCCTCATGGGCTGCAGTCCTTCAATCTTTCATAAGTCTCTAAATCCAAGCATGAAACATACTCCTACCATAATGCTGCTAATCTTGCAGCAGGATTAATGTTATAAAGGGCAATAGAACACATGAACATAACCGGGTCAGCAGGGCAGAGCTACTGTGCACTAGCAGGCCTGTAAAAATGGAAGGATTCTGGCCATTAATGAAGTACATTAGTGTTTAGTGTAATTCTAACATTATGCGTAACCTCAAGGAGAGCATGGAGGTTCGCTGGTTAGTGCTATATCCTCCTACCTGGGGGGCCTGAACTCCACCTCAAGCTGTGTGCAGTCTTCATGTTCCCCTTGTGTTCCTGTAGGTTCCCTACAGGTTCTGTGGTCTCCGCTCCCGAATAGTATGATTCTCCGACTGTAATTGCTTGTGCCCTGTGGTGGACTGGCATCCTGTCCGGGGCGTCCCTTGTGCCCTGTGGTGGACTGGCATCCTGTCCGGGGCGCCCCTTGTGCCCTGTGGTGGACTGGCATCCTGTCCGGGGCGCCCCTTGTGCCCTATGGTGGATTGGAATCCTGCCCTTGTGCCCTGTTCTTCCTGAGAAACGCTGGAGACTCACTCCAGCCTGGCACTGCTCCGGGATCCATAACCTCAGCACATATTATATACACACCAAACCATATATACTGTATGTAACTGTATAAGAATGGTTACACCTGGGCAGGTTTTACAAAGAGATGATTGAAAACCCACCATTTCTTAATCCATGACACTCTCAGGCTGGAGTAATTCCTGGCTTTACAAATTTGGGCTGAATAACTATGACAGTGGACCAAAAGTATCCTTCTTTCATAATTTCTTAGTGAACGTCATAACACCGTATCGTATAAATCGGCACCAAAATTTCCTTGCAAGGTTTTATAATATCCATACATTTTCTTGGTTTGACCAGTACAGAGGCTCACTGAGCCTGGATGTCAACTCAAGGACTCAAGGATGTGCTGGACCGACAGGACATGCACCCACAACAGGCTATTCAAACACAAAATCAGACACTTGCTTTTGTGGAGGAATCCCATGTGAATGTGGAGTGATGTTCTGTCACACCCCACATTCAACAGGTGTTTCCTTCCAGAATCCACTGCGACCCACTCACCATCAAAATCAACAACAAAAAATTCTTATTTTCACAATTCTGGATTTCCGCACATTCTAGACAGTAATACCATCCACGCTTGTGGATTCTTAACAAGAAAGAAAAAAAATATTTTTTCATATATGCTGATCTGCGCATCCCAGCATGCCTCGCGAGCATTTGTGTATGTAGCCCTGTGTCTGTGTAATTGTAAATAGCCCCTTTATTGTTGTTGTTATGGTTATATTGCATTCTGATCGTGGCATGTATGTTTGCCTGAATCTTCTGTATATCTTGTCTGATCGTGTGTGCACCTTACAGTTCACTGTCTGCCCACCTTGTGTTTCTACTGTGTGTATTTGGGTTCGGTGCTCATTGCGTACGTTCTACAGTCCTGTTCAGGACTATAATAAAGAGCGTGTTCTGTCCCGGCAAGCAAATCTCTTTGTTCTTTGTTGCTCTCGCAATGCCTTGGTGTGCCGGTGCTACATTGGTGTCAGAAGTGGGATTCCGGAAGTGATCCCACTGGGGCGGCTGGAGTGGGTGCTGATGAACATCATCCAGCAAGCCTGCTCCAGCCTGGTGGACCTCAAGGCGGCAGAGAAGCGACGGAACAGGAGAGGTGACGGTTCCGGAGAGATGATAGCCAGCATGGGAAAGCTCCACTGCTGGAACTGTGGCAAGAAGGGGAACTATGGGGGGGTACGCTAATGGGGCGTACGCTAATGGGGGGTACGCTATTACCCGGAGGCCAGAGCCACCAGTAGATGAGCAAGGGACAACGGAGGGAGGAAAATGCTGCTTTGTCCTTTTGAGGTGCCTCGGACCGGTGCGGCGTGATCTGAAGCTGGCCCACAGGAGCCGCATTCTGCCTCAGCATGCCCCAAAGCCACTCCTGCCATCCCGTTAACTCCCTGTCTGAGACAGTGACGGCGACTGGGGAAGGCAGGAGCTTCAGGACACTCTGCTTGTTTGCCAGTCAGCCAAGGCTTAGAGCACGCCAGCTGCGAGCGCGCCCACCAGAGGCAGCAAGCTGAGGCTGCGCTGCTCAGTTGAGAAAAGGCATGCTGCATGCTAGAGGACTGGCTGGCTCAGAAGCAGCATGAGCTGGATGAGCAGCGATAGTAGAGCCAGCAGGAGCAGCAGGAGTTGGAGCAGCTGCACAGCAAGCTGGCCAGCTGGGAGCAGGAGCGCAACTGCCAGGTATGCCTGGCCAAGGTAGCGGAGGCGGCATTACGGGGCCGCGAAGCACCATGAAGCACCGTGAGGTGCTGGAGGTGGAGGCCAAGCACATGAAGGAGATCCGCGAACGGTGCGAGGAGGAGGCCCGTTTGGCACGCCACCGAGAGGCCATCCACTTAGAGCAGGAGCAATTATGCAGGGCCACCCGACCCTGCGAGCGGGAGGCCCTGTGGCAGGACCCACCTGCCACACAACATCAGGGCTGGGGCCCAGAGAAGGCCGCACCACAGTGCGACCGCAGCAGCTCCTTGCTCTGCCTGTCCCAGGAGAAGGGGGCCTGGCTGTGGGTGTGTGGGGTGCCCTGGGGAAGTAGATCCCCTGGAAGATGCATTAGGTCCCCTTAAGGTGCACAAAAGGAAGGGTCGTCTTCCGGGGGGGATATGTCATGCCAGCACCCGCCAGCAGCTAGCCACGCCAGTTGCTGGAGGCGATGCACCATCGGCTGTCAGTGGACCCCTGGGACTCGCTTCTGGACAGAGGTGGAGACTGGGGGTGGTGGCCGCCAGGACAGTTGGCCATTGAGGGGGGGACAGTGTAGTGCTGGTAATATCTGCACATCCCAGCATTCCTCGCGAGCATGTGTATATAGCCCTGAGTCTGTGTAATTGTAAATAGCCCTTGTATTGTTGTAGTTATGGTTATATTGCATTTCCGATCATAGCGTGTATGTTTGCCTGTATCTTACGTGTACCCTGTCCGATCCTCATGAGTTCTTAGCTTACTCTCTCCCACGATGTGTGCACCTTACAGGTCGGCGTCTGGCGACCTTGTGGGGTTTGGTGCTCATTGCGTACCTGCTACAGTCCTGTTTAGGACTATAATGAAGGACGTGTTCTGTCCCAACAAGCAAATCTTCTTGTTCTTCACTGCTCTCGCGATGCCTTAGTCTGCCCGGCGCCACAATACTCATTCAAAGAGCAGTACCAGCTGGCTTTTCATTAGCTCAGGTTTTCATTGGGTAAAAGTTGTGAGGGTTTCTGGGTAAGTGTCTACCATCTTATTTTTGTTTCTTTAAATCAGTTGTTCAAGCTCTTGGGGTTCACTTCTATCCATTAGAGAACCCCAAGAGCTTGAACAACTGATCAGAATCAGAATCCTGAAGGCCATTAACTTTCTTATTCCTAATTCACAACAGTGTAGCATTCAAAAATACCATTTCCAGGCAAACGTTTTGGTTTACAGAAAGTGACAAAAAATCAGAAGTACAAAATTAGCACAGGAACATGCTAACTAGCACACATGTGAAGCTGTGGAGCAGCAGGTGTAACTCATTATGACAGTGATTCTCAAATCTCTCTTTGGGTACCCCCAGCTGCTACATATAATTGCTGCATTCTGACACCAGAACACCTGATTCAACTAATAAAAAGCTTTGTGATTGGGTAATTGGCTGAATGAGCAGTTAATTATTTGAATTGAGGAGAGGTTTGAAGGCTCTTGGATTGAGAAAGTGGACATGGTACCAAGATTTAATGGCCAACATGGTGCAGTGCTGCTGGTCCCAAAAAAAAGAATAAAAAGAATTTCTAGGGAAAATGGAAGAGATTTTATAATATGCAAACCAGCTTTAAACAAAGCTGTATCTACACACGCACATAAAAGAATAAGACAATGAGAATGATCAGCCACACTTGAAAATTCCATTAATGGTGCCCAACTTTCTTGCGTAAACTATCTGTGGAATAACTACAGGAACTATTACAATGAAAAATTTTCAAATGAATGGTGTTTCTGTATGCTTTTAACTGAAGCCTGATCATTTCTACTAACCCGACTTGTTGCCATTTATGAATCTGTCTGTATTTTCTAATAGTGTTGTGCGAGTTTTGTTCTGGATGTATGTTTTTGAGTGTTTCCTGGAAAAAAAAAAGAAGTAAAAGTTTATTATATCTATACACAGTAAAATAAAACATTATGTCTATATTAAATGTTTAATTTATATTAATCCAGAAATATTTATCTTTTTTTCTAAATTTAAAATGGCCAGTTGAAGATGCAACAGCCAGTGCTCAACATTCCCAGTGATGTCCCTGCTCAGCTGCAGTGCCCTGTCCGGCTCTCATCCAGTGAATTTGAAATCAAACAGACACTGTGTGGTGCTGGAGCCCTGTGAGGTGGTGTTAGGTGTCAGGCAGAGAAGGTGGTACCTCCGGCTTGGTGACTGCCTGTGCTCTAGGCTTAAGGCATGCAGGCAGCAACATGAAGATGACTGGCAGCAACAAGTCAGTCTCCATTCTTCTGAGGTCCACTGAGACGGGTCCTGCAAAACTGAAGTTTGTTTTTTTTATACAACAAGACAAAATGTATTGTTCTATAGAAAAGAAAATAAGTAGGAGAGACTACACGAAATTATGTAATTCTTTTTGTAATGTATCCTTTCATTTTCTTTTAATATTAAAACATAAACAAACTGTTAATAAGATAATAACACTAACAAAAAGATAATGCATTTGACATAAATGCTACAGATATGTGGGATTGCAGTTATACAAGTAACCCTATCCATCTGGCAGCCTATGGCAGGGGTCACCAACCTTTTTGAAACAGAGAGCTACTTCACGGGTACTGAGCCATACGAAGGGCTACCAGTTTGATACACTCTTCTTAACAAATTTGCTCAATATAATAAACATGTTTTAAATGTTTTTTTTAGATATTGTCATTTTCAAATCTATATAAATGCAAATGCGATTAAAGAAGAATAGCAACAGGATAAAATTAAATTTTAGACGCTGCTCACTGGTGACTTGTGCTATTTTTAGAACAGATCCGCGGGCGACTCATGTGGTCCTTGGGGGCATCCTGGTGCCTGCAGGCACCATGTTGGTGACCCCTAGCCTACGGACACTCGCAAGAAAGGTCACTGCAGACTTCTCAAAGATGTAATTCACACGAAGTGAATATGCAAAAAACAGGAAATATGTTTATTACAGGGCCAACAAAAATGTAGCGTATATTCATATAATAGCTACGCAATTTTTCTTTTTTCAATCTTGTGGGGACTCTCCATTCATTTCTATGGGGAAAACTCTAATCCCAACATGACGACTTTAACCCCTACCCAGCCTTAACCTTAATCATAAGTAACCAAACAAAACACAAGACTTTTGGCATTTTTAGTCTTTGATTGCATTCACAGATCTGAAAAAGGGTCCCCACAATGTGAAAATGACATTTGGTCCCCACAATGTAATGTAAACATATAACACACACACACACACACACACACACACACACACAAGCTCAGTATATATAGATCTACCATTCAGAATGTCACCAAAGTGTTACAATGTCACCAATGTGTTTTGCTAGCTTAAATGATGTTCATGTGTTGTGTGATTGCATTGAATTCTTTGAATTGAAATTTATTAAATTCTTCTTCCTGTCATTTAAATTCAATATCCTGTTAGGTGTAGCCAATTCAACTCAAATTTCAATTCAGGAATGGAATGTGGAACAATTCACAAATTCTGAATTTTCCATGACCCTGCTACAGAGACCCCCTTCCAGCATCAATGAGCATGAAACTGCTGATTCACGGCTCTGCTTTGTTTGTGCCAATGCAGTCACTCGAGTGGAAAGGAGCACAAGTGCATTACTGCTGGACAGAAGTCTTCGTGGGTCAGAACCGTGAGGAGAAACTGAAAAGAATAAGACATGTAACTCTGCCTCAAAGTTGTGGATGTTTTTAGTAGCAGAGAGTTCTACTGAAAATTTTATAACAGTTCAGCCAAACCCAGACAGAAATAGAGATTGACTCAGTCTAAGATTTTCAGCAGAGAACTTACATCCTATGGTCTGAGTGAGAGATGTTTCGAGGTCACAGTGGCCTCTGGAGTCCCTGAAGGTGAGAGCGGTGGACAGAGAGGTACCATGGTCAGTCCCTTCTAATCCTGCTTGTTTTGTCACAGGCCGCCTGCAAGCTCTAATAGACGCACAGATGTTCTGTGTTTTATCGCTGGCATGGGAGAATGGAGAATGTCTATTTATCAAGGAGCAGGAGAACAGCATCCAAAGGTGTCAGGAGAGACTGACAAGATTAATGGCGATTTTTCACTTGCTCTCCAGCTGCCTAAAAAACATCGGCATCAACAACTCAGATGGGTGTAAATCACAAGGGAGGGAAATTGTTCAGAATATTCTAAGAAGCCAGCATTTGGAAGCAAATCACATGTAATGTCCCTAATTCTTCATTTTAAACTGTTAATGAATTATAAAAAAAACAACACCACATTGGAAAATCATTCAATGGTGGTCATCTTTTGACATTACGATATTTATTTTCAACATTTGTTAAATAGGCAATCATTTGGAGGTCTGGAATGGATTAAATTCATTTACATTATTTCTTATCGGGAAATTCCACTTGGACCTTGACCAATTCTCAACTCGACCAGCCTTCTGGAACAAATTAAGTCGATGTCCCAAGGTACCACTGGTAACTAAGACTATAAAAGAAACAGGTGCAGGCTATTGACAATAAACCGAACACTAGGGCTAGGAATAACAAGGAACAGGTGAGGATCATAATCACTAAACTCTAAGGCAGGGGTGGACAATCTTATTGCTGTTTTTTGGGGAAACCTTTAGGTCAGCTGTTCAAACCCAGGTGTGAGGACTCTTCAGCCAATCAGTCCTCTAATGAGTAATCTAATTAGGCAGTTGCAGCGAAAACCCGCACCCACAGTGGCCCTTTCTGGATAAGATCGGCCACCCCTGCACTAAGGACTCAAACACTAGGAATGGGATGGCTAGCAATACCTGCTGGCCAAACAGGGAAATGACAGGCAGGACAGGGTAGGGTCTGATCCTGACACATACTTCTGGGTTAAAACCCATTAAAAACTGACTTACCAGGTTCACTGAGGTAATTTCTTGCTGTACAGTATAATACCCAGTAGTTCATTTAAACAGAAAATGTATCACCAGAGAACTTAAGATAATTACCTTTTCATCCCATTTTAAAATGTTTTTTTTTACCCACAATGCTGGCAGTCTAAATATATGTGTGAGTGTTCCTGAATATGTAGGCTATGTGAATCTGTAGACGGTAAAAAAAAAAACTTTCATGTACTGTATTAACTGCTAATCTGGTACAGGTTTAAGGGAACATGGACCTCACTCCACAGGGTAGGGATATGGTGGACTTCACAGGACACCAAGCCATCTCCCACTGGTATATCCATCCGTCTTCCATACCTACTTGTCCTATTAGGGGGCACATTAGCTTGTCATATCAGGGGACTGTGGGAGAGAAAACCAGAGAACCTAGAGGGAAGCCCACAATGACATGGGGAGAACATGCGAACTCCACACATGTAGAGCCGGGCTGGAGATTTGGTCTCCAGAGGTGTCACGTCGCCCCCAAACCCTTAATCACTATGAACAATTTAAAGATATCAATGAGCCTAAAGTGTTTAGATTACAGGAGGAGGAGTCTGCCAGAGTGTCCAGAGGGAGGAAATTTCAGACATGGAGGAATGTAATTTGGATGCGTAAACTCTTTTATCCTGCTTCATGTGTACGGCTGATTGAGCTGTTGTTGGATTCCATGCAACGGAGCAGCGGAAATTAACCCTAAACAAAATGTTTGCTGATAACAAAAAAGAAGCATGTGATGTCTCAAAAGCTTAAAAGCCTCACAGCATCCCTTAAGCTCTGAAGGAGGCTTAGGCACATGTTTGAATTTAAATTTTAGATGTGCAATTATGATAAAAGGTTAAACAATGACTCACAGCTGTCAACATGGCTGTACAGAACGGTTTCCCAGACACTTGAAGGTAGGCCAACTTCAACTGAACACAATTTCTGTGTCGGCTGGTTGGGTATAACATATATTGACTTTTCCCAGATTTCAATTTTATTCCATTGGTATTTATATAGATGATTTGCCCAAGCTGTTTAACAAAGCTTTCATGACAATATTTCAAATTGATCTGAATTTAGTTGAGGTCCACATGTGCTACAGCATTTGAGTGGAACTTATTCCATGCCCTTATGATGTCAACTTTAGGGTTAGGGGATTGGAGTCTATAGGATTGGTGTTAGTCTGTGACGTTGTGGAATCCTGGGCAGGGTGGACCCTTCACTAGAAACGTAGCTCTAGGAAGAAAGGAGGTAAAAAGGACAGGAAAGAAATGATAACAGTAAGACAGAAGAAATAAATATTCCCACGGTGGGTATAGATGGCGGGACATAATGAAGCGGATAGACTGGGTCGTCCCTGTGTTCATCAGAGCTGTCTGTGGGTGGCGTAGCATAAACTCCATGGTCTGAGGTAGGATTCAGGGCTTACAGCTCACAGCATTTTAAATTCCTTTCAGGCTTCAAGAATATAATGCAAATGACAAAATACTTCCAGCTCAGGGAACATCTCCACCCCCCCCCCCCCCCACTACATTTCATGTGTCTTCAAGGTCTGTGTAAGGATGACACTTGTAGGGTTCCTGTGGGTTAGGAACTCCTGTAGCTGTAAGCCGAACCTCGACTGAGACGTGCGTCTGCCTCAGGAACACAGCACAGCTCCTCTAATAAAAGGCGCAGAAAATGATCCTGAGCTCCCGACCACCCTTGCTGACCCCTGAGAGGGACAACAGCTCAGCTGGTGGCGAGGAGATGGATGAGGCGAGAAGGAAAAGCAACAAGGTCTCCATCCGGGGCACACTAACAAAATCGAAGATGATCCACCACATAAGTCAAAGGCAGAAAAAGAGCGAGAAAGATGCTGCGGTCCACCTCCCCGGCTGGACAGAAGCCTTTCATTCCTCTGTTCCTCTGTCTTGTCTTCAATCAGAACAAATGACAGGTCAAGGTTGCTGAAGGTGTAACCTGTCCAGGAAAAGTATAGGAGGAGCTGGAGCCCCAATATGGAACAATATAATTGTAATGTGTTTTTGTTAGAAAGGCCTGTTTACCTTTCTCTGAAGCTCTCTCCTTCCTTCAGACCACACAGGTCACTTGAAGAACACGAGCATCATCGGCGACTGTGACTTGCACTGCCTCTGACGACTCAGTGTCGACTCTCTCAGGCTTCAGCATCAGTCTATTTGCTAGGAACCTCCAAGATGCTCTGAATTAGGGGTGGGCGTCCTGGGGCTCATTTTGGAGAGCCATATGGTCTGTTAGTTTGTTAAATTAGACTTGATTGAGAGGTTGATATATCACAAAATTTACATTTAAATTATGGTGGAAGGAAGCACCATCATTTTTTTTCTTAATAGCATACAGAGTGTAGGGGTTGACTTCACCACGAGGTTGTGAGTTTGAGACCCACCCCCAGCTCTGTGTGAAGTATTTTGCCTATATTTGCATTTCCCCAAACAGTGCATTCATGTCCCCAAACTGCCTTTAATGTGACTGGGATGTGGCCTGGCCCCCCATCCAGGGTGTCTCCTGCCTTATGCTCCTGGTTTCTGACAGGGCTCTTGGCTCACCCTGACCCAGTATCGTGTAAATGGTTATGGAAGATGGATGGGTAACACAAACCTTTTAAATAAAAAAAATATATATATTGTAATCATTAATGGACTGGTATCCCATCCAGAGTGTATCCTGTCTGTGTTTTATGGGACTGGATCCAGACTCACCAATCTGACACAGGATAATAAAATATGCAAACTGATGCATGGCTCATGTAGTAAGATAATATACAAAGTAATTTACTCAGTAGGTAACCAGATTGTCCAGTTACTTAACTGGTTAACTAAAAAATAAATGAACCATTGTTTTAAAGAAAAAATAATATTGTGAAAGTCTACTTGTTTTTAACATTACATTTTCAAGTCATACGATACACAAGATTTAATTGTGATTCATCATGGGATATAATGGAAGGCATTTGTTTAATGTACATAATGCATTTACTGTAATATAATTCATTCAATAATTATCCAAAGTTACTTAAAATGTCTACCAGACATTTTATTTTTACAGCATGTCCCCACCTACTGTACCACCTCTCAGTTACACAGACACAACCCTAAGCAGCACACTGCCTTGCATCCATTGTCAGAAAAACTGGACAGCCTGATGATTTAATGTGTTTTGTACTCAGCATCTACTTTTTAATGACGGCGATCTTTTCATAGCAGTGGATCCCTGTCTGATAGCTAATGCTTTCATCACAACAGCGTCTGACCACCACCAATGGCTTCTTGGCCTTATTTACATCCAGATAAGCTTGCTTTGCTCACACCAAATCCAGGGATAATGCAGGAAAAGAGGGTCATGATAAGATACCATAGCTGTAAGGCGAGCTAACCATGGGCAACAACCTATGCTATGCTATTGAAAGAAGTGCAGAAGCTTACATACTGGTTGCAACTGCTGGTTTTAGATAACACATTCTGAAAATATTTACCAATTAAGTGGTTTTGTAGATCTAGCTCACTGTTGCCGTTCTGTTGCTCCATTATTTGATTGCTACCCTTCTGTAGAGCATTTACAGCAGTGTGTGGCTACTACCAATTGAATAGTATTTTAACTGCAAGATATTTCTGCAACTATTCAACCTAAGTGCTTACTTTAAGGGGATTTCATGAATTCCCCTTCTGGGAAATTGAAGCCGTTTCCAGGATCGAGCCATTCAGCGTTGCAACATGTTGATGAATTTTCAGAAGATGCAAGCAGCAGGTGGCTATAAAATCCAGGACTCAATTTTTCAACTAAATTACAAACGCTAGAATTGCTCACCATCAATTCTGCCACACACAAAGACGCGCATATTTAGGGTGACATTCTGCTGACGGTCATTCGAATGCAATTAATCCAAAGTGCAGAAACTCAGAAGCACAAGAATGTTTATAAAACAGAAATGTTTGCGTGTCTCAGCCAGGAGAACATCTGCCTAATTAAGCTTGGACTCATAGCAAGATGTAGCTTCTAAACGATCGTCAAACACAACCGCAGCAGCAGCCAGAGACAGGTAGTTGACAGCGTGGCTGTACCCCTTGGGCCTCTCACCAGCAGGGCGGCGTCACCACCATGCAGCTTAGGGTACCTGCCTGTCCTCCAGGCCCACTCTGCTCCGGGATATCAATTAACACAAATCTTTATCTGCTGCTCTAGTCCAGATTTGAAAGAGACACAGCATGGAAATGACAAGGTGATGTAAAAAACGAGCCCTGCCCTGATGCAGTGATTGACGTCAACATTTGTGAAACAGGTAGTTTTGTTTATAGTGTGGCTCTGCTCTACCAATAAGAGCTGCATCAGGGAATGAGGAAGTGTTTTGCCAAGAAGCCAAGGAAATTCACATCAATTCCTTTTGTGCAATGAAACAGAAAATTGAAGGAAAACAAATAATTGTCCTCTTGGAATTTTACATCTTTCAGTTAAGCCTGGCATTCTAATGCGTTTACATGATATTTTTCTCTTCTGTTTGCAACCGACTAAAACAAAACAAAAATAAGGGTTCACCAAGTGTGAGTCCACCCTCTAGCAAAATTTTGCCTCTTGGACATGCTGGGACACTTTTAGATAAGGTCAACTGAATTTGATTTGCTTTGGAATATGTGCAAATTACATGAGGTTTACATTTATATTTGGAGTGAATGTGATTTGCATTATTTCACATTAAATGTAGCAGTCTCAGTTGGGGGACTGAATTCAAAGCAAGTATATTTCCATATCCAAGACCAAGGAGCTTTGAAAACAGCCTGGGGATGATGTGGAAATGAACCGATTGGAAAAGGGCAACTACAGGTTTAAAAGACATCTGCTTGCAGTAGGACAATCTCAGCAGCTAAGCAAACGGGCATGAATGGCACGGGTAGGGAGATGCACTGAAGCTACTGACAGTTCCTCAAGAAGAACAGAGTCCTATTGATGCCAGTGGCTTCTCAGGTCATCCAAAAGCTGACTTGCCTATGAAACAGTCAGTAAGCCTTTTCAGAAGAAGAAAGCCGACGCTAAGGATTCTGTCACCCAATGAAACGGAAAGCATCTTCAGGGCTGTCGTGAAGTCGTCACAGGTCATCACCCGGGTAACTGCACTTCTACTGTGAATTTTGGTGGCCGTGGCAGCACCATCGTGTGGGGGTGGCTATCATCATCAGGGGCTGTGAAGTCTGGCAGGATGGAGAAAAAGCTGTTAAATGCAGTTACAGTATATCCTTGAGAAAAAAACTTACTTACACCTGCAAATGAGCTAGGAAAGTGATTGACCTTTTGAGGAGACAATGACCTGAACTAGCTTAAAAACCCACTATAGTCTACTTTAGAGTTGAGATTGCTCTCTACCAAAAATCCTCATCCCATTTGAAAAGGTTAGAACAATTTCGTCAAAATAGGGTGTATAATCTAAGTGCGCTATGCCTGTTGAAAAGAGTGGAAACCACTATATTGCTGTGGGTTTACAAAGCAATACTGGGCTTCTGGAATGAATACTTACCTAAGCAGGGAATCCGTCTTCCTTCCTAAACTGTTAAATTCTGCAAGTCAAAGACAAAAAAATCCAGTTTGGATGCATCCAAATTTCAAGTTGTAACACAACAAAATTTGAAACTGGGGGGCACTGTAAATATCACATGCCTCTCAGTTATAATTCTAGTGGTGGAGATAGAGAGCTACCACCCGTAGAGTATTTTCATGGCCTTTTGTGAGTAGCGAGGAGGGAATATAGCGGTAAATTAATTATTAAAGGCAATAATATCTATGAATCAAAGCAATAAAAGCCCCACCATGCATGGAAAAAAATAAGGAAAGCGAATTTGCAGTGGCACGCATGACGTATCCTTTGGTGACATACGCGGATAAACCCAAGAGCATTTGTCTGCTTCTATGAGAAAGGTGTTTCCCCCCCCCGCGCTGAAGGCGATGGGGTCACTCTCACTCAACAGTATATTAGCAGAAGCTTATTATAACTGCATTAATCTGTGCAGTGTTTTACAGTTAATTAAGCTGATTTGCTCCGGACTACAGATCCTTAGGCACTGCGCCACCTGGTGGTACGTTGAAGAACGCATTGTGACAGGAGCTGCTGCGAGACTCCAGCTGCTGCGATCTTCCTCGGTCCCTGTCCTCATTGTAGTGAAGGCTGGGAGTTAGCATGCGCCACAATGAGGTTAAAAAAACCAAATTAACTAAATGAGCAGGAACAAAATGGCTCAGCAACACGGGGGACACTGAGATGAATGTGCTTCGCTCTCTGCACGCGGAAATTGCTTAATATCATTGTTTTGTTGGATATATTTTTGTTATTTCCATTTAGGTTTTTTAAATCAGCTTCTAGCATCAGCTTGCAGACGCGTCCAGAAGATGAGACTTAAATTACAGGTGCTGGAGTTAGAAATGGGTGCCATTTTTCATGGAGCAGCAAATTGAAGCATTTGTCAAAGTGAATTTGATATAATGAAGACTCCATCCAAAGTATATGCTCGAGTAATTGTTAATGATTGCTGAACAGGGGACATTTATTTCCTTGACCTGCAAGAGTAATTTCGCTTACTATGCTTTAGGAAATTAGTAGAAAAAAAATATTACAGTACCTATCCTTCTTTGCATGTGCAAATGCCATTTTCTAAGTACAAAATCCAAAAGCCTTTTGTATTTGCCTCTAATTTCCACAAAACAATCAAACACATTTCCCTTTTCCTTCCTGTAAGAGGTAAACTCAGCATGGAGCCTCAAGGATTGCTCTGTAGCAGCCTGCAAAGGTTTTTAAGGCCCTGCACCCATCATCAAAGGCCTCTCCACCAGGGAGTGTTGTTGGAATCCCATGCCAAGGACCCCTGAGAGAAAGCATGCATTATTGTAATTGTACAGGCAGTACGTACCGTTTCCCCACTGCAAAGCAGTGATGAGCAAAAGATGCACCTTCCCCTCACATCAGAGTCCAGGAATTGGATACACACATACAGGGTATGGCCACTGCCCACCTGCAGGATTTTAGCTTACCCAGTCCCTGAAACGCCTCTCTCAGACTAATTCAGAAGGTGGGGTGGGGCATCAGAGTGATGGTGCTTTTCCACTCGCATACAGGAACCAAGCCATACCCGACCTGTACCAAAAAGAGACTTCAGTTACAGCACGGTTACAACTTGCTTCGGTTTTCCACTGTAGAAGGGTCGGTTTGGTAAAGGCACTGCTGGGTTTGGAGAGCGACAGTGAGATAAAACCAAAGAGACACCGTACTGTTCACATGGCGTACATCATGGTTTACTATGTGCTAATTTCTGCTAAGTAGGAGGTTGGAAATTTTCAATTTCTGAGTCGCGATGTGTGATACTACTAATAATGAATGATAAACAGTTGTGGTTTACATACACTCATCAGGGGCATGAATGTCATGTTAATTTTGAGCTTTTAATGATTTATTTCTTTTTCCGGTGGTGGAATGACTATACAACATACAACTTCAGTGATTTTTAAAAACAAGACACAAGTTTGAATTTATTTTGGATTTTCTGCAATCCACGCAGGGTCAAAATTATACATACAGGCTGAAATATATACATACACGGCGTCTAATGTTTGGTTAAATGTCCCTTAGCAAGTTGCACCTCAGCCAGACACTTTTTGTAGCTATCGACAAGCTTCTGGCATAATTCTGACAGGATATTTGACCACTCTTCTTGGCAGAATTGGAAGAGTTCATTTAAATTGGTTGGTTTACTGGCATGGACCTGGCTTTTAGGCAGTTTTAAGCAATTTTCAAAAGGGTTGAGGTCAGTGCTTTCGGAAGGCCATTCCAGAAGCTTAATGTTAGCCTGCTTTATTCATTCCAAAACCAGTTTTTATGTGTGTTTGGGATCATTGCCCATTTGGAACGCCCAATTGTGTCCAAGTTTTGACCATCTACCTGTTGATTTGAGGTGAAGTTGAAGAATTTGGAGGCAGTCCTCCTTCTTCATTATTCCATCCAGTTTGTGCAATGCACGAGTACCACTGGCAGTAAAACAGCCCCAGAGCATGATGCTTCCGCCACCATGCTTGACAGTTGCAGTGTTCTTAGGTTTCAAATTCTCACCTTCACTCCTCCAAACATACCTCTCGTCATTGTGGCTAAACAGCTCAATCTTTATCTCATCTGACCATAAAACTTTTCTCCAGAAGGCATCTGACTCGTCCAGGTGGGCAGCTGCAAATATCAGTCGAGCTTGAAGGTGTCGATTTTGGAGCAGTGGATTCTCTCTTGGTTGGCAACCTCTCAGTCCATGGTGATGTAAAACTCACTTCACTGTGCACAGTGACACTTGGTGCCTTGGTGGCTACCGGGTTATTCCTGAACATCCTAACCAATTTCCTTTCATCTGAGGGAGTTTGGGTTTTCTTCCACCTTGGCAAAATGGTGACACATCCGAATAACTTGTACTTATCTACAATTGTGAATATATATATGTGTGTGTGTGTGTGCATGTGCATATATATATATGCCCCCACACTCACCTTACCGAAATCCAAAAGAACAACTCTGGGACATTATGTTTTGGTCCACCTGACACCGCCAGGTTGCACCTCAGACTGTCCAGGAGCTCAGTGATGCCCTGGTCCAGATCTGTGCGGAGATCCCCCAGGACACCATCTGTTGTCTCAATAGGAGCATGCCCTGATGTTGTCAGGTATGCATACAAGCACGTGGGGACCGCACAAACCACTGAGTACAATTTCGAGTTGCTGCAATGAAATTTCGGCAAAATGGACTAGCCTGCCGCATTATTTTTTCACTTTAATTTTTGAGTCTTTGAGTTCAGCTCTCTGTAGGTTCATAACTTTCATTTCCATCAAGCGATGTCGCGTCCTTTCATTCCTAACACATTATTCAGTCCATATCAGTATAGATATCCCTTATGATTTTTTCCCCATTGCGATCTGATGTGTTTTCAAAGTGTTCCTTTAATTTTTTTGAGCAGTGTATATATATAATACACATACACACATATTTGAGCCTGTATGTATAATTTTGACCCTGCGTGGATTAAAAATAAAAATAAATAAGTAAAAATAATCAAAATAAATTCAAGCTTATGCACCCAATCCTTGTTTTCAAAAATCATCGACAATGTACAGTATGTTGTATAATCATTCCACCCTGGAAATAGAATGGTTGAAATAAATCATTAAAAACCCAAAATTAATATGCTATTCATGCCCTTGATGAGTGTATGTAAACGTGACCATATCTGTAATACTCTTCATTACTGTGACACCTTTAGAGAAGCTAATGGTCTCAGACACTGAGCTGAAAATGGTCTCATGTCATGTTTCTAGTTTGAAAAAGAATCAGAAATAGAATCTCAAACTGAATCAGAAGCAGAATCTGAAACTGAATCAGAAACAGAATCCACTGAATACTCTGACCCTCTCATCCCAGTGATTGATCAGTGAGAAACGAGGGAGTCAGTCGGCTTAGATGCACAGCTAAGTCAAGCTATAGTGAGCACTGTCCCTGTCCCAGTATACATGCATGGGTGGGGAATCAATTTATTGACTGACGTATGTTTGACTCCCCTACTGTACAATAGGTGGCGATATGGTGCCTTTCAGCTGGTTAGTATTGGGCTTTTTCCGGTTGCCCTATTACATGACAGATATAAAAAAAAATATAAAATAATGGGTGCGTGGACAGATGGAGTGACACAAGTTTTAATTGTGATCTGGTCAGAAGAACAGATACAACAAGACCAGGATAGCATAACAAGAAATCAGGTATTTTGTATAATATACTATAACAGCATGGTACTGGAAGTTTTGTGGAGCATGCGCAGAGCCCCTAGGCCAGTTTGAGCCTGATTGAATGTATACATGCAGGAAATCGACTCCCAATCGCATTATCTAGGTGTCTTAGCCCAACTTCGAGAAATTCGATTTAGTACGATTTCATTTTTACATGTACTTCAAAAGTCCAGTTTTTTTCCGACTAACACAATAATTTGATTTTCTTAGTGTGCATGTCAACGTAGTGAGTGTCCACATGTCATGCTATGATCTTTAGGTCACAGTGCCAAGTCCTACCAATCACCAGTTCACCTGTTTCCTAGACACAGAACACACAGCTTTCAGGAAGCAATTTCCATGGTATGATTCACTTCTGTCATGCCCAGCTCGTCCGATCCTCCCGTGTGCCACTCCCCCTCGCTGCCTCGTGTGGAATCCCCATGTTTACCGGCTGTTTCTCATTGTTGTTGATTAGTCCATTGTATTTAAGTCTGCGTTAGGTATGTTTTCCCCAGTCTGGTCATTAACGTTGTGACGTCGCTACTTGTTTTGCCCCGTGTGCCTTGCTGTTTTCCGAATAAATCCCTCATTCCCCAGTTCTACGTCACCCTACTCCTACTTCCCCGGTCCATGCCATGACAACTTCCACTTCATTGAGATATTGATGCAAAATCACCACTATCCTGGCTTTGTGCACCAGCCCCACATTAAGTGCCTTTCAAACTGAGCCCTTCAGAGAAACAGTTTTGAGATGCCAAGCAAGACAAGTGTGGCCCCAGCAGATGTAGACATACAAAGCGCTGCCATTGTTCACCAAGGCTGTCATTTGTGCAGAAACACAGCCACTGAAATACAATAGAGCTCCTCTTACAAACCTAGGCTTTAAGCTCATTAAGTGAGTGGCTGTACAGAGTGCTGTTTTCCTCGTCACTCTGAGAAAAATCTTGAGGTTGAGTGTAGATTTGAACTATGATTGAATTTTTGTCCCTTTCCAAAACTCTGGGTTAGTGTGGGGTTGTGGTGAGCCTGGAGTCGAGCACAGGGGGCAGAGGGAGTAAGGCCTGGGACACTGTAGTCATTCACAGTTGTGTATTATTTTCGGGAAATAAATCACTGTTATCCTTTTAGCTTATCCAGTGTCCAATACAGGTAAACCTTATCCAATATGGCCATAACCCTATCAAAATATCATCCAAAGACACTGGCATCACAACGTAGGGTGAAATTCCAGTGGACGCCCTGTAATTGCACTTAAACCTTAATTACAAAAATGTCAACCTATATGACCTAAAGTAAAATCCGTATAAAGGGGTATCATCTAAAGGTCAGTTTGTAGAAAAACTGAAGAATAGTTTATAGGTATAAAGTCTAGCCTTAGGCCAAAGGTCTTTAATGCTAACTACATCTATGAGGATTCTCACAAGACACAGCCCCCTCCCCATGCCAGGCATTAAGTGCCATCTGCAAGCTGTGGGTAGCTTGGCAGGGGGATGGAGCCCATTCACAGTGACCAGTCATGCAGCAGTACAGGGCCTGCCGCTGTGACTCATCTCCCACATTCCTATTATCTTTTTCCAAGAAACACAAAGCCACAGGTACGCCTGGAAGGTACCAACACCATGATGGTGGAGGGGTGCAAAAGGCTGGGGGAAAGCAGAATTCGAGGTCAAACAAAATATGGGTAGGAACACAGATTATAACCTATCCTGTTATCTTCCTAAAATTCCATTATTCATGCTGGCGAAGATCAGACATAAAGATAAGTAAGTGATAACAAACTGAAACACAAACTATTATACGCATAGCACTTAAAGCTCGAGTATTTGAAGTAACAGTACAAAAATACTCATCATCTGGGTGTATCAGCAAACAAAATCAATAGTCTCTTCTGCTGTTCCAAAAACAGGCCTTATTCTTGAGCTGTGCGCTCTCAAGACCTGTACCCTAATTAACTGTTAAATTACATAATTACTACTGAGTGTCAGTTACAAATATTTAACAATATCATAGCAAAAGTCCCTTTCAAACTGGGCATTATGGAGCAGGGATCCTATAAAAACAGAGGAGGAAATAGAGGAGGACCAGGTATCCTATAAAAACAGAGGAGGAAATAGAGGAGGACCAGGTATCCTATAAAAACAGAGGAGGAAATAGAGGAGGACCA
>JAODKC010000137.1:27076370-27091788 GCA_026777985.1 Mormyrops attenuatus | reverse complement strand
GAGGCAGCAGTGCTAACCACCGCACTGCCTATATATATATATATATATATATATATATATATATATATATATATATATGTTTATCTGGAAATTGGCGGCCTGGTGGTTTGTACCCTAATTGTATGTATGTATGTGTGTGTTTGCCATTTGCGGAAAGCAAGATTCTTGTGTTACTATACAGTCACTGGTAAAAACAACAGCACATTCCATACAAACCCAGTCTGATGCAGCAATCTTACCTATCTGTGCTGCCAGCCAATTGTTGCAGCTGTTCTTCACATCCACCTCTCCTAAACATGCAGCAATTCCCCACCCCTCAGTGCCCCCAAAGGCCTGTGTTGATATGAAAACTGCTGCTGGCTCACTTTAAAACCTCAGTGTAAATCCGGCATAAATATTTACTTCAGAAAACATTTATAGTTTCACTCACAACAATAAAGTGTGAATGCAGAAAAATCCTTATCTCCTTGAATGGTTTAGCAATGTCACAAAAATTGTCTCACTTTAAGCCTTCATCTGTGTAATAGACCTCACAGCCACTTTGAGACCACAATAGATCTTGTTCCTTGGTCCACTAAGCACCTTCAGTAACATTTACACATTCTGGATCTGGATGTTAATTGTGTGCATCTCTGGAATTTATTGTATTTCTGCAGAAATGATGCAGGCGATAACACTCAAGGTGAATAAAGTTTTATAGACAGAGGTGGTAGATTATTCTGTTTTCTCTCCATCAATCCATCCATCCATCCATCCATTGCAGTGGTCTGCAGTCTATCTCAGGAGACATGAGTGGAAGGTGGAAGGCAGGGAATAATTATTCTCTTACATCATTTCATAATGTGTGAAGCATTGGTGTACTGGCATGATGCAGTATTCAGTAAATTAAAATGTAATAAGTATGCGGGCTGGCGGGGAGGGGGGGGGCGGGCGGCAGGGGTTAGCTCAAAAAGTATGGATAATCATAATGGACTAAGTTATGCTTCCAGCAGTTAAAATGACCACATTACATAACAATAAAATAGGCTTCAGCTAATGTCAAAAAAGCTGAAGTGACTGAAGATCGGGGGCTACTTGTATGCCAGAGAGACTAAGAAGAACAGGAGCAGACAGAATTGTGGCCAGGACTGAGACTGTCTGAAATAAGCAGGAAAAATACGACCAAAGCCAGCAATCCATACTTCTGACCTTATTACTTATTACTTCTGAGATACTGTCCGGCTGTCTGGCACTTGAGCTAAAACTCCAGTAAGTAAGGGAAGATAGAGAAATGACCCTCAAAGAACGAACACTGCTACTGACTGCCCTGCTAGACTGACTGTACACTCTACATTTTGTAAACGGGGCTAATTCAGACTAAGCATCTTTCTGAAGAAGACTACAGCACAGCCTTCATCAAGGACTCAAAGCAGCATGCAAGTGACAAAACCAAAATAAGCCACAAGTAGTTATAATCTATCCATCCATCTTCTATAATCAGCCATTCAGTAATGTGTTTCGGCCAGTCTGATACCGACCCCAGGAAGAGCTGGATGGGACACCCTTGATGGAATGCCAGGGCGCTGCAGGGCCGGCCTTCACACATACACAGGAGGCAATGCTGAGACGCCAGTTCACCTAACCGCATGTTTTTGGACTGTGGGTGAAAGCAGAGCCCCTGGAGGAAACCCCACACACACACAGCCAGTGAAGAGAGACAGAGTCACAGCCCTGGAGGTGTGCGACTACGATACATATATACCTGATACTGGGTTCATCAGTCACCTATAAAAATGCAACATATGACGTTTAGACTTGTGGGCAATAAGGGAAAGTGAGTGAGATGCAGCTTGTTTCGGATGATTACCTATGCCAGGTCATGGAAATTTCCAGTAAGTGTTTCCAGAGCCAGACCACTCAAAGCACTACTTATGTGAGTACAACAAGGAGGAATATCCTTCGCTAGTATAAAGGAAAGTGACAGAGAATGTGTCAAGGTGCGCACACTCGCCTGTCATGTTAAAGGCGATAATCAGTACAATTAAAATCATGACGCTGCCAAGTTAATTACATATTGAAAGTGCCCCCTGCTAATTATCTCCAGAGTGGGCTTGGTGCTCCGTAGCATCGAGAACAAGGGGACTTGGTGTTTTCTGAACAGTGCAATAAACCAGGCAGGACATAATCTGTATAATTTATAAAACTTCTTATAATACCTGGTGGAGTGCTGAAGCCTCCTTTTCATTAGAGCTAAATAAATTGCTTTCTTAATGTGGCTTGCAAAGTGATGGGTGTTACGGTGCATTTAAGCACGTTCAGTTCAATAAGTGATTTCTCCTTCATTTCCCTGGTTGTGCCTTTGTTTACTATTGGGCAGACAATGTTGAGTAAGCGTAATTCTTACTTTTAGATTTATAATTTTTAAAATTAGACCAAAGTTCTCAGAGACAGCCTCAAAAGTTTTCTTATGGACACAAAATTTTTCCAGAAAAACAGCTGTTATGCTATACATTTCTGCTTTTAAGTTTTCCACTTCTGTGGGTGGAAAAAAAATCAGGGTTTCCATTTCAAGGACTGACTTAATTTTACAACATTATTCAGAAATAACAGATCAGGAAACACATGAATTATGCTCTCAGAGAAAGAAGGTTTTTATTTGTGTCATTGCATCATAAATGGCATTATGAATCAGTAATCGATTGCTTTGGCCTTGCACTACTTCTGTCCACTTCATGGCAGCAGGTTTACTCTGCCACCCTGTTTTAGCTCCATTCCCACATGAGAAATAAACCCAGTGTTTCCTTTTTAGCTAACAGAGATGCCCAGCTGGGCGACATAGCATGTTACCCTCCTGAATCAAACCCACAGTGCTGGAGGCCACTGCGCTACCCACTGAGTCACCGTGGCTGAACTGCAGGATTGTAATATATCACGTACCCTCAAATCTGAATATGAAACCGGTGTCTGACAGTATAATCGAAATGTAATTGAAGATGTTATTTTATTTATTTTTGTGATATTACATTGAAGTTCCAAATCTTATACAGGAGCCCAGAGCAAATTCACATTCAAAAGTAAAAATGATTCTATCACACAATTTTTTAATCCATCCTTATACCAAGAAGCACAGGGTTGAGGCAGGGGACACGCCAGTGCGTTGTAGGGCGCACACATACCTTGCAGGTGCAGAAATCAGTAAATTGGCTTGTAACATGTGACGAATCACCTGTTATATCAATGCAATTACACCCAGCATAAAGTTCAAGCAAAGATCTTGGTGGGCAGTTGGCCACCATTTTGGCTGGAAGGGGTGGCACTCTTTTTGGTGGCAAATGATCCCACTCCTTGCCCACTTGTAGCCACGCCACAGAGTTCAAAGCTACATGCGTCGGCCATATTCGTTCAAATCTCAATGGTCACAGTACATGCTTATATTATATAAAGTCACCATGATAATACATTTATTGTAGAATAAACTGTACAATCACACATTTTGCTTTATAAATACGTCTGCAGAGTTGACATGCAGTTTCTAATGTTTAAGGACAACTAAAAGAAGGACATGACGTCAGCATGCTGAGATGTTTGGGTAATTTTATTTTCATGAGCACAGGGCCCACTCAGACATCAAGCAACCAGCATGAAAGAGATCCGCACATCTCGCGGAGCCCCATGTGCCAACCTCCCCAGCCTCCTTGAATCCCTCTGCCCCTGGGTGAGCAGACCTCCCTCTACAGATCTCCCTATGGTGTGTAGACATCCCTTTGCAGATCTCCCTCTGGGTGAGCAGACCTCCCTCTGGGTAAGCAGACTTCCTCCTGCAGATCTCCCTTAGGGTGAGAAGACTTCCCTTTGCAGACCTCCCTCTGGGTGAGCAGACCTCCTTTTGGGTAAGCAGATCTCCCTCTGGGTGAGCATACCTCCCTCTGCTCCCTCTCCTCCAATGCAGACCGCCACACCCTCCTTTACTCTGCCTGTAGTGACATTCATTGGACCATGTACACATCTCCTGGAGTAGTACATTTAGGCTGACCACCGCTTAGCTGTGCATTTTTCACATTTATATGTATTAGTCACACATGATCTGAGTGTTATATACTTTATAACCACAAGGGGAGCACTTTGGTTCCTGTTTAGGTGACATCAATCAAATTATGCATTATGCTTGATGCCAGTGCAATTCGGATCCTCGTCACATTGAAGATGACTCCAGTACCGTGATTTCAAGCCTGTACACTTGACCATACAATCTACAGCTGTAGACATCTGTCATACATGACTGTATTAAAATAACCCTGACAGCGCCCCCCCCCCCCACCGCCCACTTTCGAGCTTTCCGTCACAGTGACATGGATCTGCAATAAACACGTCAATGATGTTCCCCAGATCTCCAGATATTTTCTGAAAGGAATCATTCTCCCTATAGGCATGAAGCATTATGATAGCCACGTGATGTGATGTGTATTTTTATGAAGAACCGCGAGTGTTGGCATCGGCAATGGGGCAACTTGGAGCCAAATGCACCTGTCAGGTGGGTTAGGGGTCACAGGGTGTGGCGGAGGAGGGGTCTCATGGCGGGGGGGGGTTGGGGGTGGGCGATGGTGGGGCTCGGTAAATTTAGTGCAAATTTTGCCTCTTGCTGGCTTTTGAAAGGGGCACTGGGTAAGATTTGCAAACTGTGGGGGGTGGTCCCCTTCATAAATATTGCAGCACCCCCCCTCTGCCAGGATGGGCCCGTGGACAGATGGCCCTCTGTGTCCCCCGCCCTCCCGTCTCCTCCACTACTGCGCAGTGGCGCTGTGCTCCAGTAAGCAGTGGTACGGCCTGTAGCTGCACATACAAAGCATCCGTCCCACAGTCCCATAGCATGTGCCTTGCGCCTTATAGCTCACGGCATCCGTCCCACAATCCCATACCATGTGCCTCGCGCCTTATAGCTCACGGCATCCGTCCCACAATCCCATACCATGTGCCTCGCGCCTTATAGCTCACGGCATCCGTCCCACAATCCCATACCATGTGCCTCGCGCCTTATAGCTCACGGCATCTGTCCCACAATCCCATACCATGTGCCTCGCGCCTTACAGCTCACAGCATCCGTCACACCAGCATAGCGACACAGTGCACAGGGTTACTTATATGTGTCGTCTGTTTACAAACTCCTTAGTGTGAGGCCAGAAAGATCGTACTGGGGAAAATATGAATACAGTTGAAGTGTTATTATTTTTATATTTTTATCCTACTGGCATGACTCACTCTTATTGATGCACGTTGCCTCATGAATACTACTGCTTTCCCTGCAGCATGAAAGCAAGACTACCTTAATAGAGATTAATCTTTTCTTAAACTTTACCACAACTCAGAAGGGTATTATACAATAAAGAGGAACATACTCATCAGCTGTTTGCTGAAAAACACAATGTAGAAGAATATCAAGAACTTCCAAATCGGAATGTATAGATTCCACTGTCCTGTTGGGCACCTTGTTGGCAAGGTGAGAATGTCAATGACAGTCATTCTGAATACACTTTTATGTGAGAATACACTACAGACACTCCTCTACTTATGAACTTTCAACTTTCAGACATACGAACGAAGAGGACTGTAAGTCCAAATTGTGTTCACTGGGCTCCCGTTTCCTGTCCACAACATCAATTTTTCTTTCTGCGTGCCAATTCCGCCTAGTATGACTTCTGGCCGGTACTCCCATCGCGCAGCAGCGTAGTGTGTGTACTCCCAGCATACTAGTTCTTTGTACTTGCGTATACCCTTAAAATGGTATTGAATAACGACGAACATTTCAAGATAAGAACGGCCATTTGGAACATAACTCATTCGTAAGTAGAGTAGCGTCTGTATTGTTATATGATGTATCACAATAGTATGTATAGTATGACATATAGTATGATTAATGGCTGGTAATGGCTGTTTGTTCTTTGTTAAATGCAATGACCAGTCTGCAGTATGTATTGGATGCAATGGTCATGTCTCTGTGTACAAATGTACAAAAAAATACAGTGCATTCCTATTACATGCAGTATCAAATAGATATATAGGGAAAATTGAATATGGATGGATGGATGGGACCATGTTGTGAATTAATGGGCAGCTTCCCTGTCTTTAGTATTTATTTTGGGTTTATCTACATATGGATGCATAAATTGTGTGTACAGTGTTTAAATATATTTATGAATTGTGTTTCAACTGTACAACCTCGCAATTTTTATTCAGGTTTGAACTGGCAAGTATTAAAAAGACAATGAATCCGCAAAAACTGTCACACCCTGCATCCCATCCTGCTCGTTCTCTCCCTCGCGTGGCTCTAATGAGCCACACCTGTTGCTTGTTTAATCTTACCTCTCATTAGTGCCCTTGTGTGCATCACCCCAGGTGCCTCTCATCTGCTCCCTCATGTGCCCTGTATAAAGCCTCCTTTAGTCCAGCGATCCCCAGTCCAGTCATTGATATTGCTGCCTGCATGTGCTCCCCAGTGTTCCCTGTGCCTTCGCCTGATCCACCCTACCCTGTTTTGACCCTTCGTGATCCGTTTCCTCTGCCCTGCCTGTAGTTTCATTTCATAAAGTCCCTTCTGGTTTTCCCCATGCCCGCCTTGGCCTCTATCCTTGCATTCGACGTGACAGAAATAATTTACATTTATCATTCATGCTGTCAGAAAGTACCAGACAGCTACCAAAAGCTACCTCTTTCTGTAGTATGATATTCGTCCCGTATCCACAGCCATGATTCCAGAGCAGACCTTAGGTGTGCAGTCATATAGAACATAGGAATTTTGTTATAATAAACCACTTAGAACCCATATTTAAAAACTGCTTTATTTTCAAATTCATATTCAAAAACCTAGTTTTTGTGAATGTTCTGTGCTTGGGTAATTTGAAAATAAACATACCTTCATAGTTTGAACAGAAGATGATTAATCATGGAAGCATGGGAGTAGTTTTACCCAGAGAAGGCCTCCATATACGTCTGATTTACATATATTGACACTCATTTACTGTTGCGTACTCTTTAATTATTTAGTCTTTAATGTGAGTTGCGGTAAATCTTAAAGCTAATGACGAAATTTGCTGTTTTGAGTCGCAGTAAATCTATGAGATAAATACTAGATGTACCCTCTGTGGTGCGAAATGGAAAGCCAGGAATTCAACAGAACAATAAAGATTCATGAAGGTGATATGTAAAGCGAGACTGCAATCTCAACCAAGTTATACATTTCAAGTCAGTTCATTTTCACTGAATCAAGTCTCAAGCCTCAGAAAATTGCAAATACATTTTTCAAAATTCCAGTCATTTGCGTATGTTGACTGCACTTCTGCAGAGAATGGGAGCGAACTGGATATTTGACGCACTAAAAAAACTGCATTTCAGTGGTTAGCTGCCAGCTGCCAGTCAAAACACCATAACCAATCAATGATTATTGAATATGTTCTCCCTCCCCAGCATTTTTGATGCCCACCGAACAACATATAGCTGCTCTAGGCAGCTACAGCCAAGTCTGGCCACACCCTCATTGTCACGTCTTTGCCATATTGTGAATATATCATGCTGCAAAACACATTGATTGACTCCACAGACCTGTGCAATGACTTAGTGTTTAGCCGCCTAGGGAAATCAGGGTAGATTTTAGGATTCACCTAGAGCATAACACTTCAGCTCACACAGTCAGCAGACCGTATTATACAAGCGCCATGGAAAGAACAGAAATCTAGAACAGAAACCTTTCATTTTGTCTAAAATGCGGAGGCTAAAGGGAGGCTTCCTGTGCTGTTTCAGTGTCCCCATTTGTATGTGCGGGCTCTTCCTTAAGATGTCATCCCCCAAGAAAACATGTGAGAACAAAGTCAAATTCACCCCAACTGAATGAAACCGAAACAGCTGTACCTCGCCCCGTTTGGCAGATCTTGGAAAACCATTTTAATAGAGTCTTTTGAAGAACTCAAGTGTGAATAGCTAGATACTTTTGAATTATAGTAGATAAACATTCAGTGCATGTAGATAAAGGTCCATATCCTCGAGAAACACTAATGGGCTATGAGATTAAATCTGCCCGATGTTCTCAACACCTGCCAAG
This sequence comes from Mormyrops attenuatus, assembly GCA_026777985.1. Lineage (NCBI taxonomy): Eukaryota > Metazoa > Chordata > Actinopteri > Osteoglossiformes > Mormyridae > Mormyrops > Mormyrops attenuatus. The sequence continues at coordinate 27,083,720 of JAODKC010000137.1, read as the reverse complement.
GGATCCTGAAGGATGTTGGGCCTGGTGCTGATAGCCTAATCCTTTTAGTCAGAACATACCCATTCATCTTGTAATTCTGCAGCTTACAGTAAAGCGCTTCTCTCCAGTGACAATCACGCACATGCATGGAAAGTGCAATTCCGGCCCTGTCGCCCCAAGTTTGATTTCACAAAGAAGATACCCATTACCTTACAATCCTACCCTGAGACCAAAGGCCACCATTTTTAATTGATTATTTTCCACATAAGAAGGAGTGTTGTGGAAGGCTGTAGAGATCTTTTGACTTCATCTGCGAAAGCTTTATATTCAAACATTGTACATTTTTGTCATTTTAAGTTTTGGAGCTAACCAAACTGTAAAGATGCTTTGGGGATACTGATTTAGTGTGTTTGCGTAAGTCAAATTCCTCTTATAGGGGAAGTCAAAGTACAGTATTACACATCATGTGACAATAGGAAATCTGCTATGCAAATATGCATGTACTTTAAATTGGTATTTTTTACGCACTGAATTCAAACTTAGCTTAACTTAGGTTAAGTCAATGCAGCACTAGATGGACCATAACACAGCTTATATTTTATTATTTAAGAGATAATTACGAATGCTTGATGCGGGACTTATTTTTGCATTGTACAGAAATGGGAATTTGTGGTCCTCTGCCTGCTGTATAGCTAGAAGGGTTTGAGTTCTGCTGAATGACTTTCATAATGAATACATTATTAAAAAGGGTTTCATGGGTTTTTTTTTCTCAGTTTTGGTCAGGTGCACATTGCGGATGTCTGGTATGAAAGAATTTTTTGGCTTCCTCCCTCGTGGCATGCATGCCCTTTTCTGTTAATTAACCTCCACACCCAAGCTGAGAAAAATGTACTTACTCTTTGAAGTGGCCGAGGAGAAAAGAATTACCGGAGGAGAGACCCCCGCCTCACTCCCCGTCACCTGCGTGAGTGCCCCTCCGGGGCGCCGCACGCACCACGGAAACGCAGCCGCGCCTATTTCCTTGCATCCTCCCGGCCCCTGGAGTGTGGCCGCCACTAACGATCAGCCCAGCGGTGCGTCTGATCTGCCTGAACCGGAGCATGCGACAAGCCCAGGGGCCAGCTTTCCTGAGAATTAATTACGGCAGAATGAAATGGGCGACTTTGTGCAATTTCCAGAGGGAAATGTGCAGCTCGGGCATGAGAAATTTTCTACCCTTTTCGCAAATCCTTTCTTTTGTATTTTATTGGAAAGAACATTCTTTTTGAACAGGTATCATGGGTAAATTGTTCAGCCTTCAGTTCGTTCGTGTACGTTGTAGTTTATGCTGAGCTCAGGGGGGATTTAATTCCATGAGCACCCCACGCTGGCAACCTGACTATCAGCAAATCATCATCCATAAGCTTTTAAGAGAGCAATGCCGTTCTGTACTATTCTCATGGCTCTTGTTTGATCTCTTTGTATTGTTCCTTGGATTCATTTGAAGTCAAAGACAAAAGTATAACTCTGTGGATTCATATTAGCACATATTAACGCTGCTATTGCTCCAGAGCCATGGAAACTGGAGGCTTTTTCAACAGCAATACAGGAAACCTATGACCCAGTGATCAGATATGGGAAGAAACAAATTATGTTATTTAGAATTAACAAGATTCCACATCAAAGGAGAGAATCTGTTAACTGTAATGAATTCAGCGAGGAATGCTGAATGGCTGATCATTATTGCGGCTGGTGCTTGCAGACTTGCTTCCCTTTCAGATAAATTAAGCTGCTTTTGCGGATTGTGATCCTGAACCTATCCTGATGTGGCATCAGGAACCTGTCGTGGGAGGGGCCACTGGGGACGGGCCCGAGCAAACAGGCACTCCGCGGCAACAGTGGAAAGAGCGAAACCAAATCTTGATCGCGTCACGCAGCATTAGCCATGTGCCTCTAGATAGCAGCGGATGGCATGAGGTAGCGGACAAGCCAGATGAACGACCTTGGACTGTGAGAGACAAACCGAGGGTGGTAGCAGGGAGAAAAACGAGGCTAAGATCTCCGTGTATGTGAAACTCTACAGAAGTGAATCGGGGTGATTAATCACATCGGCCTCAAATCAACCTCCATGAGAGAGCCCCAGTGGATGAGCGTAATCGCTCACACTGGCCCTCTAGTGGTCTAAACAAGCAACTTCAGGTGTTAAGACCAATCTGAAAATTTACAGTTTTATAGACTTTAATGTGCATTGTTTATCTGTTTATTTTATGGAATACAACTGTGAAGTGTAATATTATCCATGGTTAGCACTGTTGTCTCACACTTCCAGAGCGGTTGGGTCGCCTCTTCCTCCTGACTCTGTGTGGGTGTGTGTGTTCTTCTTTCTGTGTGTGTTCTTTCTGTGTACATATTTGTGGGAGTCAGCCTGGAGGCAATCCCAGGAAGAGTATGATACGAGGCAGGGAGCACTCTGGATGGGATGCTGATGTATCAAAATTGTCACATTATTTTTTTCAAATTTGTGAAAAAAATTGGAAAAATGCACTGATGTTTCTGTGGGTGAGTTCCGAGCATTCCGCTTTACTTATGAAGCACCCCTGTCATGTTCGCTGTATTCGCATGTATTTACCGTTAGCGGTGTGGTGTTTATGCTTTTGTTTACTTCCAGTAGGAGGCCTTAATGCCAGTGCTGTCGCAGCAATTTTGCGCTGCCGAAGATCTGGGAGCGAGCGATCCTTCCCCATCTGATTGGATCAGTAGCACAAATCTGATTCACTTGCCAGGTTGCTAGCTGGTTTGGCCCAGAATCTGAATCAGCTTTATTCCTCAAGTACTATGCATATACTGGGATTTTTATCTATTTGTCTGTTTGTTTTGGCTTGTTTGATGCTACTTGTAAAGAATATTAGAGTATGACTATGGGTACAAACCATAAAAGGCGGGAACAAGAAGGACACTAGCCATGCATTGTGACCCAAAGACACAGGAGGGGCAGCTCAGGACAAAATGTGAGGCTACATCCTGGGGTGTCATTCCACCACAGGACACACACAAACACACACACACACACCCACGCACAGTTTTCTAATTATATCTTTGTGGGGACTCTCCATTCATTTCTATGGGGAAAACTCTAATCCCAGCATAAAGACCTTAACCCCCACCCAGCCCTAACCTTAATCATAAGTAACCAAACCGAACATGAGACTTTTGGCATTTTTAGTTCTTTGATTGCATTCACAGATCTTTGTGGGGACCTGGAAAATGGTTCCCGAAACATCAAAATAACAGGTTTTTATTACATTGTGGGGGACATTTGGTCCCCACAATGTAATATAAACATAATCCACACACACACACGCACACACACACAGTCATATACTGTTAGCCTAACTGCATGTCTTTGTGCTGCCAGAAGAAAACGCAGCCCCACGGGAAACATCAGTATAGATAAGCATAATAAATAGATGACAATGAATAAATAATGCATCTCTTGCCGTACATTGTGAATGCAACTGGTGCAAATATCTAGTACAGTTCAGATCTTGCTTTCTTATTAATGTTGTGTAGAAAGGTAGTAATGACCACAGCAGCGCAGCTCCTCATCTGCAGACAGCAAAGTTACGCTTGTCAGATGCAGACCTGCTGGCACCTCTGAGAGGCGGCGGACCTGTTCCGGAACCGGCGCCTTCGACAGAACGGCTTCCTTTGAAATAAACACAGGGAAGCCAGTCCTGCTTATTTATTTACCATTCCTGCATTTAAATAAGTCCAGTTAAAGTGGAGCACATATTTATCTTTTCATTTAACTCCTTAGCCTTTATGTGGCTTGGACATGCAAATGAACGCCTCAACAAGAATGGATATCTTTAGAAATACAGTTGTTGTTTGTTTATTTATTTTTAGTTGACAAATTGTAATTCTTTACCAGTTAACTGATTCGGATCTATCTAACTGTTTTATTATCCCTGTTATATTTTATAAAACATGCAGCAGACCTGCGTGATTGATAGTGAACAAATTACCATTGACAAAAATGACCCTCACCACTAGGGGGCTTTCTAGTAAAAGCACTAATGCACAGGCATTGCAGTTGACTCACAATGTAATTTAATAATCCATAACAGTCTCCAGTCAGGGTTTTAGCTCTACACAGGAGAGCATGAATTATTACAAAACTTGCATTTCTGTTCTCTGAAGCATTATGGGTAATTTATTTTATAAGCACATTTATTTCTGTCACATCAAATGGAGGGTGCAGAGGTGAATGAAGAGGCAATCTTTGTAGTCATCACTGAGACTGATGAGTGAAAATCCTGTATTGCTAGCTTCATTCTTCTATGTAAAGGAAAATTTCATATCACCGATCACTGCTTACAAAAAAAGTTACGCTGTCATTTTTATTAAGTGTACGGATGCCACTGCATGCTCCAGTCAATAACAGAAGCATGCAAAAACTCCCCGGTTAACATCTTTTTTTCCTAAGAAACTATTGCAAGGTATGAAATTCTATTAAACATTCATGAACAGACAGCAGAAAAATCTAAATATGAGGCTGATTTTTCTTGATGGAATTACTCTCTAGTTCTATGAAATCTAATCAGATTAGCAAAAGATATTATTTTCATGGATAAAGCAATAAAACCAAAGGCTAAATGTCATAGAGATGCAATTTCTTTATCAGAGTTTTCAAATTCTGCTTTTTCCTATGTATAACAGCTGCTCTGACATCATAATTTTACATTGAAAAAACAGGAGATTTAAATAATTCACCTATTGTGTTTTGTTCCTATGCTTATTGAAGTTAACTCAGTTCCTTTTTATACTTTTGATGTACTAAAATGAGTCCTCCATGGTAAAGACCATATATAATATTTTGCAGGCCCTCTAAAGGCAGTAAAATTGGCACAGACATGATGCCATATGGAGCAGAAGAAGATTATATATAGCTCGGGTCTTTGCATGCAGCATTTCTATGGGATTTACACAGTCCTTTATATTTCACAGAATAAAAAATGGAAATCCATCACAGGCACTATGTCATGAACTTCATTCTCAGTGGTGCTGCTCTGAAGGTTCAAACAGCCTGTATTATTACAGGAGGAAAGGAAACCAAGTGAATCCTATTAAGATGTGTTCAGATTTTTATGCTGTTAAATGCAATAATGCCTTTAATGTTGCTAATTCTTTGTACCTTGGGGCAACCACGCTGAGAAGAAGACTATGAAAAAAGAAATGGAAAGGCATGGCGTTGAGCTGCAGTGTTAGTGGCCCAGGGGGTAACGCTGGTGACTTGCCTCTCTAGGGTTGTGGGTTTGACTCCCACTCTCTCTGTGTGTAGTTCGGCTTGTACAGTTTTTCTCTTTGTTCATCACTTTTGTATATTCTCAAATTTCACATAAGAGGCAGGTTAGTGCTTCCATAGTTTTTGATTTTGTGCCCTGCAATCAACTCTCATCCCATTCAGCATGTCCTTACCTGATGCCCTGTCATGGACTGGCATCCCGACCAGGGTGTCCACTGCCTCGTGCCCTGTAATGGACTGGCATCCCGTCCAGGCTGTCCACTGCCTCGTGCCCTGTGATGGACTGGCATCCCGTCCAGGGTGTCCCCTGCCTTGTGCCCTGTGATGGACTGGCATCCCGTCCAGGGTGTCCACTGCCTTGTGCCCTGTGATGGACTGGCATCCCGTCCAGGGTATCCCCTGCCCTGTGATGGATTGGCATTCTATCCAGGGTGTCCACTGCCTCGTGCCCTGTGATGGACTGGCATCCCGTCCAGGGTGTCCCCTGCCCTGTGATGGATTGACATTTTATCCAGGGTGTCCCCCGCCTTGTGCCCTGTACTTTCCAGTGTAGGCTCACTGTGTGTCCCTGTACTGAATAAACAGTAATGTGCATAAAATCAGTCATGCACGCACATTGAAGAAAAACACACATGCCTTCTGTAACACTTTGTGTTTGTGATGATTTTGTGTCTGTCGACCTGTCAAAAATGCAATTGCTGAATAAAATTCCATTTGTTTGAGGCGCCGAAAACCAATTATTACCTCCAGCTCTTGGAAAGCAAGTTGTAATATAAAACTTTACCACACAAAATGACTTTATGCGTTTCATTCGATTAACGCATTAATGACCCTGAAAATGCACATTCTAGTACTGCATTGTCATCCCAAAAGGTATTTTCTTTTTTTTTTTGTAGAAAAAAGTGATGTGATAATTGTCTACAAAGCAACAACACAGGCACAGACATGGAGAGATGATGAGGTTAAAGGTCATATTATGAGGTGTAGTTGTTAAAGAATATCAGACATTTCCAAGGTGTCTTTTCCCAGCAAACATCATTCGGTGACACAAAAAACTCAAAGCATTCATGTATAATGCATTATAGGTACCTTCATAATATATTATAATGCATTAAGAAAGAATTGCACACATAGCTATAACTATTTACAAAAAGGCATAACACATAATACCCATTTTTATTGTGCATTGCAAATGCTCTGTTAAGCTGTCATCTATAATGTACTATAGATACTTTCATAATGGACACAAATTCTTAAACTGGCCATCGTAATGAATGATGAAAATTGCTATAGTGCATTATACATGAGTGCCTTAAGTAAAGTGTTACGCATAAGTCTTGTGTTAGTACGCAGTTAGGAATTCCTATTGACTAGCAACCAACTGATGCGCTAATGGGAGCCTCCATAGGGTGGGTGACTGGTGTGCAGCATTTTAACCCTAGGAACAATCCCAGGAAGGGTCTTTGAGCTGTGTCATCAGCAGTGAATTTCAACGTGAGGTGCACATGTGTCTCTGTGTGTCAAGCAGCCAGTCTAGCTTCACAATCATGGGGTCTGGAAGCTTCAGACTGCCCAGCATGAAAGGAATTGAGGAGGTGTTTCTGGCTCCACTATGGACAAAAACAAAGAACTACCCAAACCTTTAATTTGTTTCCCTTCACTGCATGAGCACAGCTGGCTGCAGCTGTACCCATAGCCATATCGTTCTGATTTTTCTATGCTGTCAGGTTTTATGGGTCTGTGTGGTTTTTTATATATACGAATAAATTGATATACCAAGGAGTGGAATAACACAGCCGGCCTAGGAAACAGGCAGCTGGATCCTAGGAGATATGCCCAGAGACGGATGACATTATATAGGTTTTTTCACACTGGTATATACATTTTTTTATCCTTCATCCTGGGCCCTGGCTTCTCCTGTTTTAATCCTTTACGCGGGGATGCATGTGACTTATTCTGCTGCACGGGGGACAGATGCATTCCTGCTTTTTTGCGCATGCATTACACTCGGCAGCCACGGTGGCAGGAGTCCATCAATCCTGAGGGGACACGAGGACATGGGGGGGGGGGGGGCAGGAGGAGTAGAG
>JAODKC010000137.1:27051424-27069294 GCA_026777985.1 Mormyrops attenuatus | reverse complement strand
TCCAAACTGCATTTTGCAATGTCTATACTTTGATGTCAAATTACAAACGTAACATAAATCTGACATATTTACAATATGCATTAAAATAAAGATGAGTGTAATGGCAAAACAAATATATATGTGGTATCTTTGCTGATAAGCCATGAGCTACCAAACAAATTTCGTTGTATTTCTGATACAATGACTCTTATCTTATCTTATAAGAAATAATTTATTTGTCATGAATTAAGTTTACGATATTTGAAGAAATTTGTGATCATGCCCCAGTCAGTGAAAGTGTTTCCTATCCCTAGAACCCAGAGGGTTAACCCCCCAGCTCCCTGGGTGCCCGACAGGTGGCTGCCCTTCACGGACGGCTTACTCAACAAAGAGCAAGTTGAGGGGGGCAATTTCCCCATGGGGATTAATAAAGTTTCTATTATTATTATTAACTTAGGAAAAAAATTAATAAAAAGCATGTATAGGCCCAGTTATGAGCAATAGGGCAGATCCATCTACAATCTGATCACATAGAACTTATGGGTCTGATGCTGTCACATTGTACATATGAACCATGTGGGACTCAAGTTGTAACAGTGGCTATAAAAATCAAGCAAAACTTACAGGAAGTAAATGTCAAAACGATATAACATTAATGGCATTGCAGACTGGGGCATCCGCATGTGTCTGGGGTCAACTTGATGTTGAGCTCCTGACTTTTCTGAGACATCCATGCCTAATCACACACTGACACCGTAACAGTGTAAATTACAATAATTGTAGAATTGTAATGATGGACAGATACGGTAACATTTCATAGCATTCTCACCATATAACGAAATATACACTATACAACTAAAAGTATGTGGACACCAGCTAGACCAACATCTCCTTCTGAAAGCTATTAATATAAAGAAACCCTGCTGGTGCAGTTTGGTGCCATTCAGGTTGGGTATTCATGTTGGGTGATCTGGTCCCTTTCTGTAAGGTTGCATGGCCGGCAACTTCGCAAATGAACTTGCTCCCAGATGTTTCCACTTCAAAGTCACTTCAGACATGTTGACCTTCGCAATAACTTCAATTGTGCCTGACCAAGGCAGCTCTAGCAAGGCAGGAATGTGACAAAGATGGCATCCTACGATGGTGCCAAGTGGAAAGTCACTAGCTTTTTCTCTTCCCATAGCCATTCTGCTGATAATGCTTGTTGAAGATTGAATGACTGTGTGCTTAATTATACACCTGCATCAGCAATGGATGTATCTTAGTTTCTCTAAATAATACTCTCTGTTACTCCATACTCAGTAGCTCTGGTGCCAGTGCTGGGCTGGTTCTCACTTGGTGCCCAGAACTGGCCCGCATTTCCACTGGTTTCAGAAAAAGACGCAACACAAATGTTACTTAGGTGGAGGTGAGAGTAAAGTAATGAGGTAACCTGTCATCTTGTTCTTCAATATTGTGCTTTATTCTATAAGGAATATTGTTTGTATTACATGAGGCTGAACATTTTGTATATTCCAAACTCACAATAAAAGAAAAAAAAGAGCTGAACTGTCATGGCAGGCCATAAAAAAATGCTTTGCTTTTATTTGTGTTTTTTATTTGTATAGACACTACAAGTTCTGTAATACTATGCAGGTTTGCTTTCAATAAAAACATCAAGCAGCATTAAAAATTCACGCCCAATTCTCTCAAGACCACAAATGATTTTGATTTGTTTTTTAACATTGATTTGATGGAGATGTAACCTAATTAGCATTAGCCAAATAATCCTTTCTATGAAATAATACAAATGCTTTTATTTTTTTCTGTTGTTAATGTAGCAATTAGTACATTACGTTTTGTGTATTTGGACAGAAGAGCCAGATACATAGATAGATAGATACTGTAGATAGATAGATACTGTAGATAGATAGATAGATAGACAGACAGATAGATAGATAGATAGATATGCATGTTATGAACCTCATACAGATTTAGAAATGGAAATCTTGACTATAATGATTATAATGCCCTTTGCGAAATAAACCCCTTGTTCTTGGATCCCCGTTTCCCGACTCTGATTCTCCGCTTCCTGCTCGTCCGACCGATCCTGACAGAATGACAGACCTCCCATGAGAGACGCCTCCTCTGACTGAGAGCCAGCACCTCGATCTACTCAAGGAGGTGCTTTACTGGCTAAATCAGCCCGAGGTCCAGGGTGAACCCGTGGTGCTGGATCTAGCCAGCCGGAGCGGGACCATCCTGCAGGAGATGTCCCCGCCTGGGATCGTGCACCTGGTAACCAAGGTGCGCGACAATCCCTGGCAGCTGTTGCAGAGGGTGATGGAGGTGATGACCCAGGTGGTCACGCAAAACAGCGGAACATGCTCCGATCCACCGCCCAACCTCTCCGATATGACCCAACCTCTGCCAACAACAACTAGCCGGAGGAAGAAGAAAAAACAGAGAGATCAGAGACCGGGAGACAAGCCGGCGATCTTCTTGGGGGCCGTCTCCATCTCCGCAGCTTCTTCCCCCGCCGGATATTCGGAGGAACCTCCTAATCCTGAACCCGGCGGTGTTCACCCCCTACATCACTGTCGCCACTTCACAGCTGCCACCTGCCATGTCGCTGCCTGAATCAGCAGCACACCCCTTGGTTGGGACGCGCCTGGCTCTTAAAGGGGCCAGGTCAGTATGGGATGCCATCCCGCGGGTCCTGATGGCTCTTAAAGGGGCAATGCCTGCTGCTAGGGCACACACCCCAGCTCCAGTCCCCGCGGTTCCTGCACTGGCGGTCAATGCTCCACCCCCGGCTGTTACTGCACTGGCGGCCGATGCTCCGCCGCCCGTGCTCTACCAGTTCCTGATGTTCCTGACCTGCCCCCAAAGGTTCCCACAATGGTTCCTGATCTGCCCCCAGAGGTTCCCGCTCTGGTTCTGGACCTGCCCCCAGAGGTTCCCGCTCCGTCTGTTCCAGCTCCTGCGTCCGTGCCTCTGGCTCCAGTTTCCCCGGTTCCAGTCCCGGTGGCTGATGCGCCGCCTGGCGAGGCTCCTGTCCCCTGCGAGGCTCCAGTCCTGGTGGCTGACGGGCCGCCTGGCGAGGCTCCAGTCCCGGCAGCAGACACGCTGCCCTGTGGGGTTCCAGTCCCGGTGGATGACGCGCCACCCTGCGGGGTTCCAGGCCCGCCGGCTGACGCGCCACCCTCAGAGGCTCCCACTACGTTGCTGTCCTCAGAGGCTCCCACTGCGTCGCCACCCTCAGAGGCTCCCGCTAGGTCGCTGCCCATAGAGACTCCTGCTCTGCCCCTCCCTACTTCCTATTCCTGAGGTGCCTGCTCTGCCCGTCTCTGGGCCCACAGAGGTTCCTGATCCTGATCCTCCAGTTCCTGTACCTCCGGCTCCAGTCCCCACGGTTCCTGACCCGGTTCCCGCAACACTAGCTCCAGTGACACCAGTCCCTGTCCCTGAGGAGGTCCCGGACTGTCTGACCACTGCTCCTTCCCCCTTGGGGGAGGAGGAGCTCGTATGGGACCCCTCGGGGATTTCCCTGATGGCCCCAATGGACTCCTCTGCCACTACCACAGCAGAACATATCCCGGTTGGGTCCCCACCTATTGGTCTCCAGAAAGGGAGAGGACACCTACGCTGGGGTTGTGTCCCGCCCACCCTGCGCCCTGGCTCGCCCTCAGACTCTTTGGCTGTGGCTAGAGGGGCACCTGCGGGTCCCCCTCCGGCACCTCGTTAGTTGCCTGCGTGTCCTCCCACTCTGACTCGTCGGTCGGCTGCGCCTTCGCCGAGATCCCATTCACCTTCCTCCTTGCCTCCCCTGGTGCCCCCTCCAACTTCCTCCTCGCCCCCTTTGAGGTCCCCTCCTGCTCCTGCCTCGCGTCTGCCGAGGGTCCCTCCAGCTCTGGCCTCGAGGTCACCTGTTGCCCCTACGGCTTCCGCCTCTCGCCCGCTGGGGTTCCCTTGGGCTCCCCATTTTCCCCCATTGCCACCTGGTTTTGTGCCCCCTGTGTCTGCTTCTCGTCCCTCTGTTTATCCTGTGTGTACTCCTGGTCCCTTCATTCCTCCCGTTGGTGTTCCCCCAGTGTCTCCTTTCTTGGTGCCCCTGTGGTTGTCTGCGTTCCCTGTGCTTTGTCAGTGGTTGTCCTGCTTCTTGTCCCTGTGCCCGTTCTGTGCGTCTGTCCTGTTTCCGGTGTCTTGTTGATGGTCTTGTTTTGTTTTCCAGGTCTCCTGTCCCTGGTCCTGTCTCTTCGTTCCCTGTAGGCGCGCCCGGAATGCGTGCCTTTGGGGGGGGTTCTGTCATGTCCTGCTCATTCGATCCTCCTGTGTGCCACGCCCCCTCATTAACCTTGTGTGAAATCCCAATTGTTACCAGCTGTCTCCTGTTATTTCAAGTTGTCCTGTGTATTTCAGTCCATGTTCAAGTACGTTTCCATAGGTCTGTCATTGAAGTCTGTATCATCTTTCATGCTTGTTTTACCCTTTGCGGAATAAACCCCTTGTTCTTCGATACCCGTTTCCCGACCCTGATTCCCCGCTTCCTGCTCGTCCGACCAATCCTGACACCAGTTTCCCGATTTCACAATATCTTACCACAGTGTTCAAATTAAAACACACATTTGAATTGTAAATGTTTATTATTGTGTGTGTTTATTATAATCCTTATAATGGAAAGCGTTTACCACTCATTACCCCTTGTAATTTAGAAATCACATATTATTGATAGTGATCCTCTACTACAGATCAAATTTATTAAAGGTTTCCAGTTCAATTACTGGTTTTAATTTACTCAAAATAGAAACACAATTTCTTCTCGTACAGAGGGTGTGTACATAGAACTTGAATGTTTGTGTGATTTTCAGTCTAGGCACAAAAGCAGGCTGATCTGGGAAAAGCTTTCTCTGCTGTAATTCCTCTGAGTAGATCAGCCAGCAATACTTAGCCAATCAGATCTTGTCGAGTTCCACTATGCTGCCGGGTGCCCAGCTAGTGGGGTGGAAATTGGATGGATACACAAATAACAAAGTCAGAAGTCCTATGTGCACCGTACACCTGGGGAATTGGACGCTGCGGCTGTAGATGATAGACCTAATACTGATGCTCTACGCACACACACATGTAGGTGCCATATATTCTCATGCTCCAGGGTATTTGCAGTCACACTTCCCAGATAAATGGTTACTCCAGGTTTTTTCCATGTGCCTGTTCTCCAGATGTTCATATTTATTTAGTAAACACTTTTGTCCATCACAGAGGATGCCTCCCACCCTACTCACAGTCCCTATGCCAGGAGGTACCGGAGAATCTAAGAAATTTCTACGGGGCCACCTGAACTCTTAGCTGCTGAGAGATTTCAACTTTACACTAACTTTGCCATAGACCATGAAATTGTCAATTTGCTGTCATTGTCAAGTTCTGTTTATTTAACTTTGGAATGTATTCATTATTACTACACATTATTACATTGCACTCTGCTGCTTCTCCATTGCCCATTCTATACATTCGCTCATTGTCTTGTCCATACATTTTTGAACAGGCCTACACTACCAGCCAAAGGTTTTTGCACACCACTTTTCCGTTTACCTCATAAACTGTAGATTTTTTATTCTTGTTCAGCATTGGAAAGTTGAGTGAACAACAATAAATGAAAATATGTCAAATAAAACGAGTTTCCTTTATAACATGGAAAGAGTATATAACAATGCATGTCTGACATCCTATTAACTGGTTGTGTGATGATGTCATAGTTTCTACACTGTCCTTTAACTTTAACTGCACTAGTTAACAGTTTCATCCCATAAAACAGAGCAGTGTTTAATGTCCCTTGTAGAAAGAATGCCTTGAATTTTCTCCGCTGCTATAACTGTTAGAGGAGGCTACTTTGATGAATGAAAGATATACCATTTTCTTTAATAAAGGTACTCAAATGGTGAACATGTTGTAAATTTATTTGTTAGCAAAGATTTTTAATGTGCATTTTTAATAAATGTTAAGTGAGCAACATGCAGATATAGAAAATCTAGAAAATCTAAGTGTGTGCAAAAGTTTTTGACTAGCAGTGTACGGTGTATGTGTAGCATCGTGGTTCAGGGAATGTTATTTCACATCACTGTCCGCTCTGTACTCAATATGGCTGGTGTGACAATAAAGGCTTGACTTGACTAGAAGTGAGGCAACTAAATTAAAAACATACAACTGCCGCATGTGGTCAGTGGCGGCTTATTGGTTAGGAAAGAGCGACTTGTCATTGAAAGATTGCAGGTTCAAATCCACAATCAGCAAGGTCCTGCCCCCAAGCACTGCTCCCTGGGTGCTGAATTAACTGCCCCCTGCTATGTCACATATGGGTTAAATGCAGAGAACGTGTTTTGCTGTGGTCTATCAACAATGACAATTAATCACTTAATTGTAAAATGGCCAAAATGACTATTCCAAGCAGCAGGCAAAGAGCATTCAGGGAACAAACAGTGGTGTAGGCTAGTAGCCTCTGGTAGAGGTTAATCTTAACATCCATTTACATTTACTGCCTGACTGTGTGTTTCTGCTAACGATATTACTCTATAAATTTGATTAACACTAAATTTGATCCATATTATCCCCATTTATGTGTCCTGTCCATCACTTTATCTATTCCAAGGATATTAAACAAATTCTGCACTGTTGGTGATAGACTGTGTGTTTGATTATTGTAATACTCAATTAGCAAATATAGCAAAGCTTGTAACATCATATAATATCACAATAATGTACTACTTGAGAGTGAAAGTAGCCTTTTCAGTTAGCGCAAAACATGACTGAAGTTCTCTAATGAGTGAGAAGCTACTGCATTGTGTTTTCCTTAATCTGTTCAATATGAACTTGTAAACAAAGGCCGGCTCCATTCGTAATGATCTGTCCCTGCGTGGAAGAGCTATCGCCTGAGGGCCCTGACATTATGGTTATTTTTTTCATAGCACTTGTTAAAGGCTCATCCATCATTTAGCTTTTAGCTGTGTGAATATCAATTACTGTGCTTTACAAGTCTTTATATTGCCTGTTTGCTTATGAATAAAAGATTTCACGGTTTATCGTCTCAGTGGCGGCATTGCAAAAATATATATTCTGGTGAGGAATCAGGCATGATGTTGTATGGCGATATCCCGTTGCTGAGGCATAATGCTGGGGCAGTTTCATTTTAATACTAATGCTAAATAGAACGTCAACAACAAATGATGATCTATGTGCCACAAGTCGCTGCATGTAAAAGTAAGACCCATCTGTTAAGGTGTAAGTCGCACCCCGTGAGGATGACAAAAGTTGAACTGGCCACAGATTTTTTGGGTAGTGGGAGAAAGTCCACACAAACACAGGAAGAGCACACAAATGTGGAGTCAGGGGTTAGAACTAAACATACAACCTAAGAGGCCTGAGCCCTGGAAAGGATGTTCAAACACACATTTCATATATCCCCAAAAGAGTGATTACCAGATTCATAATGACAAAGCATTCAACATAACTACTGACTAGTCTTTTCAAGTCTGTACCTCTGAACTCTAGCTTCTAATCCTGGAAGATGTCTGTGGTCTAACAGTCTCAGACACATTCTTTTGAGGATATCATTGTATATTACAATGCTGGGTCCTGGTAACTGTTACTATGTTGAGCGGCAGCATGGTGTACAGTCTTTCTGAACATCATTAAAATGTGGCTGTTTGCAATGTTCCAGTTCTGGGGCAGAACCGGTAGCCAATATCAACTCTTACTCAACAGAAAGTGATTAATTTAGATATACTGTAGGAAAATTGCACTTATAAATGAAGTGGAATGCAATCGGAGGCTAAAAGGTTCCAACATCTCTTTGGCCAGTGACTAGAAGCTTCCAGAGGAACCCTGCAGGAACCCCATATGAACATTCAAGTGTATATCTTTGTGGGGACTCTCCATTCATTTCTATCAGCATAACCTTAATCATAGCTATGACAACCTTAACCCCTACCCAGCCCTAACCTGAAGCATAAGTAACCAAACTAAATACAAGACTTTTGACATGTTTTGTTTTTTGATTTTAGTCACAGATTTTTATACACTACCAGTCAAAAAAATCTGCAGACACTGAGATTTTCTACATTCGTATGTTACTCACTTAACAGCAGATAACAGCAGAGAAAATTCGAGGCATTCATTCTACAAGGGACATTAAATACTGCTCTGTTTCATGGAATGTGTTTCCCATGGTGGGTACAAAAAATGGTCTCCATAATGTCAAAATATCAGGTTTTTATCACATTTTTGGGACAATTGGTCCCCACAATGTAATATATACATTTGGCCCCCACACACATACATACTTTACACAAACACACACACACAGACGCGCAAGGGTTTGTAATTTTATCTTTGTGGAGACTTTCCATTCATTTCAACGGGAAAACTCATATCCCAACATGACACCCTTAACCCCTACCCAGCCCTAACCTTAACCGTAAGTAACCAAACAAAATACAAGACTTTTTGGCATTTTTAGTTTTTTGAGTGCATTCACAGATCTTTGTGGGGACCTGAAAAATGATCCCCAAAATGTCAAAATAACATGTTTTTATTACATTGTGGGGGACATTTGGTCCCGACGATGTAATATAAACATAATCCACACACACACATAGATTACAGTGGTTGCACTGGCCACCACACTGCCCCATTTGTACTACTTGAGTGTGGAAAACACTCAACCTGAGGGGCCTGTAAGGTTAATACTGCTCACCTCTTTCGTAGAGTGCTCTGTTTTTTTCATTTTGGTGTGCAGCCATGTGTGTGTGGTGATTAAGTGGTGATGACGCACGTTTGCTACACACCAGCGTCAGTGAGAGTAAAGCCTGCTCCTCTCTCTCTTAACTTCAGGCTGTGTGGGCTGATTTGGGAAGTGAGAGCCCACTTTCTTTGATTGTTGTCATGGACCCTCACCTCACAACCTGAACTGACCTTCTGGGATAGACAGGATTGAGATGAGGCTCCGGGGTACCATCTGTAAAGCCTGTTCTCCTTGATTTGGTCCCTCCGGCCTGGCTGGGTCAGGTGCTCTCTCTTCTCATCCCACTGCCACTTCTCTTGTCTTCTTGGCAGGAACGTCACCAGCACATTCCAGGAACCGCCACTTGCAGACAATGGCCTGAAAGATGTGTCTTAATCGCCTCCCTGCTTCGCGGTTCTTTCTCACTGCTGGGAGGATGTAATATTTCATTGTACCGAGGATGTAATGTTTTTGTGAGATTTCTTGCTACCCTTCTTACTTTGCTATGCAGCTGGCAGTTCCATCCAATTGGCTTAGCCCCAAACGATGCCGATAAGGCAGCCGCCAGCGATGCAGCATTTAGGTAATGCCCCTCCTTACTATCCCCACAGGCCTCTGTGTCTTCTGAAGCATCACGTAGCATATAGAGAGTATGCACTGACGTCATGTTCCCACACAGCCCCTCAGACAGATTAAGTGGCAAAACAGGCTGCAACGTGGCTGATTTTAGTCAGAGAAACTGCAAAATAAATGATTATCTGCTTAAATTAAAGGCAGTTTGACTTGACCAGTACAACTTCCCAAGGGGCAAGTGGCCAGCTATCTAGTTTTCTTGACAACGTGTTTTGTAGAAACTTTTAAAGTTATCTTAAAGTTATCTGGCTAACTGTCTAGACTTGCTTTGTGGAGTAGCCCCTTTTAAGGAAAACTGGGTTTGTCTTGGCTAGCAAGCAACCTCCTCCACTTTGTGGAACACAATGCTCATCACCATGGATATTTTTAAATAAATGCCTAAGGAATGATTTTACCCAAAAGTCCAACATAGCACACAAAATATCAACTGCATACCCACATTTCGGAGCCTGGATTCCAGTTGTTTCTGTGGATTGCAGCGATCCATTTGCTTCTTTTCTGTAGTTTTCAGCAGTCTGTAAAAAAGTAGCTGCGACTTCTTGTTAAACTGATTTGCACAATCAGTTGCACGACAGCTCTTTTCTATATTAGATGTGTTTTCATGGCATCCAAGCTGAACACTAATGCTGCCACTCAGTGGGTGTAACCGCAGTGACTCCCTCCTGCTGTGACATCACGTGCATACCCTGTACATAGACATACGTGGGCCATGTTGGGCTTCAGGTAAATCTCGGTAGCTAATGAGATGCTGAAGTAATGATTTAGAGAAGCGTGTCGTTGTCCCTCATTCTTCAGGTGTAGCTCCATCATGGAAAGTTAAAGAAACACACAACTCCCAAAGTTTGAAACTTCCAAATAATTTTAACATTAACTACAGCTGTCAATCACCATGGCTCACATCTTCAAGGTTGGGGGGTTTGAATTCACCTCTGCTCTGTGTGTGTGGACTTTGCCCATGCTCTCCCTGTGCTGTGCAAATTGCTCCCACAGTCCAAAGACATGCAGTTAGGCTAACTGGTGTTTCTGAATTGCTCATAGAGTGTGTGTGTGTGTGTGTGTGTGTGTGTGTGTGTGTATGCGCCCAGTGATAGACTACCATCACATCCTAGATGTACCCCAGATTCATGCCCTGTGTTGCCTGAGATAGGATCTATCTATATTTACATATTTTTCAGACGCTTTTGTCCAAAGTGACATACAAGTGAGGTAAATAGCACATTGCAAACATTCATGCTGTCAGGGAGTCAACTATGCATGAGTGCAGCAAGGCTGAGTTTCCAGTGAATGCCCAGGTACATGTGTACTGCGCTATTGGAGCAGGAGCTACACAACAGATTCTAACAAAGCAGGAACCTAATAAGACTATTCAAGGAATATAAGTGCAATATGAGAGCATTTAGGGAATGTAACGAGGTATATGGGTAGTAGGTTCCAGGCCCTCCAGTGACCCTGACCAGGATTCGCGGATAGAATATGGGTGGATGAATAATAATTATTGCAATGCATACAGTCAGGACTGCACTGTAGCGTATTAAAGCTGAAACTGCCTGGAGATCCTGCCCCGCATTCTGCCGGGGTTGGCTTTGGCGGCCTGCTTTGATGTGTGTCATCTCACGGCGATTAATATTAATCGCTAATTTTCATGCTCACAGCAGCTATCATGCGGATGTCTGGGGCGATTCTCCATGCTGGGTGAGGGGCTCGGCATGAGAGCAAGCGGCAAAGACTCGTGAGTTGGGGTGGGGTCAAGTATCACATTTTCACTTCATATCATTCAACTAATTAACTAATTAAGTGCAGTGAAAGTAGCAGATGTTATGGAGACTCAGTCAGCTGAAGATAATATGTGTCCATGTAAAGAAAACACTTTAAAAAAGTTGGAAAGGGGAATGTGTGAAAGTCTGCTCTATGAAGAGCAGACTGAGCAGGCTTCTCTCAGCCACCGCAGGATCTGGATCTCGAAGGAGCTTCCGGATGTCAGTGAGCTTTCGAACTGCTGATCTTTCATAGGCGGAATCACAGCACAGGGGGCTGAAGCCCAAGATTGAAGTTGTTCTTTTCCTGGAAGTGGGGCGAGCTGTAATTGCTGTCAGAGTGCGGAGCTGCATTTAAATTGCGCCTCCTTTATCGGTTACGCCCAGCCACAGCTCAGGCACTTGTTAGCATTCACGCCACGACCTGGTCCATTTATGGGGTCAATGCCGCAGACAGCCAACACATGGAAAGGAGGTTGCGGCATCGCACTGAAGTAATTAGGGTAAAGCAGACTGTCTGCATGGCGAGCAATTGTGTCTTTGCATCAGTCTCAAATAGCTGGGAATGACCACACTGTGAAGGAGATGACCCTGTCACACTGAGGTGTCAGCTAGGGGTAATCACACCAAGGTGCCATTCCTGCGAATGAAGATCACATCAGAGTAATGTTCCAGCAAGTGATGATCCTTTGAGTGTTGATCACATGAAGGAACTCCTGTGAGTGGTGATCACATCAAGATGCCGTTCCTCTTAGTGATGATTACGTCAAGGTGCTATTCCTTTGAGTGATGATCATGTCTTCCAAGTCAGCAATTATCTGTTGCCAACATGATGAGTTTCTGTGCAAAACATCCAGTAAAAGGAAGTACAATGTATGAATACAAATATGGCAAATCATTGATTACTGAGGCAGTTGGCATGAATTCCAGTTTCTACTGACATCTGGAAAGGAAACATATAGCATGGAATGCTAGCAAACTCATTTTATTGACTGGCTAAGTGTACAGCCAAAATTTGTCTTACATTGTAATCTAGCAATAGCTATCCAGCTAGCTAGCAAATGTCTTATAACATCAATTATTATTATACTTTATTAATCCACGTGTTGGAAATTGTCCTTTTTACATAACCCAACATGGTCTTCAGAGAGACACAGGTGAGAGTCAGTCAGTGTTCACCACCCCAGAGTAGTTACGTTTACTCAAGGGCCTGATAGTGATGTGATTGATCTGCTGGGAGCAGGAATCAAACCAGCAATTTTTCAGACACAGGAGTCATAACCCCCATTGTGCACATTTAAGCCATAAAATGCTCACAGCACTTGTCTTTCTCAAAAGCAATATGTCGTGATTGTACTGTGGAGAGCCCCAGTCATTATAGATGTCATACATAGTGTGTTACATTGTAGACCTGCCACTAAACATTGTGTGTGCACGTTTAAGAAAATTACAAAATGTTTGAAAAAAATATGGCTAAATAAAAAGGCAATACAAAGAAAAGCTTATTGGTTTTGCATATTCTTCAGAACCAATTTTAAATGTCTTCAGCAGGACAAAGTCATCTTACAGTGAAATTAATATTTACTACAGGATGCAGTGGAGGTGCATCTCTATTACTTTTGTGTTTGATAAATCATGTGTTTCTTAGTTGAAAATAATTATTTCTTAGTTGGTGGTAATTTTAAGTGAATTATCTTAAATAAATGTAAAAACATGAAATATTTGTTTAGTCTTCAATGAATAGTTTTTGAATTCAGCGTCAAGGCCTAGAATTGGACTCTCTTCTCCGATTCACCCCACTGTCGGACTCGTTCTCATCTTTGATTTACCCCGCTGTCGAACTCGCTCTCTTCTCCGATTCACCCCGCTGTCGGACTCGCTCTCTTCTCCGATTCACCCCGCTGTCGGACTCACTCTCTTCTCGGATTCACCCCACTGTCAGACTCGCTCTGTTCTCCAATGCACCCTGCTGTCGGATTCGCTCTCGTCTTGGATTCACCCCACTGTCGGACTTGCTCTGTTCTTGGATTCACCCCACTGTCGGACTCGCTCTCATCTTGGATTCACCCCGCTGTCGGACTGGCCCCCATCTGGGTTTCACCCCGCTGTCAGACTGGCTCCCATCTCGGATTCACCCCGCTGTCGGACTCGCTCTCGCCTCGGATTCACCCCACTGTCAGACTCGCTCCCATCTCGGATTCACCCCGCTGTCGGAGTCACTCTCGTCTCGGATTCACCCTGTTGTCGGACTCGCTCCCATCTCGGATTCACCCCGCTGTCGGAGTCACTCTCATCTCGGATTCACCCCACTGTCAGACTCGCTCTCATCCCGTATTCACCTCACTGTCATACTCGCTGTCATCTCGGATTCACCCCACTATTGGACGCGCTCTGATCTTGGATTCATCCTACTGGTGGATCTGCTCTTATCTCGGATTCGCCCCACTGTTGTACTCAATCTTGACTCCTACACATCGACTAAAGTGCGCTCTTCCTCAAAGATCTATCCCCCTGTGAAAACCTGTAGACTGGGAGACTTTTAGCCTATGGGAGACCTGGAGGGAGGAAAAATGAAAAAAAAACAGCATGGAAGCCGATTCCTCCGTGTCGCCCCCTCCTTAGAAATCAATGACTTGACCTCTGCGTATACACAGTGCCCAGGCAAAGCATCACTGGCCTTTAACAGGACTTTATTTCTCATGATCAGGGCACCATTCATTTGCTGTTTATGCTTGATGATGTGAGACATTCATTTGGGATGCAGGACGACATCCCAAACGCAAAGCCCAGCTGA
Source organism: Mormyrops attenuatus (assembly GCA_026777985.1). Lineage (NCBI taxonomy): Eukaryota > Metazoa > Chordata > Actinopteri > Osteoglossiformes > Mormyridae > Mormyrops > Mormyrops attenuatus. Next base: position 27,055,379 of record JAODKC010000137.1, on the reverse strand, counting down.
TAGCAGCAGAAGATAAATGGGTCCACAGATGGATGGTCACATAAATACAGCAATCTGCAGCAATTTGTCTCCAGCTAATATCGTAAAGTGCCATTGGTCCGTCCCTCTGGCCGAACTGGCCCAGGCTGGACTACAAAGAGAGCCATCGGCGAGCCGGCAAAGCATGATGCACTGTTTCCTGCGGCCTCCATGAAGCGGCGCATCCATCATTCACGGCACGCTGATACCAGAAACAAAAACCACATTAATGCTAGCCAAAATGGACTGCTGAAATATATATTTTTCCAAGGAAAAAGAAGAAAGAATCACACAGAATCAAATATAGTGGGAAAATTGGTGCAGCTGCTTTGCCAACTTTGAGGACATCTTCCTTCTCTGTGGTGTTGCTGAATTGTCCGTCCTTCTGTCGATCCTTTTTAAAACACTGAATATCCAGTGCAGGGTCACAGTGAGCTCAGAGCCTCTTCCCCAGTTGGGGTGCCAGTTAGCTGTGTTCCTTTATTATTTATTGGAGGTGAATTATAATGGCGCCACTTTTTGTGGAGTTTCTGATGCTATTGATTACGCTGTCCTACCACTACCTACCAGTCCGCCACTTCCTCCATTTTCTTTCCCTTACTTTTTGTGCCCTCTGTTTGCTCTCCCGCACTGTCTGCCTGTTGGCCCTTCCCTCAATGCTGCGCTCCGCGGAGGTAGGCTGCTGCCGATGATTTCATTAGCCCCTCGCACCCGTGGGCTCCGCACCCCCAGCACTGCCAGGTCAGTTCCATCAAGGGCCCTGCAGGGGGCTGCTGCCCGCATTTCGTGGCACGGAGAGCCCAGGCAGGGGGGAGATTAAGCCCCCCTCTGAAGGGGCAGTCTCCCCCTGTCTCTGCTCCACCTTCCTGCTCTCTCTCTCGCTTCTCATCTGACACGTTGGCTTCTATGTGCTTCAAAGGGAGGTTTTATCGAAAGGCAAGTGGCCTTCTGCATGAAAACCGTAGGAGATACTATGATCTGTTTTCAATCTGGAGAGGAGTTTACATGGTTTACCAGCACGGCTTTGTTTAAAAAAAAAAAAAACTCCAGGCCCTGTTGGTGACATAGAAGCCTAGTTAACCATCCTGTCTTGCAGTTTTATATGTAACACCCAGCCCATAACCTAGTGATGGGGGACTAGCACATCAGCTTCACTAACTAGATGGGAGGGACCCTGAGTAAGAAAGGTAACTGGGGTTGTGGAATTGGGGGGGGGGGGGTGGTATGGAAACCTCGCTTAAGAAACTTAGAAATGATATTCAGTACTACTCCAAACACTTGCCCCTCTCAAAAGAATAAATGTTACAATGTTTCACTCTCAGATCTAATACTATTAATACTAAGGATAGGGAGTTTGTATACCTGTTCTCTGTATATCAGTGTAACTTCTTGAGCTCTGGAGTTAGTAAGTCCTTCCATGTTTGGCCTGGATCGTTTCTTCCCTCAGACAAAAGCAAAGCAGTTGAGGTGGCTTGGTGTCTCTAAATTGCACATGCTTTGTGACTGTGTGTCATTGTGTGCCCTGTGGTGCCCCGAATCTGGTGGAGACCAAGTCCAACAGTGGGACGAATCTGAGACCGGAGCGAGCCCAAGAGTGGGGTGAATCCAAGATGAGAACGAGTCCAACAGCGGGGCGAATCATGTCCAGAACATCCCCAGCCTTATGCGGGATTAGGCTGTGAGGTCACTGCAGCTCTTTGCAGAATAAGCAGTTATGAACAATGAATGGATATAATAATATTATTACTGCTGCCATAAGGCCTTATCCAATGCAGCTTCCTGGCTAACACTGATGACTTACCGAAAGCTGAATTCCAGGAGCAATGCTGCTTAATTACTTATCTCATCGAGACAAAGAACCTGCCGCAGAATGACACATCTACCTGCCTAGACGGCATTTGAAGCAGCAGGCTTTGAACCGTGTTTTCCACTGCATAACTGCCACGTCAACTGGTGCCCTTTTATACAAACAAGAGTTTCGTAAGCATGAAGGTTATGTGTAATCACAGGCACAGCACGTATTCTCTGAGCTTTATGGTTTCATTTGCAGAGATAATTCCAGATTTATTCCAACCTTCAAATTGCAAGCCGTCGTGAAATCCCACGAGCTACAACGAAGCGGCTTCGTATTCCCCCATCATACCAGCAAAGTAGCAGGGTTTGAGGGAACGCACACAGAGTCAACTCATAGATTATTATGGTTATAGCTCAGTGGATCATAATTTAATGGCCTTATCACAGGATTAAATCCCTAAACCATATTACCCAGTTCTGCCCACTCAAGAAGAACCAATGTTCTGCCAAAGGCGCCGGCTACATGAAATTTTGAATATGAATTCATACATTTGTGGTAATGTCGTCTCCAGTCCTGTAGGGGGAGTCTAAATTGCATAGTCATATTTGTCATGGTTGGCCTCTGTAACCTATGGCCTGACATGGATGTGTTGCTACTTGACGCGATCTCTTGCCAATATTAATTCTTTCAGCTCTAGTCAGTGTTTGACAATTCCTGATCTCTAGCTACTGAAGTATAATTCCATCCTGGTTTCTGTCTGTTGTATTGTTACTCGGCACCTAGGTCTAGCATTGCTCGTCACATCTGTGCTTACACAGCACTTCTCAGTTGATGTGCTGATTTTCATCCTGAACCTTTAGGCTCATTTGACAGTGGAGAACATTTGCTACGGACAGAAGATCTAATTTGCTCACAGTATAGCTTTATGTACCGTGTGCTAGTCATCAAGTCGTGAAGTTCAGACAAAGTAGCGAATCTTCATTACCTGTAGTATAAGCCTGTGAAATCTCAAGCATGGTTTGCACCACATAAACCTTGCTCAAGGTCACCTTGCTCCCTATCATGGATAGATGATTTTATGGAGCACTGAAGAAAGTTTTGAAGATGGCTTTCCAAATTCCTGGCTCCTTTGCCATGGTCTTTGCCCAGTGTCCAGTGTCTCAATTCTGTGAACACATAACTCACCAATACAGTAATTCAATTTACAGTACAAGTCTGCCATTGCCTGGTCAGCCCAAAGGGGGGGCTCTCCCATGTGTATGAATTTGAGAGACCTTTACTCAGTTTCTCTCTCTTTGGGGTACCAGTGGTTGCTATGGGGCTGAAACCCCTTTCAAGCCATCTAGTCTGCCTTATTCAGCTGCTGTACATATACCAGTCCTTCTTCTATCTCTGTTTCTCTCTCTTATTCCCTTGTCTGACCATCTGTTTCTCCCGTGGGGCACGTAGAGGCCACCATTGAGCTGGTGTGTGAGTAATCTATTCCTGAAATCATCCCTGGAGCAAATAAACAGTGTGATTGGCTATTTTAGCTGGGAACTCAGATCTTTAGCTTGACGAGGTCCTCATATCTTTCATCTTGGTAGCTGAAAGTCATCTTAGGTGGACTGAGTGTCCTTGGTGTTTCAGTAAACTCGATTCCTCTGCTGCCAGCGCAGTGAAGAGAATAACATTGTTTTTTTCTGCTATTTTCGTTGCATTCATAACTCTAAAATCTGCAACAGGATTGTACTACAGTAATCTGAGATGATGTGGAGGGACTAGTGAAAGGCCCAAGATGTTGTTGGGACTTGGGATTTCTCCGGAAACAAAATGAGTTTCTCTTAGTAAAGCTATGAGATGTAAATAATGAAAAAGGTGACCGAAAGTCACCCAAAGACAACTGAGACAAGATGGAAAAAATCAGGACAAGAGAGGCCTCTGATTAATAACAAAAAAAGTACTGAACAATGGATATACATAAAAACACTTACAGTATACGCCTTTATTTAGCAATCGATACTGCTGCTGCCTCATTCACCAAAAGCCTTAAATAACTGATATACAGGCTGTTATTGATAGATAAATATTTGAAACAATTGTTAGATCCATATACCCTCCTGTGCTTACTTCAAATGATTTGTATTTTTTGCATGCATGGGG
>JAODKC010000137.1:27037131-27051324 GCA_026777985.1 Mormyrops attenuatus | reverse complement strand
CCCCCCCCGCCCCCCCCCCCCCCCCCGCCCCCCCCCCCCCCCCCCCCCCGCCCCCGCCCCCCGCCCCCCGCCCGCCCCCCCCCCCCCCCCGCGTATTTTGATGAAATCAGTTGGGCCAACATGCCCTCACTGGTGTTATTTGACATATAATCCCGACATGTCGAAGCGCTTCTGTCTTTGACTCTCTCTGTTTCTAATCTGCTCTTCATTGTTTGGCAAACATGATTTGCCTAATACAAGTAAGATAATTAAAGATAATGACTCTCTCCCCACTAATTCGTTCCACTAATGAAATCCGCAGCATAGATGGAGGTAGCAGAGAGGATTTCTGTGTCATACACTGACTTTCTAATCGGAGGAATAACCTTCAGCTTTTTTAAGATGAAGTGGGGAGGGGGTGTGGAACAAATAGACAAGAGGAGTTTGTGCACTTCAGTAGCAGGGAGAACAGCACAGGATATCCATCCATCCAAAGGTGGATAGTTCAGATCCAGAACGTACAAATCCAGACCAAGGTTTTTTTTTTTTTCAACAAACCAGTTGAGTGCTCTGGGACTGTGACTTTTCGTGCTCAACTGGTTGGTTGGCACAAAACCTTGGTCTGGATTTTAACTTTCGAGACCTGAACTATCCAGCACTGCATCCATCTTATGTAACTGCTTACCCAGTAGGGGTTACAGAAAGTCTCAGCCTTTTCTGGGAAGTGCAAGGTAGGGGACACCGTGGACTGGATTCAAGGTCATCACAAGGCACATGCTCACACAGCAGAGGCAATTTAAAGACACCAGTTGACCTAAAACTAATCCTAACCCTAACCCTAACCTAACTGCTTTTGGACTGCATGAGTAACCAAAGGAAATCTGCATACACTCTGCACACAAACCGCAGAAAGCTGGGATCGAACCCACAGGTCTGGAGATGTGAAGCCAATAAGGAATAATTATGTAGCATGGCTGCGATTTGCATACAATAGCTAGTAGGGAAATCAGAAATTTCTCAAGATATGCTGTGGTTTGTTTTCCTTTTGATCATGGGTGTTATGTGATCCTACAGTAACAGTAAGCCAAAGACTGGGCCAGTGGGTGGTCAAAACAGCTGGGGGTGATGGTCAATCTCATTGATAGTCCAAAGTCCCAGCAGCCTGAAAATGCCCTTCATCACATTGCCTTGATGTATTCCTTATTCCTTATGTTGCTATTTCGAGGTGGTGGGTGGGCTAGGGGGGGGCATATGTAGGACATTCATATGTAGGACATATGAATGACTATATAACTGGCACAGTCAGAAAATGGCACATTTCATTAATTCGGATATATAACTGCAAAAACATTTAAGAGCTCTTTATCTAAAAACCTTCCGTGATCAATTCACATTGGGAAATATGAAAGAAAACAGCAACTGTCCTACTTTTTCCCAGTCACCGCTGTAGTATTTTCCGTAAAGCCTCAAAGCACATTCAAAGCCAGTTGACAGAAAGCAAATTGCATTAGGATGAAAGGAAGGAAATGCGGGATTTATTTGATTGATGGTGGGGACATGCGTTTCCTTTCTCCCTATTAGTCAATTCAGGCCAATTTTAGGGTGTCTTTAATGCCACAATTTGTTTTCAAGCCTTGTGATAATGAGATCAGCTCAGATTCAATTTCTATTGAATCTGTTTCAGACAAAAACAAAATGTTTAAGGCTTTTGCGTGGGGAACATTCGCCATTGGATCTAATATTTTCAACTAGGAAATGTTATTGTCTTTCAGGACATGCCAAAGACGGCGTAAAATGGGTGAATTTTAAAGACATACCTAAATCATGTAGTATGAACAATCCATTCCTCTTTTCAGTTTGTAGGTAATTGCTTTTCCTCTAGAATCACCAAGAACTGTGCCTCTTAAATAAATCAGAGGACCTGCTAGTGCATGAAGGCAGGAAGGAAGGATAGTGGCATGGTTTTGTATTTTTTATGATGTGGTTCCTGAGTGTGTCGCATGCCATTTTACATGCTACTCCTCATATTTTAGCTAGCTCTCTTTGGCACCATTGTTGTCCAACACATATTATCCCCCAGGCATCATCATGCACACCAATCTCAATGCAGAAGCCCTCTCTTCCATCCAGGCCTGACTGTCCATCATGCCCAGGTACAGACCTCATGCACAGAACTCCTGCAAGGCTCGTCATAGTGCATATCAGATGAACACTATAATCTACTTATTTTTGATAAATGAGGCACTTGTCAAGAAGTCTGCATGGTGTACTGTATCAATAATCACCCAGCAGACTGAAACAGCTTGACCAGTTAGTCCTCTCTGAAAGACACTTCTCTTTTCCTAAAGTTTTCCTTTGCAAAGATAATCGTTTTTTTGCATTTAGTCCAATGGCTTCCAACGACAGTGGAACAGTCAGCAAATGACTATGCATGTGAAAACAAGGAAATGGAATTCAGAAAAGATAACACTACGGTAAGAGATCTAGGTGCATCTAGGCAAAGAAAAATCCCAGCCAGGGCTGGAATGAAGTGCCTTGAAGAATCTCATATGCACTTCAGTACACAGAGACCTGGACACAGTGCAATTCACATAGCGACCTAATAGACTTGTAGGCCCACCTGAGGAGAGGTAGAAGCTGTCATTATGGTGCCAGGGCAACAGCATCCTCCTCAATGTAAATAAGACAAAGGAGTTGATTGCGGACATTAAGAGGAAACAGCAGAGGACCAATTACTACATCCGGATCAATGGTGCTTTAGTGGAGGGGATGGGCAGCTGCAGGTACCTCGGCGTTCACATAGTCGACGACCTGGTCGTACTTGAACCTGACTCCTTAGTGAGGAGGGCTCCCTAATACCTATATCACCTTAGACATCTTGGGGACTGCAGGCTGCCTCTCCCAATACCGATGAATTTCTGCAAAGCCACCATCGGAAGCATCCTGGCAGGGAGCATCACCGTCTCGTTCGGAAACAAAACACGGCAGGACTGTAAGCCTCTGCAGAGGGTTGTGCGGCCAGCCAGATGCACAATCCACAAACTACAGAGCATTTACATCAGACAATGCAGGTCCAGGGCCACAAAGACCGTTAGGGATCCTGGCCACCCCAATAACGTCCTCTTCCCTGCGCTGAGGTTGGGCAACTGTTACAGGTCCCACAAAGCGGTACCGGGGTAACAAATATAATCTGCATTAAACAGAAAAGAGTTGCAGCAACAAGGACACGTGCGTTGCGTTTCGTGATAGATCGTCTCTGAGGGAAGAAGCGGAAATGCACCTTTCTCCCACCTGCCCAGAGCGACCCCTAGAGGCGCCACGCACCATTTCCATATCCTTGTGTCTGCCATTCTGAGCTATTAAATGAATGGGTATTAATTACACACCTATAAATAAATATATAAGTATTTACTGCCCCAAACAAATTATTTAAATGTTCACCTGTGACCAGCTTAATTAATGGTGCGTCACACAACCGCTGCCTTTTGGCCAGCATAGAAACGCTAAGGAAGAGCTTCTCTCCACAGGCAATCGGGGCCCTAAATGAGCACAGTGTTTAGGACCTGCACACCAATGTCCTCAACAGCCTACTCACCACACAGGTACATTTGTAAATATGGGTTTATTCTGGGCTCTAGCACAAACTCCGCTTACTGCAGTTTTGCACCATGGATATTAATGATGATTATTTAATGTTGTTAATATCATATCTTGTCTTAAACTTCTGGCGTCTTTTCAGTCTGGGTCTAGGCAACCAGGCATTTCACTGCAGGTTGCACTCAGTATAATTGTATATGTGACAAGTGAAACTTTGAAAATTTGAATGGGGGAGGTCATCACACGGCGGCAGAGACCATGTTCTGCCATAAGAGGGCCAATGGAAATGTGACAAGGGAGAGATGGATGGGACTATGGATGGGAATGACTTTCACCTTACGGCAGAAAAAAGTCAAACTTCTCTAGGCTAGCCCCTGGGCTGATGATGTGAGCTTTGAGATGTAGCCAGCAGGGAAGAAGGAGAGGTGGAGGTTAGCTTCATTTCAGTGGTGCCCAATTTCTACCCAAAAGACAACATAGATCAAGGATGGTTATCTGAGAGATTAAAACTCCCCTTAGTGCTTTTCAAAATGACTGAGATGTGATTATTTTATGTTACAAAGATCAACTCAATGAAATCTAGACCCTTCAGTGCCATAGAATGTAATTAATAATAACCCAAATAATTCACACTACTATAAAACTTTTCATCTAATAGCCTGGTGCTTCAGGTCAACACTCAGTGGGAACATCTAGCAGCTTTACAAAATCATGAGCCAAGGAATGAATGAAAACTTTGAAGAAAAAGAGTTTGTGGGCTCTTGGGCGCGTGCCAACGCCTTGGAGATTCAAACAGCACATATTGTGAAAGATATGAGAAGCTTATAGGTTAAGGTCCAGTTGAGGAGTTTTATTCCAAAACCCAAATCAAGCTGGGAGGAAGGGACAGGGGTACCTTGGAAACAGGGAACTGTGCAAACGGTTTCATGAAAGTCACACGAACATGGAATGGATGCAGGGTTGACTTAGCTGATGAAAGTTAAAGGACCAAGGAAGTATGGACTAGTGTGTTCTATGTGGAAAGCCGGCATTCTGGCTGCTCTGATAGTGCAGTGCATGGTCTCACTGCTGGTCACCATGGTGATTTTGTCATTGAGTGGCTCACCACAGTCATACGTCAGCTGCCAACCATACTTCTTGTTGAAAGGTTTGTAAATTCACTGACAAGGTGATTCTGTGCATATTCAGCCCATCACTCGTGTTTGTCAGTACGGCAATAAGTGAGGAAAAACTGTAGTTTTCTGGTTGAGATGTTCAATTTGACTATTAGACTGGGAATACCAACTGCATGACACCTTAACACCCAACTGAAGTTTCTCAGAAAAGGCATTCCAGATCTGAGAGGTAGATTGAGGGCCTCAGAAAAATGAATTAACAGGAATCAGAATGTCCATCGCACTTTGAAGCAAACTAGGAGATTCCATAACAATGTCAATGCCAGTAGGCGACCAGGCCCAGTTAGATACTGTAAAGGCTTCAAGGAAACCTGAAGGTAATTGACGAGGTTTTTTTCTTATGTGTTATGAAGGCCATCAGAACATGTTCTTAGTGAGATACAATGCCAGACACCTGGATGTCCTATTGGGCACTGGATCAAAAGCAAAAGCATGTTATATCTGAGGTAGGGGATACCCTGACTAGGATGCTGGTCCATCAGATAACATAATATCTGTTGGCCACATTGCACAGGCACAACAATCCAGGTAAAGTTTGCGCCCTTATACTGTGGGAGGAAACTAGGGAGCCCAGGATGATTCCACCATCATCAGCTCCATCCATTTTCTATAACTTCTTGCCCTATTCATGGTGGGGAGGGGGGTAGCAGAGCCTATCCCAGAGGCTACGGGTGCAAGACAGGGAACAACCCAGGATGGGGTGCCAACCCATCACGGGGCTCACTCACACACCATTCACTCACACAGGCACACCTATGGGCATAACTGGTAACTCCAGCTCACCTTAGTTTTTGTGGGGGGAAACCGGAGTACCCAGAGGAAACCCCATAACAACACGGAACATGCAAACTCCACACACAGTGAGAGGCAACAGTGCCAAACGCTGCGCCACCGTGCTGCTCCCATCGCCAACTCATCTATCAAAACCATCTATCCAATGCAGGGTGAAAGCACTCGGAGCATATCCCAGGAAAAACAGGACACGAGGCAGGGCGCATCCTGCATGGGAAGCCTTCCCATGGCAGATATCGCATGTAATTATAATACTATTAGAGAGATGATATCTACATCAACTACCACGAAGTTGGTGTCATAAACATTCACCATGTGGGAGTAACTGAGCTTCCACCACTTGTCAGAGGGGTAGGATATTTCAGTATACATAGAGATAACCATGAAAAAATATGTGATGACCTCATCCTTTCTTGACCAATCAGACCACTGCTTGCTCTACTCATCAAATGTCAGGGCTTGAACCATTGGTCGATGAGCAGTGATGACGGCTGGTTTGTCTCTTCTGTTCTACTGCCCTCCTTTATGCGTTCTTCACTGTATCCATCTCCCTGTTATTTTCTGCATGCATAGAACGAAGCGGAGAATCTTTTAAATGCGTGGGACTCTGACATCAAGGCATTCACTGACACAGCAGCGACAATCCCTGAAACTCAAATTAAGCAAATATTTTTCTTAACATGAATCCCTCCCTTCCACCGTCTAATTCTATCTTAAAAATCGGGGAGTCTGAGGCTTTAAAACAGGACATAATGGTGTATCACTCCCCCAGTGTTCTTTATAAAACTTTTCGGTTTTAAGCAGGGAAGCCTTGGTGGCATTTCTAAGGAGGCTACTCAGGCTACTCTCTTCAGGCTACTCTCTTCCTGTGAAGTGTTCATTTTCCCCTCCTTTGATACAAACTCACAGACTAAACACTACCAGGTATTAAGACCTTTAATGACTTCTTGCCATTTACGACATCAGCCATATTAAAGCAGAGGAACAATTTGTTACATTTATTGGAAATTAATAAGGCACATCAAGTGGCATGATAACAAAACTGCAAGCATCAAAATGTCTACGCTATAAATACACTGTTCTGTAAATGTCCTCATGCCTAAATATGCATTTTTTAAGGGTTGGGCCTGCAATCTATTTGACAGGGGTGAGATGGAGAGGGGGCAGGAGACAGTCAAATTATGATATTATTATTCATCACTTGTTCTAAGTGCTAATTCTGGTCAGGGACTTGAGGTGGGGTGAGGGGCAGAGCCTATCACAGGCAGCATAAGGCACAGGGCAGGGGACACCCTAGATTGGATGCAGGTCCATCACAGGGCACAAGGCAGGGGACACCCTGGATTGGATAAAGGTCCATCACAGGGCACAAGGCAGGGGACACCCTGGACGGGGTGCCAGTCCATCACAGGGCACAAGGCAGGGGACACCCTGGACGGGATGTCGGTCCATCACAGGGCACAAGGCAGGGGACACACTGGACGGGATGCCAGTCCATCACAGGGCACAAGGCAGGGGATGCCCTAGACGGGATGTCAGTCCATCACAGGGCACAAGGCAGGGGACACACTGGACGGGGTGCCAATCCATCACGGGGCAGAGGGCAGGGGACACGCTGGACGGGATGCCAGTCCATCACAGGGCACATGGTAGGGGACACACTGGATATAATACCAGTCCATCACAGGGCACAAACACCACATACAATCATACTTGATGAGCACCAATTAGCCTACATGTGTTGCATGTGACACCAACACCCTCCCTGCCTTACAAAGCGACCATCGGAAGGAGGCCCTTCCTACATTTCTAAATTAGAAAATATTTCTAATGATGAGACACTAGCACAGTTTGTGCAGTAGGACCTTGTCCATCCAGGCATCACAAATGATTACATGCAACTTAAAAATGCTTCTTAACGACACCAATCTTAGGTAGATAAGAGCATATCAATGAATACAAAAGGATGCTTTTCACGTTTCAGGTTAAGATACTGATATTGTGTTGAATCTTAGGTCCTGGGGATAATTCATTTTTCCCTCAGGGTTTCTTATGCATGATCTACAAATTGCTATAATAATATAAAAACTGCATATTCAATTTTTTGTCCTTGTTCCATCTTCTGTTTCAAAGGCGAGCTTTTCTCCAGCCTTATTGGCTACTTAATAGCATATAATCTAAATTACAGATACTCTAACAGCCACAGATTTGGTCACAGATTTTATAAGGCAAGTAACACAATATTGGTGACAAAGTCCTTTTTACATTATAAATTGCACAACACGGTCTGCAAACACATGAATATTTATGACAGTATGAGAGCCGAAAATGGTGCAATATATATACAAATCAGAAAAACTATTCCAGTTGAATAACCAATAAAATAACTTAATAAAATCCCTTCCCAACATGTTCAAGAGCATGATTTGTAGACCCACAACAAACAAGGGAAATCTGTCTGTCTGAATACATACGAAAAAACATATATAAAAATACAAACATTTGTAAATATTTACCCCAGGTCCTGCTTGGTGTAAAGCCACACAGTGATTCAGAGGGCAGCCTTACAGCCTTACGCCTCCAGGATTGTGGGTTGGTTCAGGGTTACGATGGCATGGAGCCAGTCCTGAGAAGTAGGGAGCACCTTGGATGGTGATGTCCCAGGCTACAGCCCTGGACAGGAGTTTGATGTGGAATCCCCTACTCACAGACAGACTGAACCACCAACGCTCTTTGAAATATACATAAAGCCATTCTGAAAGCCCCTACCAGAGGCCGAGGCACCTACGGCAATGGCTGAGAAGGAAACTGTCAAGGAGACAGTACCAGCGGATCTGGCCTAACTGCTTCCAAGCTGGCAGACTGCACCACCTTCACAATACAGTGTCAGTGCCAGCAGCTTATGAAAAACGCGAACCTGCCTCTATTGCATCTGGACACACCCACACAACACAGCAGGCACTCGTGCCACTGATGCATGATGGGACCCAGTTCTATTCCCAGCCTGTCCTGAATTATACAGAGTGTACGAATGTTCAGTTTTACTAAGCTCATCTTCAGGCGCTTCATGAATTCCCTATATTGGGTATTTTCTCCAACACTTTGAGTTAGCAGTCATTCGCTTCTTTGCCTGGCATTCTCAAGAGTCCCAAAAAGGTTTATTTTATGCTAGAGAGTGACCTTTTCTAAACAGACAGTCATTCTGCTGGCTTGAAAATGAGCTGATGTGTAGATAAGTTGGGGTCAGTGGGCTCTGTTCTCCCTCATAACCCCCGGGGGATTCTAGGCGCTATTTTCTCCCTGAAACAGAAATCTAGTGGGAATTCTAATAAGGAACCGGAGCCTCATCAACAAGGTTCCTTTGCCGTGTCGCTTCTTCAGTTTAGCTATCTCTTTTTGGCTTGACTTCATTATTACCATGATTATTTTGTTGGCCTGCTAGACACTTGCATTCGAAAGTGACTCACAGTTTTATTTTTTTATTTGAATAAATCAGGTTGAGAACTTTCCCCAAGACATAAAAACTGTGGCATGTGAGGCACAAACTTCTGGATTCTATGCCTGTTTGCTTCTGTAATATGCTGCGATATGTAACATTGTAATATTAATATAAAAAAATATTACAGAAGCATGAAAAAATATTCAAGGAGAACATTTCAATAAGTTTCAATAAACACAATACTGAAAATATTTGCACATATAATTTGTGTTTATATTAAATGTAGGTCAAGGTAATGGAAGACAACAAAAAGGTTCATCTAAGATTCAAATCAGCATTTGATTTAATCACATTTTGAATTACTTCTAATGGATTTGAGTAGAAACATGAAGCATCTCAGTGGGCAAATAGTACTCAATACTGTAATTTAGAATCTAAGCTCATTTTAACTGATAATTTATTCGCTATTTGTGCAAGCAGACTCTCTTAGGACTTGCGTAGCTCAACAAGTAACGCCCTGTTCTAATAACATGAAGGTTGTGGATTCAAATCCCAGGAAATGTCTAAATTTCCCTTGGGATCTACAAAGTATGCAAATTCCTTAGTTTCCACATATCACATTTTGCACTCCTTTGAGACATACACACACATACAGATGAGAATGCTGGGAGTCAGAGCACGGGGTCTCCATCCAGTGTCCTTGGATTTTTTTCCAAGTTTCAAGTCCTTGCTTCAGGGCCCAACAGCGATACAGCTACAGTCCCCAGGGTATGGACCAGCAACCTCCCAGTCTCAGGCACAGAGGCCAAACCCACAGAACCACACACCGACCCGCGGCGTCTTTGCATTTGAAATGCAAGCTAACATTACGGGTGTCCAGTTCTCATTGTTGAGGTTATCTCCCAGAATGCAACTCCAGGAAAAATAAGCCTACCGCTACTGAACATATGTTCAGGCGACCAGTAGCAGAAAAGCTGACTATACAAGGTGAATATTGGAGTGAAGCAGGAAGCCTTCCTCTCCTTGTGACTCCTCTCCTGTTACTGCTGCTCTTCCTTCTTCTGCCCAAAACAAGACGCTCCACCGCTACTCCTGTCATAACGTTCTCTGGTTCCTCAGCTCCTTCACTTCCCAACTTAATGTCTGACTCGTTCTCTCAATGACTTTCCCACATATATTACAAAGAAATGCTAATGACAAAAAAAAACGCACATTTCTATAGGTATCGCATGTTGATTTTACCTTATGTTGTTGACAAATAAACATTGGAAAGGATATTAAAAGTGCTGAGTAGCACAGTCACCATTAAAGGAGACCTTAAGCAGGTCAAAGGTCAGCATCACTCTTGTCTGGGGTTTATACATCGATGGATATTGTTATGGATGCCTTGCATGAGTTTTGGGAGGAATCTGTGGGAGTTAACATAGGAGTCAACTTGCCAAAGACTAGTTGAGGACATCCTGAAGGGGAACTTCTGTAGCTGCAGTTCTGTTATCTTTGTTTATCTTGAAGAACATCAGCTCAGCAGACATTAAGGTGACTCAGCTGTTGTTTTGTTTGAGAATAAATTTTGTCATGGAGCATGTGAGCTTTTATAGATATCGTACTCAAGTATTAAGCTAAAATTTAATTCATAAACGAAAACAAATCGATTTATGAAAAACCAAGCGAGGTAATGATATTGTGCTCTACCTACGGCGTGAGCGAAATCCTACATGTTGTGCGAATTACGAGAACTACATGCATATGAAAAGCATTACACTTGTTATTACGGCACCTGTTGACAAAGCAGAGATTTTTTTAATGGCCTGAGTGGTTTTAGCCTCCATGGTACCTGTTGCCTTTTGCAGCAGAAACCACGGTGCATCTTTCCCAGATAAACACATATTTTTGCATAATGTAATATTAGGCAGCTTAATAAATTAATTATTGTTAAAGGGGAATTCCACAGAATACAATGTGCACTATTTGTCAGTCTCTCAGACTTATCGAGCCATTAATGTAAATTTAGCATTTTAATTCGTTCATGCTGTCAAAGATAAATAAAAAAGCCAACATAATTTGTACAAAAGATGTTGCATTTTCTCAGTATTTACAATGCTCCCTCCACCAATATTCAGTGACATTTCATACCTGTTTACATGCCAAAAACCTAGAAAATATGGCTTTGTAAATGCTGCACTTAGAGACCTGGAATCTCTAACATAAAACAACCCTTTTAAGGAAAGGTCACAATCTGTGACAGTGTGTGGACTCATACATCAGCTGTATGTTTATAATGCACCATAATTGCCTTTTAAATATTTACTCAATTAAATCACGTATACACAGTCTAACCTGAAGGTCACATAATGCCATTTTAAATGGGTGCCAGACCAGCTGAATCACATTCTGTTCAACTACTGACGTACTTAATTGAAATAGTATACAATCTTCAGATTGTAAAATGACTAAAATAATTCTGTCCTCTGCCTGTGCTCTTCCTGTTTTCTTCCCCAGACAAACTCTCTTGTTTTTCCTTGCCTTCTTGTCATCACCTTATTCCTCTTCTGTTTTCCGGTCTATTGGTTCCTTGGCTTCCCACAGATAAACGTCCGAATCTCCCTCCCAGCAACTGCTCTGGGTGCAAGGCAGATTGGTGGGGACTCATTTATGCCCCCCTTAGCTCCTGGGATTGGACCCCCGCAACCCTGCATAGGAGAAGCAGGTATAGGAAATAGTGGTGTGCGATACTACAAGATTTGGTATCGATCCGATACCAAGTAAGTATAGGGCAAGTATTGCCGATACCAATATCAATACTTTTTAAATAATTAAGGTGGATGCATGTTTTAAGATGATGTGAGGGGGATATAGGGCTTTCGAAGGAACAAACAGGCACACTTAGTTTCGCTCTAATAAACACTTTAATACAAGTAATACAAAATAACCCTGCATTAAAATCAATACCAAAACATTGGATCAAAGGCAATGCAAAATAATCTCGTATCACAAGTGATATCAAATGGCATTATATATCATAACAATAACAAGATGCAAATACAAGTGATTATATATATATATATGTATATATAGTAATCAACCAGTACAGACTATTGCATGTGAATTATGAGCAACAGTCAGTCCATGAATACAAAGTAACATAAACTGTGACTGATTAATCCCAATCACCAATAAATGATACAAAATTATATTATAGATATATAAAATGCTGCAAGCTATTCACACTCGGACGTGCACCCACCTTCACTCTTAGACTGGGGAGCCCGTTTCAGTCCTGGCAGGAGACCAACACGTGAGTCCCAAGAAGTGCCGGGCGATGCATGCTCTATCCCACGACTGAGCTCCGGTCAGCACCGAGATCTCCCCCTTCCTTTATGCTCATTTTTGGGTACTGCGTGCGGGCAGGGGACGAGCTGGCCAGGCTCACCCCTCCCCTCAGGCAATGCATCCTCAAATTTCCAATTTTGTCCGAGTAAACACCTTGCAACTTCAATCAAAAGTGATAAGACAAGTTCCCATAATCAATGCGTCCCCCCTTTTCCTCCTGAGGATGGGGTAAGTATCCTACACACACTGACCACTAGGTGCGGTTTCGATCAAAGATAATTAGACAAGTATCCTTGAGCAATGCTTCCCCTTCTTCCTGCCGTTAGGCACGGCTTCAATCAAAAATAGTAATGAGCAGTGTTTTCTCGTCTCTTTAGAAGACAAAGCAGGTGTCTCATACGCCGACCAGTAGTGTGCAAAACATATTGAGCAACACCCGTCCTCAGAAAGCCCCTCAAAAACCCAGAAAAACATGGTAAGCGTCCTTGAACAGGGTAAACACTAGACCAAAGATTCTCTTGAACAAGATAAGGATGCTTTCTCATGAGAAATAGGTAATTTGTGAAAAACAAGTTATATAAGTGCTCAGTAAGAAAAAAAAAACGTTTATGCAGTTTGACCTTAATACAATATAATATTATAGGTGAATCATGGACGACATATCTGATCAGTCCATACATGATCAGAATCAATCAATACCTCAATCACCTCATATGTATGACAGTAACAGGAGGACAATGATTAATTCTAGGCGACGTAATCGTCCGCAAGTTCATCCTAATACAATGCATTATCAAATTGCTAAAGCTGAATTAATTTTCATTACCTTTAAGTGTTTTTGTGATTTTTTTATTAATTAGTTAAAACCCAGGACAGAGTTTGGGCAAAGTTTATGAGTAAATAAATACTGTAGCGCGGAGGTACTGGCGGGCAGCGCGGCATGTTGGACTGATGTCAGCTTGTAAATAGTTCTCAGTAATCGCTTGTGTGATTATAAATGTGCTGTGTGTTAAGTCATGTATAGTGGTTAATGTTTATTGTTGTATGTAGTGTGTGTGTATGTGTACTACTACAACCCACACACTTCTGCTGCCCACCGTGCGCGTCGCCCCGTTTACTCCTCATACACACGGTGGGCAGCGGAAGTGTGTGGGTTGTAGTAGTACGGGTGTAATAAACGGTATCTGGTGATGAAACCCCGAACTATCTTTGCTGTTTAATTATTGCGAGCATGGCTCAGAGACCCACTATTACAATACATTATTATAAATATTATACTGTGTGTGTGCATGTGTGTGTTTGCAGCGTGCAAGTGAGCCTGTTTGCTTGCCTGGCGCGTTGAGTCACGTGACAGCCGGGAGCGGCAATTGAGAGCAACAGCGCTGACACAGACAGCCGCAATGCATTCAGGAGAGAAATGGAAACTGAAGTATCGATACCATTAAACCTGTATTTATCAATATCAATACCAACATTATTATCAATATTATTGATACTTGGATCGATCCACCCACCACTAATAGGAAATGGAGGGATGGACAAGTACAGGTAAATAGGAATTGTTTCACATGTCCCATCATGCGCTCCTTTGAAATTTTCACACATGAACAGGTGACACCGGAGCCGGGGGTCACAGCACATGGTCAGCCATTTATCCAGCATCCTTGGGGTTTAAGAGCCTTGCTTAAGGGCCAAATGGTGATGCAACTACTTCATCGACAATGGGATTCAAACCAGCATCCTTCCACTCACTGATAGTGTCTTCTAACCCTCCGAATCGCACATGGAAAGCTCCCAGTGATGGTGGGATTCAAACCAGCATCCTTCCACTCACTGATAGTGTCTTCTAACCCTCCGAATCGCACATGGAAAGCTCCCAGT
>JAODKC010000137.1:27004357-27027922 GCA_026777985.1 Mormyrops attenuatus | reverse complement strand
AGTGCCCTGTGCTTTCCGGGAAAGACTCCAGGCTCATCGTGACCCTGTACTCGATCATCGTTACATATGTTGGATGGAGTATAAGCAGAACTGAATTCCAGTCTTTGCATATCTCATCTTACTCCCCTATGAGACACACAGATGTACAGGCCGGGGGGGGGGGGGGGTCGCAGTGAGCCTGGAGCATGTCCCAGGAAGTACAAGGTAGAAGGCCAGGGATTCACTGGGTGGGATGCTATTGTCTATAGAGGTGGAAAGTTCAGCTCCAAAAAGTTAAAATCCAGACCAGGATTTTGTTTCAACCAACCAGTTGAGTACTCTGTGACTGTGACTCTTTATACTGAAATGGTTGGTTGAAATCAAATCTTGGTCTGGATTTTTACTTTCTTGACCCGAACTATCCACCTCTGTGTACAGGGAAGAGCAAAGCTTAGGATCCGAGCACAGGGTTTGTGTTTATCCAGAGCCCCTACATCACCTTTCTGGGTGAAGTACCTGCTTATGGGCCTAAAAGTGATATGACTATTCCACCAACCATAGAGATTTGAAACAGCAACCTTCTGATCACGGGCACACCTGACACCTCCCACATTCTTTCGTTTAATGCAAGAGTCTTGCATGGCATCTTGCTGGTATTGAAAGCACATGGTCCATGTCTTTGAGAAATCTATAAGCTGCTTTTTTCCCATTTTCTAATCATCTTGGATATTATACCTAATATTATCATGGGTATAAAATGCCTTTTTGGATTTAAAAAGATGCATCAGAAGAGCTAGTGTCCAAATAAATAAAAATATATTAAAAAGGTGATGTGATATAAAAAAATTCTCTTACTTTTATCGAAATTCTTCATACCGTCTCTTACTTTCATATAAATTCAGTATCCATACCATTAAAGACTAGTTAAAATGTCTAAGGGCTGTTTCCCCCCATATATTCCCATGATGGTAAAAACATATTCAGCCTCCAAACACTAACTCACTGAAGCACTGCTACAGTTTGAGTCTCAACTTTTAGCTTGAAGTATTTCAATTTCAAATTTTTCCATCTCCCCAAATTGTTTGTCATTAGGCTATCCATCCATCCATCCATCCATCCATCTTCTAACCACTTATCGAGGGTCACAGTCAGGCCCGGAGCATTCCCTAGATAACTAGGCCACATTGGTCTTCCAAGAAAATTGTCCATATCCAGGTCAGGTCAGGTCAGGTCAGCATGCACTGGTACAGCACTGCCAGAGTCACCACATGACGAGACCACCTTGGGATTCCGGTTGGTAGCCCCCCAGGCCAAGACGCAGTCCAGTCCCACCCACCGGAAATGACTATCAATCTCTCCTGGGTATAACGTTAAACTGCATCCGGCCCTGCATTGATGGTTCGCGGCGGGATTGGCACTCCAGCCACCGTAAAACCTTCACACAGTTCCAATGAAAGAGGCAGGACTCTTCTCTGCTCTACGTGGGAGTAGCTCTGCTGCAGCTGCCCACAGGAAGGCTGCACGCATCCTGAAGGGGGATCCTGGGATGGGGGGAAAGCCCTCAGGAGTCTGATCCCCGGACGAGCCGAAACTGCCAGAGATCCAATGGGGTCAGGCCTATTGGACATCAGATCTGGTGTGCCCCTACACGGCAGCACTTGGATCCATACCCTTTATGTTTAAAATATTTATATTTAAATATTTAAAATTAAACATTTCCTCGGTTCATTGAATTTGCCATGAGCTGTAGTAATCATACATACCCCATCTCTAAGTCATCCGTAGACAGAGAGTGACTCCAAGAAATTGGTGGTTAATTTCACCCTAAATTGTTTCTCTGTGCTTTTTTTGAATTGTGCATAAATATATAAATGTAAATTGCTGTTTGTCATGACAGACAAATCAATGGCTACTCTTTCAAAGCAAAAAGAGGGGGTAATGGCCTGAAAGCTTAAAACTTTTATGATTCTCTCTGGATTACTACAGATATGGTCAGTTTTTATATGTCCTGGATTTGTCATATTATTTAGCCCATCAGTTAATTGTTGAGGTCAAATTTGTCTGTAATCCCCTTGGATTCAGCAGTTTTCAGCAGTTTTCATCACTCTAATTTAAATTTAAATCGCCAAGGACAATGCATTTATTTATACCAAATTCTTTCAACGTTTATAATACAGATAGCTCTCAATGAATGGGGGGAGGGGGGTATATATATGGCAATGAAATTAAAACAGGCATTTTTGCAGACTGGAAAAGCAGGCTGTAGTATATTTGCACGTGGTGTACAATCAGACCTAGATCAGGTGAGCTGAGAACAAAAGTCTGATTCTCTCTTACATCAGTGTTTTCCATTGTTATTCTGTTCGCTTTGTTTCAAAATTGCTGCACAAGAAGAGATGTCAACAAAATCTAATTGTATTGTAGTATAATGACAATGAAGTTCTCCTATATTATTTTATCTTATCTTATGAAAAGGCTCACTGGGTATGGCACCAGGTATAAATTTGTTATACTTTAAACTGGGGAAGCACACCACCCAAGTCCACAGACTTATAATGGATCCATTATATTCCTGCAGGAGGTGGCTTAGCTAACTATTTCATTACTGTGGTGATTTGTAGGTTAGAGAGAGCAGGTAAGCAGTATACCAGTATGTACATGGGCCCTTTGGGAACCGGGCCTGGGTGAAACTCTGCAAATAACCGTATTCCACATGACTCAGTGAGAACAGTATGCGGTCTTTTAAAAGGGGCCCTTAGAAGGACACGCAGCAAAATGTTGTGATCAGAAGGTCAGAGGTCAAAGGTCAGGTAGACAGCATTGAGGTTAAAAAATTGCCTATTCTAGTATCTTCTTTACACTCCTCAGCTTTCTGAGAGAGCTAAATGCATTTCGGCTCCATGTCGAGTAATGAGGGTTCCGTTGGACTCACATCATGAGCTCTGTGAATCCTCTTTGGGATTCTGAGACCCTACACAGGGTCTGGACCTCTCGTGTAGCAATGCTGAATTGTCGAAAATTACAGGGTTGCTGAGGTGACACAGTGCTATGTAACACTGTTACAGTAATGTGGTTTGTTTTACCTTTTTAACCTCCCATTCCTCTGGGTGCAAAACGCTAAGTTGGCAGCATTTTTTAGATAGAATCCGCTTAAAGACCTAAAACACCAGGAAGCCATTTTGGAATTGCAATGTGATGAGAAGTCAGGCATGCTGGGATTAAAAGATGTTACTGTCCCTCCCATACCAGAAATCCACATTCCACAATCACTGTTTCAAGAGGGGGGGGGTCAGGGACACACTGGGTGGGATGCTATGGACTATTTTGGGACACCATTTAATTAATCTAAACCACACGTTGTGGTACTGTGGAAGGAATCCATTCTACCTTAGATAGACCCAATTAAACACAGGGAGAACAATAAACTCCACACACACTGAGCTGGACAAGGGAATCGAACCGACAACCTTGGATTTTCCCAATCAAATCAGCCTTCCACTGCATAACAGTTTATTGGCAAGCCCCGGTTTATTGCTGACTGGTGTCGTCAATGTCACGCCCTTACACATTAATGTGTCAGTTTTTTTCCTGCTAAATAAATACAAAAAGCAAGTGTTAATAAAGATTGTTAATACTGAGTGTGGTTCAGCATTGCTATATCTGTTATGTACATGTCGGATGTCAGCTTTCTCGAGCATAAGATTTACATATCTCTCATGAATAAAACATGTGTAATTATGTGGAGGAACTGCAAGCTTACATGAAACAAGAGGAATTTTACCTGGTGCTACATGAAAATTTTAGCCAAACAGTCACTGCAGGAATTCAGCAGCAGTCACCTTTGACCTCTGTGCTTGACATCCCTCAGTAGGCCACAGCAGGGGCACAACATACAGAAAACATGCCTACTTGTTACACAGTCTATGCAAAACTCGGCTTTGTCAAGGAGGCCAATCAAACCATGACATACAGGGGCTTACAATTTGGACAGCTTAAGCAGCTGAAAACAATTTCTTGTCATTGCAATTCGATCCTTCTTCTAACCACTCATCTTGTATAGGGTGACTCAGGAGCCTATCCCAAGAAGAACAGGGTACAAGGCAGGGAACACCCTGGATGGGATGCCAGTCCAGCACAGGGCACAAGGCAGGGGACACCCTGGAAGGGATGCCAGTCCATCACAGGGCACAAGGCAGGGGACACCCTGGACAGGATGCCAGTCCATCACAGGGCACAAGGCAGGGGCCACCCTGGATGGGATACCAGTCCATCATAGGGCATAAGGCAGGGGACACCCTGGATGGGATGCCAGTCCATCACAGGGCACAAGGCAGGGGACACCCTGGACGGGATACCAGTCCATCATAGGGCATAAGGCAGGGGACACCCTGGACGGGATGCCAGTCAATTACAGGGCACAAGACAGAGGACACTATGGACGGGATGCCAGTCCATGACAGGGAACAAATTCAGTCACACGTGGTCTGTCCTACAATCACACTGTCATGACATCACAGTCCTCAAATTTTCAAATTGTCCCTCACATGAATGCTAAGTGGACTGTTCAGGTACCTGATTGTATACACCTGTGTTACTAAGCACATACTTAATCCCTCAGGAGTCTCACTACAGTGTGATGTTTCATCTCTGTTCTTAAAGTTATGATCATAGGACCATTGAGTTTTCCTTTGGATTCCTTTGGATTGTCTAGTGTATGACTTCTCATCTTATGATTCCTGATTTTTCCCAATACTCTGTACCTAATTTACCTTTAACCTGCCCCAGACTCAACTTCAAATATGATATAGATCTAGAGAATTCTTGGCAAGTGTTGTTGCAGAAGGTGTATTGTTAGTCCAATATGAATCCCAGCTCTGGGAACATCTCAGAATCCTTAGAGGGGATATTGCAACTGCCGCACATCCAACACTCCATCAGCTCCTAGTGGTGACCAAAGAGCAAAGCTGGCCCACCCAGATAAGAATGATAGCCCCTTAGATAATTGTCAGGGTTTCCTACTGCATTGTTTGACATATTTCACCCAGCAACCTACCTCTTTTCATGAAGACTCTTGCAGAATACCTTACATCGTTTCTCTACACCCTGGTATAGCCTAACAGTGGACAATGGCAATCTGGTTTCAACACGGCCAGATTCAGGCTACCAGTGTTTATTAAGCATTTTTCCCAGATGTTTCACCATCCAGCAGAAGATCAGAACTCAGAAGAACTTTTTCTAGTTCTCTGTCAGGGAAACATATACACAGCAGAATATGCTCTAGAGCAGTGTTTCCCAACCCAGTCCTCGGGGAACCCCGGACAGTCCAAGTTTTTGCTTCCTCTCAGCTCCAAGCGCACCTGTACCAGGTATTCGGTGTTCCTGATTGGCTGGGAGCTCGGAGGGAGCAAAAACGTGGACAGTCCTAGAGTGCCATACTTTGCCGGCTGCTGGCGGTTGGAACGATAAGGCCCTGATCGCAGTTATTCGGCAGGCACTTAATCATACTCTCCAATCTGAGTTAGCCTGCCGTGAAGACACTCTGGATCTAGAGGAATTTATTCAGCCTGCTATAATCTCTTATGAGCACGGAAGGCTTCCCCCCAGAACCGACACAGCAGCCAGTCCCTAATCCGCCGACTCATGAAGGGCCCAGTGGCGAGGCAGAAGCAGCGTAGCAGTTAGAGCACACATCTATCTACCAAGGAGTACTAGTGGAGAAGGAAATTGAATCTGTACCTATAGCGTTCCAAAATCCATTGCCAGCTGTCCCCTCACCATCATAACTGCAGAAAACTAGAAGTGAGCACTGAATGTCCCTTTGTCTCAACTCAGCACATGCAGTTCCAGATCAAACTGTTGTGGAGTTCCACCCCTAAAAGACTCATGCTCACTTTTCACAAGCAAAACCTTGGTACACCGCTGGGATTTCCCCAATTGTTCTTCACTCCTAACAGTGAAAGCTACCAGTGGTCAACCAATAGTAAGTGACAACGTCACACAGATTACCAGCCCCATCGCCGTACACGAGTTCCATCCACGTTGAATCAATTTCATTCATAGTCATAGCATCTCCCAGCTCTAAGATTGTCTTCGGCCTTCCTTGGTTAGCCTACCACAGCCCTATTACCTCTTAGTCAAGGGAGGAAATGATTTCCATGGGAGAGGATTGTTTTTTTGCAGTGTCTTACCCTATCTGAGTGATGAAGCAGTGCGGAGAATCCAACAGTTGCAGGGAAACCAAGCTAAGGTATTCATTAACAAGAATGCTTACCATGTCATCAACTCTGAGATTGTGTCATCGACCTTCTATCTGGAGCCATTCCCCCTCAAGACTGCCAATCCCAGAGTCCAAGACCATGGAACAGTATATGCAAGAAGTGTTGGATCAGGAATGCATCTGACCATGTACCTCACCTGCAGCAGTCAACTTTTTCTTTGTTGAGAAGAAGGAAGGGGGTCTGCGACCATGTATTGGCTACAGGCCCGAGGATAGGGGGGTGCAGCCGGTACATCGCTCCGGGGCCTATGAAGCTCAAGGGGGCCCATGAAGCCCAACACATTCCATAATTTTTATTACACAGTGATCCCCAGCTATACTACGGTTCAGCTATTGCGCCCCCGCTGTATTGCAGATTTTTCTGTGGAACATATGTAATTTTCTATGGCGGAAATCTGCGGTTTTATAGTGATAATTTTTTATGGGTTTTTGACAACGTTGAAATAAGCATTTTTCTATGCTAAACTATTAATAACAACAATGTATTACTGTAATTATAACATATATATATACCTGTACTGTATATACATAAAAATGGAGTAAAAATTCAATAATTACATCCTACCTGTAGTGTACTTTGCAGCCTATTCATAACAAAGCATACGGTTTTCAGCAGACACTACGTGTGCTAGACAAAAATTCATTAGAACAATATTATAATTTATAATAACTAACGTAACATTTAAGCAATACACTAGTAAATCATAAAACATACTGCTACGTGCAGAGTCGAAATTCATGATGAAATGTACATACGCTTTTCATTTGTCACTACGCGCGCTAGACAAGAGTTCGTTAGAACAATACATATTATAATTTATAATAACCATAACTACATATACCTATATATTACATATTATTATTATGTTACTCGTATCCTTAGACCGACATCCACATATCATATGTGTTTACAAAGTGTGTTTTAATAAGTTTACATGTGTTTAAAGTGTGTGGGAGGGGTATTTTAAGGCTTAAACTATATAAAAATAAATGTTTATTTATATGGTCTTTCTATATGGCGGATTTTCACCTTTCGCTAATGGGTCTGGAACGTAACTTCCGCGATAGGCGGAAAACCAACTGAGCCCATTGGAGGTGCTGAATTGCTTGAAAAAGTACAAACTGGGAGGACTCTTTCCAAATATATGCTTCAGTCTGCATATTCTGTTGACAATTCCTGCCATTGTCATCTTTGCAGAGCGCTCATTCAGCAAGCTGAAGCTGGTAAAAAATGTTCCAGATCCACTATGTCACAAGCGCGACTAGTCTAGCAAAACAGATTGATTTTGATGATGTAATTCAGAGTTTCGCCAGGAAAAAGGCCAGGATAGCACCTTTGTTCAACAGACAATAAATGCTATTATAAACACCTTTTACTGTTATAAATATATTACTTTATTATTACATTTATACCTATACATACTTATCTAAATTTATCAATGTAATCTACAATTGTTAGAAATAAATAATAATATACACACATACATGTGAGTAGAATTTTGTATAAGGGCCCACACACCTTCTTTGTACCGGGGCCCGGATTTTCTCTCGGCAGCCCTGATTGGCTATCTGGTTCAAAAGAAGTAGTGGTGAAGTAACACTACCCCTTATCTCTGGTCCCAGTGTCGCTGGAGAAAGTTTAAGGAAGCAAGCATTTCACCTGCAGAGCACATAAAATCTCATCCAGTCACACTCTATACCCGAAATGGATATTATAAATATGTAGTTAAGCCTTATGGATTAGTTAATGCACCATCTGTTTTTCAGGCCTTTATCAAAGAAACATTATGTTGATAAATTTGAATGTTTATATAAATGATATTCTAGTACACAATGAAGATTATCAAAGCCTTTTAAAACATGTTGGTTTGGTGTTGCAGAAACTCTTAGCTAACAATCTTTTTGTTAAACTGGAAAAATATGAGATTCACAAAATGGAGACCCAGTTTCTAGGTTATATAATGAGTCAGATGCAGATGGCCCCTACTAAGGTGGAAGAAGTGATAGAGAGGCCTACCTGTATAACCCCAGCTGTGAGGACTTGAAGAGATTACTGGGGTACAATCATTTTTATTGAAGGTTTATCTGAAATTTCACTTACTGCCTTCATAAAAGGTGGACCCCCCCTGTCAACATGGAATGAGGCAGCTGACCATGATTCTGAAGGAATATAAACCAGATATCTTGATCCTTTTTATGGTGGAAGCAGAAGCATCGGAAACTGGGGCAAGAGCAGTCCTTTCCCAGTGACAAGGTGGGTCACCTAACTTACTCCCATTTGCCCTTTTTTTCCTCCAAAAAATCTTCAGCCGCAGAAAGAAATAATGATATTGTATTATCTTGGCAATTAGCTTTTGAGGAATGGAGATACTGGCTTGCAGGGGCCGGCATCCATTTCCTGTTCTGAAAGATCAGCGTAATATCAAATGGCTCAGCACAGCCAAGAGACCGAATGCTCGCCAGATGTGGTGGTCTCTCTTTCTCAGCCTCTTCTGCTTTACTCTCTCATACCTCATACCTGACTCCAAGGACTGAGACAAATGCATGCCAACTTCATGGCTGCCCTAGACTAAGATATGCCCTTGAAGACATTTTACCCCCCCCGCCCATGCATATAATTCCACCTATCAGGTACGATATTATTCTCTCACGTTTGACCCAATTCCAGGTGAGTGCCCACCTGGTAGGATATATCATCTGCCTGTAGTGCCCCTCTATATTACAATGGATATACTCAACACCCAATTCAGGGCATCCAGGCTCTCAACATATGCTAGCTCTCAAAATTAATGCCTTCTGGTAGCCTTCCATGAATCAAGATATGGCCCAAGTTAAAGTTTGCTCTGAACGTGCTAATTGCTCGCAGGTATCCTTGAACTCTTACCAACAATCAGTCGTGCTTAGTTGTATACCACTGTAGGCTTTGTTACTGATCTCCCTGATTCACAGGCTCAACAGCCATCTTGTTGGCCACAGACGTATTTTCAAAAGGTGATGTCTTTGAACAGCTTCGGTTCTGCGCTAGAAACAGTGTAATGTTTTGCTCCACTGTGTTTTTCAGAATTATGGACCTCCAGAGGACATAATAACGGGCAGGGGCCTTAAGTTTATTTCTCAGATGTGGGCTGTTTGAGAAACTTCAGGTGCCAGTGAACATATTCAGTAATCACCCCAGTCCAACCAGCAATCTCAACCAGGAAACTGTGTGGTTATTGCATGTTCATTGTAGTTAATTCATTTAGTTCATAATTACTTCACTACCAAACGCTTAAGTCACTTTTTCAATAATGATCCAAAATGAGTTCCAAAGATTACATGTTGTGTGAAGTAGAAAGGTTTTTTTCATATGCCTTTGCTTGCTGTGAAAACAAATATACTTTCCTGTCTGGATATTTACGTTCATTCCACTCTGCCAGCTGTTTCAATGCAAGGTGGCCATTTCAAAACACTGTTGCCCTGCGATCATTAGCATTCTTGACATCGCAGGCAGTGCCGATTTAAGTGCTTTTAACATTTTTTCTAGAGAAGGACAACCCAGCTGGACATTTTAGATACTGAGGCAGGGCTGATAATGTGGGTCTTTGATGGGTGTGACATTTCATCACCACAAAGATACAAACAGCTTTTATAAATGCGTTGAACCTGCTGAAAACTGCCAGGACATAAAATACTTTGAGATCCTTTATTCTCATATCATGAGCTCATTTATTCTTCAATAAGTCATCCAGCTCTAACTGGGATTTCAATTTAACATGTGAAATACAACTTTGTTAGGAAACGTTTAGTTTGAGTAAATCAATACCATGTTTTCAACTTCAGAACATAATAAAATACAATCTTAAAACATACCCATGGGCTCTATATTATTTTATAGCAAGTCAGTTTAATATATATTTTTTTGGGGTAATGTAAAGTAGTTTGGAATCAATTCGCATTCACCATGGTAACCATCAGCAATTTATGTGGATTTTACGTGCCAAAAACAGCTCTAGATTTTAAAAGCTTCATGGGAAACTGGTTATGGTAACTAAGCTGTGACCTCTAGTAAAAGTCTTTTTGAACAAAATCACAGGTTGGCAGAGTGGCTGAGTAAATAATAGCAGAGCCTGAAACCCCCATGGTGAGTTTGCATGCCCTTAACATGTTTCATTGGGTTTCCCAGGGTACTCCTGTTTGTCCAAAAACGTGAAGTGAGACAAACTGGCCCAGCATCCGGTCCAGGGTGTCCCCTGCCTATAGCCTTTGTTTCACTGTGACCCTGCACTGGATATGTGGTTATGGAAAAGGGATGGTTACAGTCACTTTGCAGTAGGTGTATTTTTAGCAAGGAAACTACATTCTGCTTTGTGATAGCCGCTTGTCATGATTAATATATTCTTTCTGTGAAATCTGTTTTCTTCCAGTATGTAGTTTTTTTTTCTCATTTGAAGCTTACAAACACATTACTGAGATTCACCTGGACAGAAGGGCCACAACCTCTACTAGAGACAGGTTTGGAAAAGAAATATCTGCTCTTCTGTAATGGCATCGATTTTTGTAATGTTTCAAAGTACCTCTGAAAATGGCCTAATGGTGTTTTGTAG
Organism: Mormyrops attenuatus; assembly: GCA_026777985.1. Taxonomy (NCBI): domain Eukaryota; kingdom Metazoa; phylum Chordata; class Actinopteri; order Osteoglossiformes; family Mormyridae; genus Mormyrops; species Mormyrops attenuatus. The sequence goes on along the minus strand of JAODKC010000137.1, from coordinate 27,017,083 downwards.
AAGACAAATGTTGAATTCATGAGAGAAAGACAACATAGACAAACAAAGCCATATAATGTGAGGATTCTTTCCCTACTTTCTCCTTTTTGGTAGTGGACAGGAGTAGAGGGGAGTAGGGGGAGGTGGCAGAAAGCACTGCGGTTGTGAAGGTGTGCAAGAAAATGTGGAACAGGCACGCTTCTATTCGCCATGGGTCTGCAAAGCAGCTAAATGACAAAAACTAAGTCAGGGAGTAACAAGAACAGACCAACACAGGGACAACCATAAGAGAACAGCAGCAAACACACAATGACCAAATGATGCACAAGGCCAAGGGCAGGTACATATATACACAGATAACGAGGGACAGGTGTGGACCAATTGCAGTCAACCAAACACTACGGCTGGGAACAACAAGACACAGGTGAGGGTCATAATCACGAAGGACTCATGCACTAGAAAAGGGGTGATCAGTGACACCTGCTGGCCAGGCAGGGACTGGTCCCCATTCTTGTGAAACAGAAGCAAGACCAACAAGTTTAGCACATCAGGAACAGGTGGAACACATCAATACAAAAGATATTTACCAGACACCTCCACAGTATAGTATTTACTTCCAAAAAATTCATGAAAATTCAGAGATCCAGATATTACCCACCTTCAAAGGTACAAGGGTCAAAGTGTCTTACATAAGTGCTCGTTAAAGCCTTAAAAGAAGATCTGACTGCAGTGGTATATACAGATCCCGAATTAGATCTTTGATCTTTGCTGCTTATAAGATTCAGAAAGACAGAAAAATATAGAGTCAGGATAGTTCTTTAAATGTATTGTGAAGATTAATCTCTGATCTGATGTCTATTTAGGCTGAATCAGGGTCACAGGGCTACAATGACAGTTGTGTGACAGGGCCATCATAAATGGGAAGCAAACTCGAAGTGCTTCAGAGATCCACGACTTAGACTGGGGCCCAGTCCCGCAGTCTGGAGGTGGGGGCCTGGGATTAGCTTTTATCATAGGGTCCCGGATTTCTGAAGTTTGGTCTTCCAATTTTCTGGTGTTTTGCATGCCAACATAACCTTATAAACAGATTGTGTCCAGCATAAAGTGAGGACCAAGCGTAGCTCAAGCTACCAAACCAGGAGCACATATAGGCGAGAGGGAGAACGGGGAACATACAGCCGGCAAGAGGGAGAAAGGGGAACACATGCAGGCCAGAAGGAGAACAGGAAATATATGGCCACCAAGAGGGAGAACGGGGAACACATGCAGACAAGAAGGAGGACGGGGAAAATATGGCCGGCAAGAAGGAGAACGGGGAACACATGCAGGCCAGAAGGAGAACAGGGAACATATGGCCAGCAAGAGGGAGAACGGGGAACACATGAGCAGAGAGGGAGAACAAGGACACACAGCTGGCAATAGTGAGAAAGGGGAACACACGCTGGTGAGAGGGAGAAGGGGGAACACACACGCTGGTGAGAGGGAGAAGGGGGAACACACACGCTGGTGAGAGGGAGAAGGGGGAACACACGCTGGTGAGAGGGAGAAGGGGGAGCACACGCTGGTGAGAGGGGGAACACGCGCTGGTGAGAGGGGGAACACGCGCTGGTGAGAGGGAGAAGGGGGAACACGTGCTGGTGAGAGGGAGAAGGGGGAACACGCTGGTGAGAGGGAGATGGGGGAACACAAGCTGATGAGAGGGAGTAGGGCGAATACACGGCCTGGGACAAAGATAACAGGGAAATGAGAACGGGGAACACAGCTGGATGGGACTTTGATTGCTGTGCTTGTTGCATCTCCCCAGCATCAGCTCAACACAGGATTGATGACACCCCTGCAGCGATGGATTTGCCCTGAGCAGCTGAAGAGGTCGGCGGGGCGGTTCATGCTCCATCAGCACACCATAACATCTCAGCTGACGAGTCCACGTGTGTCGGCTTTCACCCAGACTCACCTTCCCTCTGTCGGGCGGGGGGGAGGTTGGGTGGGCTCCAGACATCGCTGTAATGGCCGTTTACAGCGAAGCGATGGTTTATGGTGAGCCTCTAAACAGAGCGCACAAACATTTATCTGTCACGGACAGTTTCATCGGAGCTGTCGGGCGAGGGCCTGCTTTTACGGCCCCATGAAACCTATCCCGTTTATGGCCTAACGACCTGGACGGGAACACAACTGGCATGCTAAGAACCTCCGTGTCCCATCATCCTAAAGTCTACCACCCCCCCACCCCCCGCACTATCAGTCAGGACAGGGAACACAATGTATCCAAAGCTGATGGGGCTGCACGTGTGGCTCATAACCTATCCACTGGAAGTCACTCCCCATTTTTTCTCGAAGCTTCAGCGTCGCTGAGTTACGCAGTTGAGTATTTTTACTAAAGAAATTTGCTAAAAGTCGGTCATTTCCTGCTACCATTTGGCTCGGCTCAACTGGCCAACTGGATTTGATGCAGAGCCAGCTGAGACATCAAGGAGAGGAGAAAGCAGATCCATAGCTGATATTGCATTGGGTGGCCCAGCTGCAGGGGTCACTTTGTTCAATTTTTAACTTGCTCACTCCTTAGCCTGGCCTCACTTCCCCCTGCTGCCGGAGGTGCCGTTCGATTCTGCTCACGTCATCGTGCTCTGCGTCCAGCCAAACCACCTGTCTCCTCCGCCCCCTTCCTCTGCCATCCTCGACAACGAGGCTCTGCTTCTGTTTTTGCTTGACAACATTGCTATGGATACATAGTCGGTTTTCATAACCATCCAGGTGATTTGACATGATATACATTTGAATAAAAAAAAACAAATTCGTAATAACTTTGTATTGGTTCAGGATTTCCTGTGCTTGGATGGATGTGCTTCATATGGCAGATTCTCCAACATGCTTAATCAAACTGTCACGCCCCGCATGCCTTTTACCTCTGTGTTCTCCGTGGTGTGATGCTAACGAGCCACACCTGTTCCTCATTTAACCCTGTCAGCCCTCGTGTGGATGACCCCAGGTGCCTCTCGTCTGCTTCTCATCTGTGGTGTATATGGTGCCTCCTCGTCCTGAGCTCCCCAGTCCGGTCATTGTATTGGGGTGCGCGTGAGAGAGTGAGAGTGAGAGTGAGAGTGAGAGTGTGAGAGTGAGAGTGAGAGTGAGAGTGTGTGAGAGAGATCCTGCTGCCTGCTACCTGCCTGAGCTACCCCGTTGGTTAACCTGCGCCCTGTGTTTGCCCCTGCTCTCCCAGCCTTGTTTTGACCCCTTGCGGTCTGGTTTCTTTGCCCCTTTGTATTGTGTTTTGTTGAATAAAACCCCTTCCATTTTCCCTTACACCTGCCTTCGCCTCCATCCTTCCTAGACCGTGATACAAACAAAGCAAACAAAACGTTTCATTCTGCACAACGACATTTCTGCCAGTATAGCGGTGCATGTCCTCTCAATAATATGCTATTATGGGCATGTTGCTAATGTACTCAAAGTCAATGAAAGCAGCCGATGCAAGTTCATTCTGGATTATGTCAGATTTGACATCCACCACTAATATTTCTGAAAGGGAGAATGGTCCCTCGCCATGAAAGGTGGCTAGCTCAACACTTAAGGACTTTCTTACATGTTCATGCTGCAGCACCTGTTGGGTAAAGTAGCTGATCCAAATGATAAAATTCCACACGCTCTATAAATGGGGAATGTGTTCAACCATGTAAGCTACTGTCAAACAAAGTGTCTGCTAATGCTAATACTAGTATATTAGCATTGACCAGCCTGCGATCTTTTAAAGACATATGGCACACCTACTAAAGTAAGGAAATTTATTAAGTAAATTTGCGTTTGATTGGCTGTCCTACCACACACGTGCAGCCATCAATGCATCAGGGAGAGTGTGAGTCCCGAGTTCACTAGTCTATATTGCCCCAAGATCCTAAAAGGCCACATTTTAATACTGTGAACTTTCCATCCTGTTTTTTAATACACTTTTCCTTTCCCTGATATAAGGATGAAGGATGAGCTGTGGTGCAAACAGGCGTACCATCTTAAAGGATTGGTATCCCACATTCCCTCATCTTCTTACCTTGCGGCGTCTGCCAAAACACACATCACATTCGCTCCTGTGCCTCTCCAGGGGCCAGCCAACGCAGACCGATGCCCGCCGCTCTGTCCACGTCATGCCATGATTCATCCAAAATCTGCAGTGGGCAGTGGCTTGCCCGGCAGGCCAGGTAACAAATGGTTTCACTGTCCAGCTCTCTCCTTCATGATGGCTGCTATAAAACATGCTCCTTGACAGAGAAGAGCACGAACGCCTTAAGGCATCTCAAGACAAACGATTGAGTCGGGGGCCCCGGTGGCCTTCAAAAGTAGAGGGCTGGAAGCCTCATGGAATCCATGAGCAGCACCAGGTCGCGTGGGAGGTGGAGGTGAGGAAGAACAACCCTGGTCATACAGTGTGTTGAAGACAGGAGTAATACATACACACATACACGCCAGCACCACCAGCATCCCCCCCCCCCCCCGTCTCCTGGACTCAAGACAGAGCCTGTGTGCCCATTGGCATGATGTAATGGGGAGACCTCCAGGAGTCAGACTGGGAAGCCTGGGATGAGTGTTCGGTCATCACAAGTGAAAATCTCATACTCTCGTGACACAAAAACGTGCAGTTTTGTAAAACACATGCAGTGTATGACTGTGTGGCCTCTGCTGGGAAACACCTCATCCAGCTGTCTTCCCAAAGTTAAGCTCCAAGCCCGCTGTGACCCTGAGCTCGAGAAGTGATTAAAGGCACTAGTATAGCTGCCGTCATACTGAACACTATATAGTTTTTGGTTCAGAAGCCCACAGAAATGTCTGTAATAATTTCTTCATGTAAAACATGAGGCATCAGCAAAGGTGTTTACTATCGAGTGATGTTAGCCTGGAAGGATCACCGGCTGCTTGTGTTAACATGTTCTGGTGGAATCAAGTCCATTATGTGAATAAATACACGTGCAGGCTGTCTGTTACCTTGCTCACTTTAGTATTTGTGCACAAATATTCCAACCAGGTGAGGGAGGTGGTGGTTTATTTTCTGAAAATGGCTTGACCTTCAAGCCCCTTGCAGAGAGATCCTTCCTCTTTGCAGCAAACAAACTCATTAAATTTCCCATCTCATCTCTGACATCCGTGTCTAGCAATACTTTGAATTCAGAGTAGAAACAACACAGCTAAACCAATTTTATATCTTGCCATCTGCCAAATGGCAGCAAAAATAACAGCAAAGTGGAAATCCAACGTTTTTCTCGTGCTTGGATTTTAATTTAATTTGTTTCCCGCTCTTCTGCTTTTCCACTTTCCTCTCCCTATTAACATCACTAATTCGCCAGCCCGGACAAGGAAATAAATTAAATTCTACACATCGACATTGCCACAGTAAAACAGATTATATTTGGGTGTTCCAAGAGACGATCTGTGCAGGGGAAAATGTGCGAGAGACTTTTGCCTGCGTGTATCACATCTCGACACATGCCATTACAAACAGGACAGAATGCCAATGTATGAGTGACACGGTAATAAGATTTGCAAACTGTGTCCTCGCCAGCATCATCCTCGCCCGCAGAGGCATTCAAAGGAACCCTTTTCCCTGCATCATAAATCAAACAGTTGAGAATGTTCCAGCAAACTCCCCCCAAACCCCTCGCAGTCCCCATCCCCCCATAGCCCAGAAGCACGGAAGGAAGATTCAACCTTTCAGTACAGGGTGCTAACAATGCCTTGCCACAACACAGAAGAGGTGAAGTGACTTGGCAAAATCGCACATAAACACTGGGAAAAACACAATGCAAAGCTAAGGTATATTGCTCATAATGCTAATTTCCCTAATAAGCAACAATTATTTCAAATGATGTTTCTGTTTCAAGCAAAGAATGAATTAGTGGCCTTTGAGAAATAGGCAAATACTGCGACTACTGACTGCGCTTACTCCTGTGTGCATTTTTCAGAAACATGAAGTGGATGCAAGCTTCACAATCATGATTTATGAAATATTTTTATTTGAAGGTGATTAATGTTTACGCAAACGCCTCCCGTGACAACAGTGTGCGATGCATAACGGCAGCACGCGACGCTCATTACTGCCGGGGAATTTGTTAGCTGCAGCCGGCCGTCTTATCGCCTCCGCCGCAGCTGCCCATGTCGTGATTTATGAACATGCAAGTTATCTTGCTAGGGTTTGGAACTGCTGCCTCACAGGGAATGCAGAAATATATAAATAAATTACATACTGTATTGTAAAGAGGTGCGACCACTTCTTGGTAAACAAAGTGTTTGAGAAGTTTCAAAATTCGAATTGGGAAAGGACTTGGACAAATGGGATTAACACACACAAAGACACACACACCCAGATATTGCATTCCATTTCATTCCTCTGCTGACGAGAGCCTTTATTTTTGTTGATATTGGTCAGCCACACCATAGTCACATGGTCAGGCTAACGCCCACAGATCTTGTGAGAATGAGCGTGGCATTTTGCTTCCACGCTGATCAGGAAACTCCACCATTAGCAGAGGACTGGCGATATAATGGGCAGGTTTTCAGAGCCGTCACTTTCACTTAAGCACTGTGACTGGCCAGAGTCAGGCTACAAGCACAAGAAGCTCTCAGCTGTTTGTACATGTGATGTTTGAGCATCGACAGTTAAAACCTGCCCACCAGGCAGCCAGACGTTTACACAGTCATGTCAGGGAAGCTGTTCAAAAATACAATAGTAGTTTACTACCAGGGATTTTGATCATTGTACATCTTTCCTTGTATATTGAATATATTACACTTCCATAATAGCCTGCTTCCTGTTGGCCTTTAAATCTTTTAATCTACTGCTGCTGCAACTATTCAAACCAAACCAACAAGACCTTGATGCTGAAGCTCCAATTGACAAGAACAACCAAACTTCCTGGGAGGGAACACTTTTAGCGAGCCCACTTTGACTTGAGAACTTCATTGATTTGAGTCAAAATCTGAGAATGCTTACTAAGACAGACTGAGAGAGACTGCAGTCTACGTGAAAACTGTGTGCTGTGTCAGATGCTTTCTTTACCCACATGGACGAACAAATTACGTTTTGAGGGTGACAGGAGAACAATAATCTAGCCTCGAAGAGAAGTGGGTCCTGTGTACCTGTCATTTTTATGCTGCTTTGTGGAGAATTAGCAAAGTAAGAAATGCTTTTTTGCTGAATTTTAGTCCCAGTGCCGTCTGGCCACACCCACTGAAGGAGGGGTCACAGGGGTCGACGGCTGCCTCCCAGAATCTCCATGCGTCACTGGAAGATCCAGACAGAGGGTGACGAGAACTGTCAAAATTTGCTAGAAGCCTCATATGTTGGAGGAGGGGCCACGCCTGCCCATCTCCTCACTGATGAGCCCTGCGATCCCCGCCTGCCTCTGCAGCCTCAGTGAGCAAGGAAGGTCCATTTCCTCCAAACGCCTCCAGTGTCTGCCTCTGTAAACATCTCAGTTCCCCCGTGAGCAGCCAGCACGCACCCTTTTAAAATCTGGGCTGTACTTTCAAGTTATCCTGTGCCTACAGAGACAAAAACATCCATGCAGAAAGTTATAAGGTGTCAATTTCTTTTTCCCCGTCTTGTCTGCTCTTTCTTTATACTCCACATAGTCTGACTGACGCTCTCTCTCTTCCCACTGATTCCACTCATTTTTAAACAGCTTGCAATGACTCTAGTGCTGAATCCACTTCCCATCACCACAGACGCACCTTGGAAGGGGTGGCGCCCCCTATGGCAGTTTTAGTAGTCTCCACAGATATCTGCAGGGGTCTTTTCTGAGCGGCAGTGCTGGGTTGCTGAAAGCGAGCCTGTCTGCACATTGATAAAGACGACAAGGTCACGGATGATAGCCAAGTGAAGAGGATTAGTAATTAAGCAGCTAATAATTAGCCATTCCATCCTTTTTGTTAAACCCTGCTAAGATAATGCTGTATGGATAATAATGTATGAATGCATGTTGTCTGTATTGCACAAACCTCAGTATTTATCACCTACCTTGCCTCTCCGCTGTCTATCTTTTGTCTTGTAATTATTCTCTGTCCATGTTATGCCTAATTGCTGATTGTCTATTGGCACAACAGCTGTGAAAACACTAATTTCTAACTTGGTGATGTGGCAGTAAAGACTCTGCTAAAGATTCTGATTAACACGGGCAGACCGGTTTGGTTACCTTTTAGTAAACTGGAGGGTTGGCAGATACTGGCAGTGCAGCATCCTCTGAGGGTGCCAAACCCATGGGTGCACAGCAGCTGGTTACTTTAACCCTCCAGTTCTACTGACCGCTTGGGGGGGGGTCAGATTTCACCCATGACTCTAGGATTGCCAGAACTGCATCTCAGCATGCCCAGATGAAATCTGTACTCTTTCTAATTTTTATGTAAAATGTTTTACCTTTCTTACTCTGTCCCTTTTCAGTACCCCTGAGTAAAGCCCCTCCCCAATGGAGGGTTCAGTCCTCATGTCATGGTCTGTTGGCTGTGAGTGAACCTCATATTTGCTGCCATGTACATTTTAGGGAACAGTAATTCTCCAGATAGCCCACAGGTGTTTTTCCCATGGAAATTTAATCCAGGACATGCTGCCACTTAATAAGTCTTCAGCTGCGGCACCTTCAGATCTTCCGTTGGTGGTGAGATCAGCGTCTGCCGGCATCATTTTATGTTTGATGAATTATTAAACACCGTCTGAGGGCTGATTCTCGCATGAGGCACGAAACATGGGTGAGCCCTCACACCAGACAAGCACGCTCCTATTCACAGATAAATAAAACACACTGAAAAGGCCTCACCGCCGGGTTGGCACAACCAAAACAATCAAATTATTTAAACCTGTGTAAAGGCTATCATTTATAAATAATACAGCCTGTTATGTTTACTGTTTTTCTCTCTACTTGGTGATTTGTTTGGATGGGGAAATACATTGCAGCAATCGGGGGTGTGGGACTGAAAATGTTAATATTGCAGTAGCAGCTGAGACCTTAGTCTGAGCGGAGTATCTACAATGGGCCTCCATCTGAACAAGGCCGGGCAGGTTGGGGCAAAAATGTGAAAACTTGGAAAAAGAATGGTCTGCTGACACCTAGAAATCAAACAGTGAAACAATAGTTGTCAGACACGTACCGTATCAAGGGCCCAACTATGAGGAAGACGTGCCTACAGATGCCCGGCAACCAAGGCTCACCATAAAGGCTAACATTCGCAGTCGGAAAGATAAGCTATTTCAGAAGATACCATCCATCCATCCATCCATCTATAACTACTTATCTGATGCAGGGTCAATCTATGCCCTGTCCCAAGAAGCACAGGACACTTGTACCATCCCAGGGCACACCCACTCACACACACATATACTCACACACGCTCACATATACTCACAAACCCACTTACACGCACATACTCACACATGCTCACATATACTCAAACACATTCAAACCCACTCACACTCACACACTCACATATACTCACACCCTCACACACATATATACTCACACACACTCAAACCCACTCACACACACTCACATATACTCACACACACATATACAAACACATGCTCACATATACTCACACACACACACTTACACATACTCACATAAACTCACACACTCACTCAAAATCACATATACTCACAGCCACTTACACGCTATTGGCTATTTTATAGTAAGAGGCCTGCATGTTTCTGGACTGGAATACCTGAAGGAGAAGATACATGCTTCAAGAATAAAACTCATAAGCCAGGAGGCTACATAGAAACAGAGTAAAGAATACCTTCCTTCAGACATTTCTGTGCAGCTGATGAATACAGTGCAGCCGCGTTAATACCGTATTTATGCAACACCAGCAATGTATCAGTCAAAAACGCCAGAGAGGCTACATTCCTCAGTGTGTGAGCTGGCTGGGGTTTTAGTCCAAAGATAAATACTGAAGGTTTCAAATCTGACCCCGGGTGTGACTGTCCATTTTCTCTCCTTCCAGTTACTCCACTAACATCCAAAATGGCAACACTGTAAATCTATTACAGATTGTCTCTCTTGCTTTATCACAGTGGTGGTAACAGTAACCACATTCTCTTAACAATCAACGGAATCTGTGAAATAATAACATGCTGGGAAAACTCTTCGTTTTCACTGCAAAACTCTGTACTCTGATCAGAACAAAAAATACATGCTGCAAACCTGCATAATGCACTCAGTTACACAAAACATTATAACAGTAACACATCCAAGAATTCACTGGATATTCACAAACAAAACGCCAACCAATCATCTCACTGAGGGTTTATAGCACAATGTTTCTTACATTTATTTGAATCCACCATAATCATCACTGACTAAACACATGCATTCACATGGGTGGTCCAACAAAGTGAGATGCAAAAACAGAAGATGAATCAGAAATGAAATTTTATTGTACTGGGGATTATACTGGTGCAATCAAACTCAAACCTTATCATGAGCAAAAAAAAAACAAGAATTTACAAATACATGATACAGTTAGTTAGCATTGTCGCTTCCCACCTCTGGGATCAGGGATCAAATCTCTGCCCGGGTTCCAAGTGCCTCGTTGTGGGGTTTCCTCCAGATACTGTGGTCTCCGGTCTCCCTCCCACAGTCCAAAAACATACTGATGAGATACCAAACTGCCCGTATGTGTGCAAGTGTGACTGAATGGTGTGTGAGTGTGCCCTGCAGTGGGCACCCCATCCTGGGTCGTTCCCTTCCTCTGGGACAGGGTCCAAACAACACCCCCCCCCCCCCGCGCGACCCTGAATAGGACAAGCGGTTTCAGAAAATGGATGGATGGATGGATGGATGGATACATGGATGGATGGAGTAGAAATACATTTGTTAAAAATGCTTGAGAATCAGAATCACAGTCTAATACTCTGTCTGATCAGTCCTATCGTGGATATTGGACCACATGTTTCGTCAACATCACATAAAATATTTTCCTTGGTATTACAACATGATAGATACCTTTGGGCAAGCCTGATCCAGCCCTGCAGTTGGATGCTGCGATTGCCCAGCAAGTCTCAGCATCCAGCAGTGGCATTTGGTTCTAAGGACAGTGGCCATAAACCAGCATAAGTCTGTAAAGTAATAAAGGAATGTTAAACAGAGTTACATGGACCCACTTTTGAGATGTATGCAACAGGACCATTGTCTGTTAAGGCTGCATAAAGAATAATCGGTAACACTTTACATTAAGTGTTCCTTCATAATGCATTCACTATGCATTCATAGAACATTCAGTGCACCTTCATAATGCATTCATAGAACATTCATAAGCAGCATGCAAGTACAGCTTAACATCATAACGTCCCTTAACAGCTTTAATATACATAAATAACAAACATTACATGATTATTCAATTATACTGTTTGTTATTATTATATAATGTTTGTTATTAATGTATATTACAGCTGTTAAGGGATGTTAGGATGTTAAGGTGTACATAGATGATGTTCATGAATGTTTTATGAAAACATTATGAAGGTGCACTGAACGTTTTATGAATGCAATATAAAAGCATTATGAAGGTGCAGTTAATGTAAAGCGTTACCGAATAATGTATGAACCTGTTTGCCCTGGTAACAGCACTGGACTCCAGACCCTCTGTTGCTTTCTTGTGCCATTTTGCAACTAAATAACAAACTATGCCACAGATTTGCAACAAGTGTGTCTTCAATTGCAAGACTAGGCCAAATTGAGTTACACTGTAGTTCTTTGTGCGAGAGTCTTAGCAGCTGAGGCCATTTTATTGTGGTTAGCTTGACCTGGGGATTTCATGTGGTTTTGGTGTCATCAAATGATCACTGTGTCTAGCATTTTGCGTCTAGTGTTTTGCAAAAAGTCTGTTAGCACTAGTAACCGATGTACATGCAATGAGAAATAGTTCACTGTTGTGCAAAAATGTTTGCAGTTTTGCTCACATCTTTAGAACTGATGACATGCATTGATGGCTTAGCAGAACCTTATAAGGAACTAAGAAAAACAGTAATAAGCCAGTAAGAGAGCAGGGTGGAGCTGGCAGCGTCTGTGTGAGCAGCTGACCTGTGTCCCAGGGTCCAATCCCCGATGTGCGGCCGCATTACATCCTGTGATTGCAGAATGACATCACGGATGGTCATATTATGTAAAAAGCAATGTAACTGACCCACTCTGTTGATTGCATCTCGTCAAGGTAGCTTCAAGCTTGAAGGTGCATCTTCCTCTGGCCTACCACTGTGACCCTTTGATGGTCCTCCCTTCTCCCCAAACCAGGTGACCTTTACACGCTTTCCGGGTTGAGATTTTAAATAGCCGCACATGGAATCTTCATCGTGAAGGCATGGTATTCTGAAAGCAGGCACCAGCCAATGGAAAACTAGTCATGTACAAGATCTATTAATGGTGATGCCCATCCCCAAAAAAATGTAACCCCCCAAACAGAAAAATAGCAGATACATGTCAAATTCCCACCAGCCACTTCATCCCTGACGTCCATTACTAGAGAGTCTTCCCATATGTGACGGTCAGAGATGACGAGTATATCTGCACTGGACTTCTAATGAGACTGGGAATGAGCATTCGGGCTTTCATCTCGAATGGGGACTAGGGAAGCATTAGGAGATGTCAGCGATGATTGAAAGTAATGGGATGCTGAAACGAAGTGACACAAAGTGATATTAATGGGCCTTGGGTCTAAGGGGGAGTCTGTGCTGGTGGTGGGGGGTTACATTTTTTTGGGGATGGGCATCACCATTAATAG